>JANHMN010000001.1:118494275-118517394 GCA_030674055.1 Rhabdomys pumilio
ACTGTGATTGATTTATTTAGAAATACCTCCAGGCCAAACGAGAATGAAAATAAATGGAACAGAGGAAATGTCCTGCTGCAAGAGAGCTACAAATTGAGGTTAAGAGTAATTGCTTTGGCATAATTGTTATTTGTAATCTTAGAACAAATGCAAATCCCCCACTAGGAGCAGTAAATCCAGTGCTTAAAGTAAAAGATAAGTATTTCATGGGAAGCCACAGCAGAATGCTAAGTTCAAGAACTTAGCATCGGGATCTGGAGGACATAGGAAGACCTTAGAAAAATGGTTATTGAAACATGATTTATGAGCTTTCTGTGTTTTCTTTATCCAAAACACTTTATAAAGGCTTTATCATTGAACAAGCTTAAAATGTGCTTTATTTCATAAACACTCTGCATTCAGACTGTGTCTGGCTTCCAGAAAGTACAATGAGTTCTTCATGGTTATTCATTTCCACACTTATCACTGGAGGAGATAGTAAGAAGTTATTATCTTTAACGTGATGAGGGAACATACCTCTGTGGCTTTCCCAAGGTCATGACTGCATTCTGAGGTACAAGTGGGAAAGGTGCCAAGAATATGAAATTTACCTCAATGTAACTACCATATCCTTATTTCTCAGATTATTTTGTATGGCAGAATGTTGTTATTGCCAGCAGGGCTCGTGATAATCATAGTTATAAACCAAATGTCGTCATTTGTTTCCATAAATATCCATCAATGTAGGACCAAGGTTATTACATAAGAAACACCACCTTCACTTTAAAATGAGTTGTTTGCTATTTTGAACTAGCAAGTTAAAGCTGAGTTAAGATTAAATCGAGTTCTTGGCTACATGGCAAGGTAACTTGTTGTATTCCTTATGTAGGAGGCATGACAGAATTACAAGATCCCTGTGTACTTTTAAGAATATTTATGAACACAAGAATTAGCCAAAAATGTGAAGATAGTTGTAAGTCACTGAGTTTAACAAAGTGGAAGAAAAATGCTGTAGTGTGGCATTGCAGTAGACTGTGCAAAACCTCTGTGCACAGGCAGGTGCGGGCATGGCTGACACTGGTCACCAGGCAACTTTCTTTAGTTTCTGACGATGAAACTGCTAACATATTAATCTTGGTTTTTGAGTAAGAGCAAAAGAAATTTTAAAGTGTTATAAATATATCTAAACTTGACATCTTTGTTTTACAGATATTTAACAATTATTATTTTCCTTACATAAAACAAGATGTAATGTGTGCAAAACAAAGAGTAAATGAAGCTCTGTGAGACAGATGAGTATTTGTGTGTAGGGATGAGGATGCTCCTGTATGTGGGCACATCTGCATATGTGTGTGTGTGTGTGTGTGTGTGTGTGTGTGTACGTGTGTGTGTACATATGTGTGTATGTGTATATGTGTGTGTATATATGTATGTGTGTATAAGTGTGTGTGTACATGTGTGTGTGTGTGTGTGTGTGCATGCGTGCATCTGGAAGCCAGAGGACAATGCTCAATAACTTCGTCAACTGCTCTCTACCTTAGTTATTGAGACAGAGTTTCTCACTGAACCATGAGCTCACCAGAGAGGGAAGCTGACAAGAAACCCCAGAGTTCCTCTTGTCTTTTCCTAGGCTCCAGTCTTATAGGTTTACACAACGCCATATTCTGCTGAATTCCTTTAGCCTGGGACATCTTCCTGTAGAATTACATCCAATAGTAACTGTTGGTCTCTGCTCAGTGGTACTCTGGATTAACATGAACTGTCTTTCTAAAACAGTTACAGAATGATAGCAGTATTAATCCCAAATTGATACAATGAGATCATTTATTTGTCTTTAATAAAAATAGAAGGGCAGTCAAGTGTTGTTATGCTTACTGCTGCCATTTCTATAGAACAACAGCAGTCTGTTCTTCTTAGTGAGGGGGCAGAGGAGTCACAGAAGCATTACAAAAGACAAAAAAATCAAACAAATAATTCAATAATTAATAAAAAACAAAACAAACAAAAGGCAATACCAAAAATCCCCCCAAACAAACAAACAAAAAACCCTTAAACACAGTAAAAATCTAGAAGTACCCATTAGCATAAGTTACAGGGATAAGAAAAACTGTCGAGGACAATAACATTAATAGCCCTTTCCAATGCAGAAGGAAGCTGCATTGTGAAATGTAGATGAGGTCTGTGTCTTCCCACCTTCCTTCTTGGTTCTGTAGAAGCAATTGTTGTCCAATTTACTGTGGAAAGGACCTTACTGAGCGATTTGACTAATAAAGAGAATAAAGACAAGTGGACTTCTTTTCTGAGTTGTTCATTGAAGAATGTCTTATAATGACATCAAAAAGTGATATGGACTCCACAAGTATTTTACAGGTTACAGATGGCTTTAATAAGTAGACAATTGTCTTGTTAATTTTTTCCTCTTGCTCACTTGCAGTTGCTACTGCCTCATCCTTATGGAGAAAATCAATATTGACTCATAAAAGTAAGAATTCTCAGATTTGGCGAGATGGCTCAGCACATAAAATTATTTGTGCCCAAGCTGTTTACCAGAGTCTGATCCCAAAGACCCATAGGGTAGAAGAAGAAAACTCGCTCTCACAAGTTGTTCAACTTCTACATGTATACTGTGGCATGCTTTCTCACATATCCCCACACATTTAAAAATAAATTAATAAGCATGTGAGAAAAAATAATATAAGAAATCTTGCTTCTATCAGTTACGGTCCTCATTTGATTCCTAAGTGTGCAGGGAGGTTTTAGCGATACACTGAGTTGATGTGTTCTTGTGTGGCCAAGTCATCTTGTTTCTTATAGGAATTCCTGTGTACATGGACCAACAATCCCCAGGTGATCGAAACTGTATTTCAAACTTTTCCAGCATGTCAAACTTCCTGTGGCTCTGCACATTTCACCTTGTGGAACAAGAGGGAATTCACCAACAGAATCTCATGCAATCACACTCCTTGTCCACATCAGTCCTGCGTCTCGTTTCTGTGATAAGGAAAGGCATCTTTATTTGGGCTCACAGTCCATCTTGGAGGGAACATGATGACAGTAGATGCATGAGGCAGCTGCTCACTTTGTGCGTGAAGTCGAGAAGCAGAATAATAAGAACTGGGGTGCTCTGCTAGCATTTAGCTTTGTATGTTTTTCAGTGCCACAGACCACTCCCATTTAGAGTAGCTTTTTTCCACTTTCATTCGCCTAATCCAAATAATCCCTCATATGCATTCGCAGAGCCTTATTTTTTTGGTTGTTGGTAAATACTGTTAAGGTTGCAATTCTAATCATCACGCAGGCTTTCTGTCTGTAATGTCCACTGTGGCCTGAGATCAACTCTTATATTGCCCTTGTAGTCACAAAACTACTCATACTAACACATAGACACAAAACCACCATACTAATAATCCTGGCTTGTTACATCTTGAAGGCTATTTTAGGGAGCACTGTCTAATTATGTAGCTAACACCCTCTTCTTCACAGCCATACTATCCATCGTTTTTCTTCTTTATTGCAGACTATCCATGATTTATTTTCTGTATCATCCTTTAGGATACAATCCTCCAAGGACAAAGACAATTAAAATCAAAAACCTATAAGAGATTCTGCTTTATAGACTGACTCAATACTTACTGGCTGAGAAGAGAAGATAGCAGCATTTGGAGGAATGTCTCTGGATACAGTTAGAATTTTCAGCCAGTCTTTCACTGGCCGCACAGTTGGTGTGAAGGACTGTGTGTATCTTACGTATTCTGGAGAGATGATTTCTTCTTTTCACTGTTCGTATCCTTAACTCACAGGGGTGACAATCTTGTCTTCTAAACTTTTCTTCAGTTCCATTTTCACCTCTTTTTAATCTTCTCTGTCATTGCCTTAATGTAGGACTTCATTGTTCACCTGAACAATATTGCAATAACCTTTTAACTGTCCTCCCAGTTGCAGTAAATGTCCATTAACCTGAAATGGTTGAATTGCTTAAAGTAACATCATTTATTTTGAAAATAAATCAACTATCAAGTACCCGAGGCCTGGTTACATGCTCTTAACTTTATTATGTGTTGCAAGGGAGTCAGAGCAACCATATACAGGGACCCTCACAGTACCCACATGACACTAAAATGTGGTAATGAAGAAAAGTCTCTTCTTTTAATTAAGTAACCAGTTAATTAATTAAATTAGTTAATTAATTGTTTAATTAAATTAGTTAATTAGCCAATTAACTAGTTAATTAATTAGTGAAATAGAGTCTCACTATGTAGTTCCTGTTATTCTGGAACTTTCTACATTCATCAAGCTGGCCTTGAGTTCCCAGAGAACATTTTGCCTCTGCCTCTCAGTGCTGGGATTAAAGGTAAGATGCTCAGGGTTTCTTCAAGTTCATGGTGTGAGTCATGTGAGCATTATATGAATAGAATCAGTAGTTTGGAGTAAGATCTGACATTCTACCTTTTCTATCGTCTCATATAATGTAGGTATTATGACTGTGTGCTATAACTTAGAAGACAGTTATACCATGCTATAAGCTTTATGGTGTCTGTCATAGTGAAGATTCTAAGACAGGCTGGTTTAGTAGAAGTACTATAGGGTAGGATGAGAAGATCCTTGGTTAGGAAAGAAGTGTGGGTTAATAGGCTTGTCTGTGCTGTATTATGGTAAAACTTGCCCTACTTCCCATTTCCTCACCAATGCCTTTCTGGATGCTCCTTGGACAGTCTTGACCAGACAGTCTTGACCTATTCTTAGATCTCACCTCTGTACCATTTATCATTGAACATGTGCTCAGAAATATTATGCAATGAAATAAATATGCTTTTTCCATTCTTTTTTTGTAGGTTTAAGGGTGTGGTCAGGGAATTTAACACAGGGTCTCATATAGAGCTGAGTGATCTTGAACTCAACTGTGTAGTCAAGACTGGCCTTGAACTCGTGATCTACTAGTTTTGACCTCTGCAGTTCTACATTACAGTTGTAGACCACTAAGTCTGGATTGCCTTCACCAGTTCTTGCCATCATGTGTTCTTTGCATTGTAGGTTTGAGACTGCTCTCATAAATGTCTTTCTGGCTCTCCAGCCTCACACATAAGACAGTCTTGCACCCCACTTTATCATGTGCTGGCTAACCACTGCTTCTCATGAGCAGTGACACTTTCCTGAGCCACATCATTTTTATTTTCCTGTAGGTCACACGTACTCATCTGGTAGACATTAAAGTGGCCCTTCCTCCTTCTGGGCAACCTGGGGATGAAAGTCAAAGCAAAGATTTTCAGTGTCCTTTGAGTGCCATGGCTCATGGGTGCCACCAAATCCTCCACCAACTTCTATAGTTCCTCAACACACACTGGACCCTCCATTGAAAGAATCTTCCTTAGCACCTTGCCTAAGGAAGGGTACGTTTGTAACATATAATATAGACAATGCTTCAGTGACATTATGTAACTTACAATGTAGAAAATTACTTAGCTGCTCACAAAGTGTCACTGCTTGTAAAGGAAACAAACAAACAAACAAACAAACAACTCATGACAACACTAGTCAATGGGACAAGGCCAGAATGTGAAAAATTTATGTTCAGAAAAAACAGAGGAGACAGAAGAGGAAAGCTCTCAGAAATACAACCAGGAGGGAAGCATTCACTCATTCCATACCAAGCTCTGTTTCTCTGAGGATACAATGCCACCTGTATACACAGTGTTTATAACTCAAACCATGCAAGAAGTATCTAGGAAATTGCAACTCATTTGCAACAGCACAAAAGGCAGAAATGTGTAGGAATAACCTTGCTCTAGCACTTAAAGATTTGCCTTGTTCCTGAAAGGTGTGTCTAGGATGTAGAAATGAAAGTGTATATGTATTGACAACACCAAATGTTTCTCCTACTTATAGATAGCATGGCTGTGATTATGGATGAAAGGCATGAATTAGTTTTTAGTCATATTTGAGGCTTAATTCTGAGTGTAAGAAAGCAAATCAAAGATGGCTTGGAAAATGGACAGTATGCCTCATAACCCAAGGAAAAACCATGCAAATAAATATAGTAGTAAACAAAAATATCATTAATATTTTTGAATCTATTACCCAATGGAAACAGAGAAATCAAATGCTTTGAGCAAAATTATAAGCAAGCAGATGAAATTTTTAGAATGTTACCTGTCCTTTGGTGACTAAATTGGATCATTATACTTGTTGCTACACAGAAATTTTCCATCATTAATATAAAAATAGCTTAGCAATGAATAAATGATTAAAATTGTTTAATATATCTCACCCCAAACAAAAATGACTGAAGTTAAATATTAACTTAAATATAAATATTAATGCAATTTATTCATATTATACTAGTGTCAAAGTAAATAGGATTAACCCTAAGATTACTTCAAATAATTCATCTATAGCAATTGAATATGTAGAGTTTAAATTCCTGCAAGATTACAATGCTGCTTATGTTCTTCGGCTTATTCATTTTGTCTTCACTACTTCAGAGTCATTGCAAGATCACATATAAAATGACAGGTAATATTAAACAGAGATGAGAAAGCCCTGCTTATTTATTATTGAATGCTCCTTCCACAAAAATAAAAGAAAAAAGGACAGGGCCCACCCACCATCATGAACTCTAATGTGTAGTCAAAAAAAATTTAAAAAAGCTAATACCAGTATCAGAGCAGATTTATAGAAAGTAATGTATTTCTCCTGGGAAAGTTGCTACTAGGATTCAAACTAGGAACTTTCTAGAGCTAGGCATAGTGCCAGGGTTGGGAAGAGAGAAATCAAAAGATACCCCAAACTAGATGTGCCATGATATCTGGTGTGAAAGGTTTCCAAAAAGCATATGGCCCATCAGAAGGACAAGACAACATAGCCAGAGGCAAACCCTTGTAGGAAAATAATAGCTGAATGAAATCCTTCAGAACCATAATATGTGCAACCTGCAGCATGTGTGTATTCAAAAGCATTGAGGTAGTCTGCTCTGAATGAACTGTGCTGGCTTTGTTTTAAAGATTGTTGTGTATATTTCTGTGTATCTAGGTGTGCATGTATATATATATATATATATATATATATATATATATATCTGTATGTCTATATACATTTGTGTGCATATGCATACATGTATGTGTATATGTGTGTATGTATGTGTGTGTGTGTGTGTGTGTGTGTGTGTTTGTGTGTGTGAATTCAGGTGTCTAAACAGAACAGTAAAGGGCACTGGGTTCCTTGGAACTGGTGGTACAGGAAGCTATAAGCCACATGAGAGTCATGCTATTGACTTTGAATTGAATTGAACCTGATCAGGTGTTAAAGAGCAGAAAACATTTAAAACCACTAAGCCATCTCTTGATCCCCAAAATGCTGTTTTAAGCATTTTAAACCTCACGATATATCCTCAATTGAGATCCAAGCATGAGAGTTTCTCTATTCTCAACCTCACTGCACATCTCATAATACATCTATGACTATCAAGCATGCACCTTAATGGTTATGCTGTTCATTCTAGAAATTCTCAGCCACTCGCTCTATATAAATGGCAAATTTGTATTCTGCAGTGGAATGTGTATGATGGCAGGGCTCTATTATGCCTACATTGTCAAATGTAAGATTCCCTTACTACCTTGAATTGTGGCTAATGTTGGATCTAGACTTTAATTTGATCTAATTGTAGCACATTGAGAAGATGATATGTGGCTGTTGGCTACTGTGGTGGGCAACATAATTGGGCACTAAGCTTCTTCTTTCCAGCTCAACACAATGTTTTATTGGTTAATTGAAAATTTCACTTCGTGTATCCTGATCATAATCCCTTCCTAGCTCTTGCATGCTCACCCAACTTGTGACTTCTTCCCACCCCACACCCCCCAAATAAAAAGGAAAGGAAGAAGAAAGGAGAAAAAGTTTAATTTGTATTGTCAATATTTTTACTGGAGCATGGTCAAAATTCCAGTGGCTAGCCCCCTAAGGAAAATTGAGACTTCCTCCTCCTGCACCACTGCCAGAAGCCATCAGTTGCAGATAGCTATCATTGGGATCTTTATCTCAGTTTTTAAGAGTTTTATGAAATGGTTTCCTTTTCAGGCTGCTTTTTAGGAGGCAGTGAGGGTAAGGGTTGTCACAGAAGCATTCTATGTTCCTTTGTATCAACCGTGTGTGTCTATAATTATTGATAATATTACAAATGTAAATTTCTTGCTCTTTACAGTCATTAGGAGCACAGATGCTGGGCTTCTACATGGTTTCTGGCAATAACACGGACCATGAACATGACGTAGTCTCCAGCATCAGCAGGCAACAACGACCCCCTCCTGTTTTCTGGTGGCCACATTGATCATGAACATTAACAGGACTCTCTGGCAAAACACATGTCATGTACAACACCATAGCTTGTGGTGGCAGCACAGGCCAAGGACACCATTATAGTCTTAAGGCACCATCAGCTATGGGCAACTTCATGGCCTCAGGCAACAGCATAGACACTGAGTTTATTGAGAATAACAATTGTGTGATGTCTTCCATGTACTTGAACAAACTCAATGACAGGATGAATCCAATAAGGATATGTTGAACCAGGAAATACTTATTTCTCTATATTTTTCTAGATTGCAAAATTAGACTATACTTTTATGATGCCATTGTTATTTTGCCTTTAAATTTTTCATGCAATATTCTCATCATTTTTCCCCTACCCTCTCAGACTCTCAGCACATCTGACTATAGTCCTTTCTCTCTCTCTCTCTCTCTCTCTCTCTTTCTCTCTCTCTCTCTATCTCTCTCTATCTCTCTCTGTGTCTCTGTAACAAACAAAAATTTTAAAAAATGCAGGAAACTCACAGACCCAAAAATACATACAAACAGAGAAAATTGGAAACCTATATAAGCAAGAATAAAGAAGAATACGGCAAATATCCAAACAAAGCAACATGAGACAAAGTCTATATAAATATCCAGAGTGTGTTCTGCGTTGTCACCTACTTTTGAACATGGGACCTTATTTAGAAGTGTGATTCATATGCCCAGTGAAACACCTCTGGAGAAAATTAATTTCTCCTTTGCCAGTAGGTAGCAATTGTAGATAGCTTCTCCATAGTGGTCGCAGTCTGGATCTACTTCTCTAAGCTCTGGAACCCCATCTGGCCTGAATCTGTGTGGGTCTTGTGCATGCTGCCACAGGGTAATAGAGTTCATATACGCACTGATTCCATTGTGTTTAGAGAACACTGATTCCTTGGAAGCCATCACCTCTGGTTCTTATAACCTTTCTGCCACTCTCCAGTGGCCCGTGAGTCCCTAGGGGAAAGTTTGATAAAGACATCCCTTTTAAAATGGAGATCTCCAAAAAATTTTGTGGATAACAATGAATATTTTTTAAGGACTTAAATAGCTGAAAATAAAACACTGGAATAAAACTTAAGTACTAAAGAACAAGGCAGTCTGTGGGAGAGGGGAAAGCCTCTGAAGTGCCCCATCTCTGGTTGTATGGATGATCTCTCTTGCTTGCTTGTTATCCATTCTCAACAGCTCCTGAGCTGGGAATGGCACTCATGACCTTGTTCCCTGTCCTCTTTAGGATGTTGTATGACTTGATCTCATGCTCCCAGCTCCCGAGTGTTCTTTACGCTACCATGTGTGGACAACTGTTTTGCTGCAATCCTTTACTATCCCGGATATTGCATTATTTCTGTCTGCTCTTCTGCAGTGACTACTGTATGTGGCAGGAAAGCCTGTACTACAGATATTCTATTTAGGCCTGAGTCCTATGTAGTTTCTTATTTGATGGACATTGAGCAGTTGGTGATCTCTGTGTTAATCGCTATCTACTGCAATAAGACGCTTCTCTGGTGAGTCCTGAAAGATGGTCCAATCTGTGGTAGCAGTAAGTGGATCCAATGGGCTTGAAAAATTAATTAATTTTTTGTTAAAAACATTACATGAAGCTAGAGGAAAAATTTTAGGGGAGACAGGGTAAAGTAGACAGGGGATTAATAGAACATACTGTGCATATTATGTCTGAAACAGAAATATGAGTTTAGGTAAAGCTAAGACAGAAAGATAAGTGTGGAAAAAAGTAACAGGAAAATAATATGGCATAATGGACATCATTTTCAAAGTATGTCACTAGTGCTTGCCTAGACTGAAATTACCCTAAAACTACTTCCAGTGCTTCTGTTCTCTAGTCATCCTGCATCCACCTCAGTAACATATAGTGTACTACCTTATTTATATCTAAGTCTTCACAAGCTAGGACATGCCTTCCTAAAAAACAGGGATGTTTATTTCCATCACACTGCCAGTTCCTCTGACCAGAGGACAAGGACATAGAAGCCCCCAATAAATGATGGTCAGAGAAAAGAAAGAAATAATAAATCAGGAATATGTACTTTGGCTTTCCTTGAATAAATGACATTCTCAAAGCAAAAACAGATTTTCCAAAGGCCCAAGTGACTATCAACAAGCACATATTTAGCAGGATTTACTATGTGTGTGCAGTCAAGCCTTGTACATGAGAAACCTTTATTTCAAATACCTTTTTCTTAGGGCAAGATAATGGCTTCACTGTCTCCACTCTACCTCTCTCCCTACCTTTATTCTGTAGAGTTACAGTGCTTTTCCTTGTAACTGTTTGAGCCTCAGGTTTTCTTATCCCTTTCTTTTAATATTTCATTATCTTAAAGCAGTGGGATAGAGTTTTCTTTACTTCACTGTGGTAGGTGGTTAGCAGTATGCAAGTATAAAAATGTCACCAGAGACTAATCAAAACAAATTGAATGAGCTTTGCCCAGTGCCTCTGCTTCCGATATCCCATGCTGACTAGCATATCCAATTAATCATCTCTGATAGTTTGCAAAGTCTGGCTTCTATTTACCATCCCCTGTAGCTCCTAAAAGTCTAGGTTTTAGTTTTCCCCTGAGAAATAGCTAGTCTGGAGACCATATTCGTCTTCTTCTCCTTTCCTCAGGTAACTCCAGAATCAATAAGAAAATAGGTTTATTTGACGGTTGATATTTAAATTATACTTAGTCATCTCAAAGATATTTATTGAATAGTTGTCCTGCACAGCCTTATTCAAAATACTCTGAGAGACAGTATATTCTGGAAGATACGTACTTGTCAATACAAGCAAAGCCAGAAAGAAAATAGGCATGATTATCAATTTCTATGTAGAGCACAGTGGTTTAGAACAGACATGAATTTACATCTTGCCTGCTGTATATGGTGAGAATTTTGTGGACTGTCATGTTGACAAGATTTTGAACAACTTAAAAAAAGTTTGCAGGCACACAAGCAAGGGATAATTTCAGTGAGGGACATAACTCTGCTTGGCTGTGATGGACCATTTTGACTTATCTTGATATTGGGTGGCACCATTTCCTGGAGTAGGGTCCTGCATAAATGGGAGAAGTCTAGCAAATCAAGAAGAACCCTCTCTGCTTCAGAACTCTCTGCTTTCTGACTGGATTTACTGTGAGGAACTGCCTCATCTCCTGCCAGTGTGACGGTCCTACCTTCAGATTGTGAGCCAAAATAAACCCTTTCTCTCCTAAATTGCCACTGCTCAAACATTTGGTCATAATAATGAGAAAAGCAAAATACTGTATTAGTAGCTGGATGACATTAATCTGACCTTTATTTCACTTTTTTCTTTTCAGTCCGCGTGTGTACGTGTGCATGCCTGCGTGTGTATGTGTGTGTGTGTGTGTGTGTGTGTGTATTTGTATGTGTGTGTGTATTGAGCTATAATCTGTAAAAGTTCATAATTCCTTGTCGAGCCCAAGAAAAGGCAAACAAATTCACATCTTAACATGCTTCTATCCACAATCTGATTGCTCAAAAGAATTGAAAAGAAGGTATAAAATAATCACTAAAAATAGTGAAAATTTCACACAGCGTTGGAAAAGTATCATTCACTGGTTGTTGGCTGTGTTCCAGCACTGACAGTGATCATTCCATACACAGGAACTTACTGAATCCTCACAGCTACCCGGTTTCTGGTACCTACTGTCATTCCAGGCTATGGAGGAATCTCAGAGTGCCATCAATCATCATTTGGGAAAATAGTAAGACCATAACTGGAACCCAGATCTGGATGTCCCCCAAATCCATTCTTTGACCTTCTCACTCTTAAATAAAAACTGAAACTATTTAGAATGTCTTCCTCAACTCGAGAGCCGAGATATCCCAGAGTGTAACATTTATCCCCCAAATAACCTGGAAAAATACTGATCTGCTTTCCAATTCTTCAGTGAGAACACTGAACCTTAAACAATCTTTGGTTCTTACCAGTACTAAGTGATGTGATAGGGAACGGGCTCAAACATACATGAAAGAAAGTGTGAGATTTTTAATCACTACATTACACAATATATTCTGGTAGGAGGAGATTATTATATTTTGAATACATAAGTTTTAACCATAGTTAGAATAAAATAGTATACATGTACTTAACATTAAAATCAGAGCAAGTGCAATGTTCTCTTTTCTCAGTGATTAGAAAGGCCCTTGAGGACTGTGGTGTACCTGATCGCCATGCACACAATGGTAATATTTCAACAGTGCGAGCATTTAAATATTTGAGCTACGTATCTTCTCAGTGTGCAGGAGTACATTTAAATGTTTTCCTTCACTCTAACTCTGCCCAGGTAAATTATTTTGATATCCATTCTGAACTGAAGGAACAGAACAAAAGAGAATCTTAACCCAACCCTGGTACATTCAAGAGAAAACCCCCACATTTTCCAAGTTGAGGTGGGTGAAAACAGAGGGCATCATAATTTCCATGTTTCTCACATCTTCAATTACTAATGAACACCTGTTGCATTTCAACATGACATTATTTGATTGGTTGTTTGTAATCAAAAACGTTTCCCATTTCATAACTTTAAAATTTCACTAGCACTTTAACATGATAAAACAGTTGGATTGTCTAATGTGAAAATCCCATTTCATCTGAGGTACCAGGACTTGAATTATGTATATTCCCATCATTCTTCAGCATGTTTCAAAATCTGCTGTGCATTATATTTTTATAACTAATAAATCTCATTACACTAATAGCCTAGTATTATGTAAATGTCTTTTATCCAAATATCTAGTATCCATAAGTAGTTTATTCTTCATGTCCCTAATGTAATATATCAAACAATAACTCATTCGTCAAAGGGAGACAGTTCATTAAAATTCAAAAACCGTTTGGCCAGGATAAAACAGCAACTGTATAAAAATTGATGTTGTGAAACTTAACAAATGAGGAACTAAGGAAAATATGAGTCGGGGAATTGCAGGCCTGCCCTCTAGGGCCATTTTTTTGAGGGTCACTTGCCTGAATTTTAATATTACAATTGTTTTTAAAAAGTCTCAAAGTTATTTGGCTGGGAGGGAAACTAATTTACAGCAAGGTGACAGGAATATCAGGGGCATTCAGTAGTTGAGAACATGATGTCTCTTGGGACAGGAGGGTGGAAAACTACAGTATTTTAACACTCTGCCCCAATGTATTTTTTAACATAATTATGTTGTAACCTAGAAAGCATCCTTCTGACTTTATTGAGTTGTATTTAAGCAATACAGTGAATAAGACTTGTATGTACTTTGTGGTTTAAAATACTGTATTTCACCCATACTTGTAAAAGGAAGGTATATTCTGAGTGCAGAAATACCACCTATTTATGTCCTAGATGATTTATAGAGTAAAAAGCATAAATTTACCAATCAGCTAGCACCTAACATTGTAAATTTTTCAGTATTAAAAATAGCAAGCAATAATTCATTTTTATTTATGAGAAGTAAATAAAAACATGCAGATATCTAACTACTCACAAAATTAAGTTTGTCCTTTGAGGCACATCTATAAAATTTGCTTCAAATGAGAGCAAAGATACTTGGATTTTGCCCTGGTATTGATGACTGCAGACTCACAGTTGAGATAGTGGAACAAAGACTTCTGTGACAATCTCTATCCCCGCCCCCACTTCACCCATCCAAAAAGTAACAGCCTCAACAGAAAGCCATCAAAGAGGACTCATAAAAATTATAAAAATACTGCAGTGCTACTCTCCAAAATTGATGGCTTCTGCTGGGACTTTGGGTGGAGAAGAACTCACTTTTCTCTAAGGAGCTGGCCATTGGGAGTTTAAGCATGATCTAGTCAGTATATCAGCAATACAAATTGAATAATTTTTTTTCAGGAGGGGCTTCCTAATGTGATATTCCCAAATAATCAATAAAAGTGTGAAAAATTGCATTTAGCACCTAAGAATTACACATACTTTGAAAATACTAGGTTATTTCATGATATACATATATGTTCCTCAAGATTCAAATGAAGGCAAAACATAACATTTTTATAATTTAGCTTATTTATACAGTTACAATTTCTTCATGGCAAAGACACTGAAAAGTTTCCATCTTTAATTGTAATCTATCTCAGTGTGTAATAGAAGAGCAGAGCCTCTGACTCTTATAAAACTGCAAATACCCATCGTGCAACAGTCCCCATCTCTGCTTCCCCTTACTTCATGACTCTTGCTTACCATTCCAATTCTTTGAACTTCTCTGAGATCAAGCCTTCAGATTATTCAAACTTCAGAGATCCTACAAAATTTGTATGTGTGCCTCACTAATTCAACTTAGCACAATGGCCTTGCTCCATGGAAACAACAGCTTTTCATCGCTTTTAATGTCTGAATGGCATTACATAGTACAATATTATATACACTTGCCACATTTTTATTTATCCATTCATCAGCTGGAGGCAGGTCAGTTATTTCCATTTGCTAGCTATTATGAATAATGCTGCAATAAACATGAGGTGCAGATGTCACCTCAGTAAACTAGTGTTATTTCTCCTGGTTACATATCCAAAGGCAGAATTGGTGAATCATATGCTAGCTGTAGATTTTGTTTGTGTATTTGGTTTCTACACTCCATGCAATTTTCTATAATGACTATGCTAATGTGAAATCCTGACAACAGAGGATAGGGCTCTTTTTCTCCATGCCTTCATTAAGAGTTTATCTTTTGGATCACAAACACTGTTCTTGCAGTGAGGTGACCACATTGCTATGGATTTGACTTACATTCCGTGAGACTTGGAAATATTGAATGTTTATTCATACATCTATTGGATAGGTGCTAGATTACTGTTTGTTCTCACTTGGCTTTGTTTATTCCAACATGGTGAACCAGTATGCTTTACTGAGGCTACTTATAGGATTTTAAACTCACCTGGCAGGAGAAAAGGTTTTGCAAGGTCGAGGTTTGCCCACTGCCTCTCTTTTGTTTGGTGGTACTGGGGGCTGAGGCTGAACCTCCTACATGCTAGACAAGTGCTCTTACATTGTCCTGCAGAATTACTAATAATTGTTGTTTTGTATACGCCTATACATTTTAATTTATTATATTATATATTATATATAAATATACATCCTAAATAATATTTATAGTAGCTTCTTTACACTTGGTTTTTTTTTTTACTCTTTCTTATCTACTTTCTTTGTTCAAACAGTTTTATACACATAGTATAGAAAATGTCATATTGGAAATTGCATGGAGACAAAATAACAGCTGACTTATCCTACAAAGGGCAAATATTAGTTTGTTTGGTTAGTGATCTCTAATATTTGGATTGTTATTATATTTTCTCTTCTTTTAATTAATAGTAATACATATGTAAATGTATAAGTAACTTTTAGTTTCTGCACTCTGGATACATTATATTTGTTTTCATTGACATAAGCCCTCACACACAGCATGCATCAGGAAAGGTAGCCGAGGCTCCCATATTTGTTTGAACTATTCATAAATCAAGACTTCCTTAGAAACCTACTTTCTGATTTCTATAAGTCAATTTCAAATAGATTGTCTTATTAAAATGATTAAACCTCTTCTGTGGTCACCATAACATACTTTTTATGCACTCAAAGTAGTATTTGCTACTAGTAAGCAGCAGTCAATATTATAACCATTGTATTTTCTGTATATGAATATGTATGTGTATTTGTGTGTGTGTATGGGTATACGTGTGTATAGGTGCTTGTACAAGCCAGTGACAACTTCATATGTATCTTCTCTGGAGCTATCCACTATGTTTTCCTTAGATATTGTTTTTTCCTGCTTAGAACTCTCCAAATAGACTAAGCTGACTGACCAGTACATCCCAGTTATCCATCACTTTCCCATTTCCCAGCACTGGTATTACAAGTGATAACAATACCACACTTTGCTCTTTCACATGGGTTCAATGGCTTGAACTTAGCTCTTTATGCTCTATTAGCAAGCACTTTACTAACTAAGCCATTGCCCCTGTTCCCACTGTTCACTTAGACTTGTGAAAAGTAATTAAAATACAGTGTGTAGTTGTTTATGTGCACACAGTGCAGTGGTGTAACTGTTTTGCTTTAAGCTGTTCGTCAAATTATACAACTAATAAGCAAATGACAAATGAGCAAAGCTATTTTTGCTCCCTAGTTTTGCACTTGACAGAGATCAAAGAGTGAGGCTGGCTTGCAAATCTATGACCTGTCATTCTGTGAAAAGTATGTGTCTTGGTAAAATGAAACTACAAATCACACTTTGTTTGATCGTGTTCACATACTTGTTTGAACAGGCCAAGTTGTTCGAGCTATGGAGAAAGTTTTGACAGGTGTTGTCTGCTCTGAAAAATTACAATTGTACCAAAAAGAAAGTTGGATCATTAAGAATACTCGGCTCATTCTAGACTTTGGGACTTAAAAATATGCTTTCAGGGTTGAGGGTTGTTTTATTTTAAAGGACCACCTCTACAGAAGATATTCTAAGTGCTTACAATTCTCTTAGTCTTTTTTATTTTCTATTAAAGCTCTTGGCAATCCTACAAATGAGTTCTGTTGAAGGTCTAGTGTATATTGTTTAGTAGGAGGCTGTACACTGAATGAGCAAATATTACTACGTGTCTTTACTGGAGTTTATATTGCTTTAATGAAACAGCATGACCAAAAAGCACATTGATTGAGACAGAAAGGTTTTATTCAGATTATACATATACATATACATATACATATACATATACATATACATATACATATATATATATTTGTCCATATTAAAATATATATATTTTATATAAATATGGTGTTATTTGTCCATACAAATATATATATATATATATATATATATATATATATATATATATATATATATATCTGAATATAGAGGCTAATGCAGAGGCCAGAGAGGGGTACTGCTCACAGGCTTGCTCCTTGCTCCACCTGGCTTGCTCAGCCTGCTTTCTTATAGAACTCAGTACTACCAGGCCAGGAATGGTGCTACTCACAATTTGCTAGACCCTTCCCCATCAATAAACTAATGAAGAAAATGTCCTATAGGTTAGCCTACAGCTTTATTTTATGAAAGCATTTTCTTTTTTTTCCTATATTTTATTTTGGTGACTAGAATATAATTGGAATATTTTCCCCTTTCTTTTCCTCCCTCAAAACTCATCCACATAACCATCCATCCCACATCCCCTCCTCCTTGAGAAGGGAAACATTTTCATAATTGAGGCTCCCTCTTCTCACATAACTTTAGTTTGTGTCAAGTTGACATAAATGTAGCCAGCACACTATGACTTACTCAAAACTAATAAAGATGAGGCTGCAACTAGGTCATTACTTATGAATTCCTGAACTCACACTGTAAATTGCAGAATGTACAGAGCAGATACATATTTTAGTTTGTGTAGCATTAGAAATGTAAGAGATATTGATTACTTGTGAAAAGTTCATGAGATAATTTGTAATAGAATATAATTTGACAAATGGAGATATAAAATCTTGGAAAAATAAAGAAAAAAGCAGCAACTTAAGGGCTTGTTAAAAAAAAAAGCTCAATGTTTAAGAGTATTTAATGTTCTTGCAGAAGAAAGGGTGTTTAATTCACAGTACTAAAATTGGGCAGGTAATAACAGTGCCCACTTATGTGAGCTCCAGGGCATCCAAAACCATCTTTGGCCTCTTTGGTCACTCACACACATATGTGTGCACACATTCACATAGATACTCTCATGTAAATATAAATAAAATAAAAAAATCCTCAGGATACTTAGACATTAAACTGACTTGGAAGTGATTGAGGGATGAATTAATTTATCTACTAATCATGATTCTTACTCTCAGTTTTGAACTAACATTATTTGCCCAACTAATTGTTTCAGTGTTCTGTCTAAAATAAAATTCCAGGGAAGACAAATTTGTAAAAATTAGAGATTTTGTGCAAATATTGTGTGTATTTTTCTTCCAAAAAGTTAAAAGAGCAGAAACATTGACTTATGTATCTATATAATATCTATTTATTCAATGTCTACTCTGGGCTTAGCACTGAACAAGGCTTGCAGAGAAACATGAATAATATAAACAGTCGAGTTTCTGCCTGATTTACTGTCAGCTACCTTGTGTGAGGTTTCCCTTGTCTTCTCTAAAGTATACATAGATCTGAGTTAAAGTCATACACTTAAATACTACCCATGGTGGGCTAATCTGTAAACTTTGCTTACTTGTCAACTTGAAGCATATTATGTAACCTGTATGTTTCAATTATTTCTGGTTATCATTTGTCCCAAATAACCTTTCAGTCTGCCCATATTAAATTATTTTTTATTCCTTAGAATGTTTTATATTTCCTTCTTCAGAGACTTTGTTAGTACAAAATTATCTTATGTACTTTTATCAAGAATTTTACCTCTTTTGTCTAGGCTAAGTCAATGTAGTGATAAGCTAAAAGTTGTAGAGCTGTTATGTTCTTTTAATTGGTGATTGCTCTCATTATGCTACCAATGGCATAGTATGCTTTAAATTTAAAAAACACAATGCCTAAGAGATACTGAGCAACTATGAACTTGGTGAAACACTCATAACATGCAAATACAGATATCTGTTAGTACATTTGAAGAAAAAAATCGTGGAATATCTGTTTGGCATCAACTGTGACATATGTTTTGAAGACATGATAGTCTTCTATGCTTCTTTGTTTTTGAGACAGAACACCAAAAGCAATTTGTGAGAAAATAGGGGGGTTTTCATAATTACACAGATTACAACTTGTTATTAAGGAAAACAAACCAGTAAGCACCCTTTTCCCATGGTTAATGTTTCAAACTATTTACTTGAGTTTCTGCCTTGGCTTTCATTGATGATGAAATAAACTGTAAGATGAAATAAATAATTTTTTGCCAGAAGTTTCCTGTAGTCAGTATTTTATTACAACAACAGAGAAGCAATTTGGGGCAGAAATTGGTTCCAGAAGTGGGGTCTTGGCCTTTTCCTTACAATTCAGAATAAGCTTTGTTTTACAGGTTCTAATCATAACAATTTTAGCATCCCCTTCAGAACATGCCTCATATATAACAGTGAACTTGCTAATGTTTTTCCTTTTAAACTGTATATATTGTTTTTCTTTTTGCTCCAATTTGTTATTTTGTAGATCTATATAAAAGTCATAAATCACAATAGTACCACAGACTTAATTTATACTACTTTGAAATTTCCTCCACAAAAGACCTTAATTCATTACTTTTATGTTTGTCTCTGGTAAGTCCTTAGGGTATGGGTGGAAAGCGTCTAGTCTTTGCTACAATGTCATACAAATGGTTTAAAGCCCAGTTGTTCTCTATGAAACTAAATAAGCCAGTTCTCCACACTCTGCACCACTCTTAGTACTGCCCCCTTTGCTTCCTAGAACATAGTGTTAAGGTCTGCTTGTAACTTCATTGACTCCTCTGGTCTGAATTTTCATAGTTTTACATATTTTTCCATTAAAACAACATAGACAAGTTCCTCCCAACAACATCCTTACTCTTAGAATCAAAACACTATGACCAAAACCAATTCATGGAAGGAAGAGACTATTCTGTCTTTTAGCTCCAGAGGAAAGGATCGTAAGTGTGAAGGTAGCAGAGAAACAGGTGGCTACAAGGGGAATCTGAGAAGTCATATTTCCATATACATTTTGCATCAGTCTAGAACAAAATCATAAGTATACGTGCTCACTTCTTTCTTTTCACTATCATAAATTTGGGTATGTGTGTTTTTTGTTTGTTTGTTTATTGGTTGGTTTTGTGACAATGTCTCACAGTATATGTAGTCTAGCCTCAGATTGAATTTACCAATATTTCTGCCTCATACTCAAAAGTACCAAGACTGTGTATATGTTTCTCAAAGCTAGCTCATTTACAAGGTTTTTGTAAACAGGTATACATATGAGATCATTGATTTTAACCCCATAGAATTGAGGTTATGTGGAGAATAGTACAATTATTAGAGATGAAATAGGAAAAGAGGACTCTGTTGAAAACTTAGTGAGTCCATGTTTTGACAGAATTTTAATACTATGTCAAATTCTTCCACTGACAAAGATGCATGTGACATACAATAGGTACTATAAGAGGACAATTAAGATGATAATTGATAGTTACAAGTATTGGGAGTGTTTTAGAATTTATAGATATTGTACCATCAAAGAGGATCATTCTGACTGTGGTAGCTTCCAATTCTCTCTTATTAAAAAGACCTACCTGTTTTTTTCTTCCGAGTCCCTTGAGTACACATTTTAAGTAATTTCATTCACACCATCTATCTGTTTCAAAACTCGACATGGATGATTAAATTCTACCGATGATATACCTTCAAGGAATATTTGTCTTGGATTCGTCTTCACTGGCCCAAGTTTGAGCTTTACAAACATAGACTGACTAGATGCTAACATGGAGTAGAAATGCATTGTTTCAGTGGCTTCATTCCAGATTAACCATGTATCTGTTTGTGGAAGGTTAACCAGTCTCATCTATTCCAGCCTAGGTAAGGTGTTTTCATCAAGGTGGACTCAGATCTAACTCTATAGGTGAAATTTTGGTGCTCTCTAGACAGACTGTAGTTTACCATAAGACAAAGAGTGCTTATTCCAAACTTTAAACTTTGAATTTTAAAAGCATTCCTTTTGTATGATACATTCAGTTAAAGAAAATTGTTTAGCTCAATAAAACCAGTCATGCACCTGGTAATGATGCTTGAATTTTCTGTAATTTAGAGCTTTGTTTTTTTTTTTTACCCTGAGAACCCAACTTTACAGAAATTAATATATTAGTACATATTACTGTGAATCAAATTTTCCTCTAATGCACATTCAATCATTTTCATAATGGTCCCAAGGTCTAGGCAAAATTCTTAAGTGCTCCCAATACTTATGTGAAATTATACTTATTGCAAATTTTAAATTTTATTTCTAGTTTTCTGTCAATTAAATTTGAAATCTACTTTCAAAAAAGTCCCCGGTTTTTACTTTATATGTTGTGTATACACTGTGCATGAAATACCATCAATTTCAATAAGGATAGGCTCAGAAAATTATTATAACTTTCTACTGACACTAATCATCTTAACTGTCATCACAAAATACTCTCTGATTACGATTTTGGAGTGCTCTTTTAGAACAAGTGTTGTAAAATAACATTCTCAGTGATTGTTGAGCACAAAATCACCCCACAATATTTTTAGATTTTCTATAAAGTCTCATAGGCACTTGACTCTATAAAAACAATACATCAGCAAAATTTTCAAATACCCATTGATAACAAATGCATATAGCAGCAGATCACGAACTTTGCATATATGGGTTTGGTCATATGTGCTCCACATGTGTTGGCATTATCTGCTTTCACATCAGCTTTATGAACAGGAACGGTTGCAGCATTCATGTACTTTCTGAAACTATCCAGCTATTGATTGACAGAGGTAGGAATGGAATCCCTTTAATGAAGATTTTATTCTGTCATTTTTCAACATGCTTGACTGTTTCCTTTTACTGGAGATGCACAGGTAGCAAAAATAACTCATCAGAATTAGTTGCTTTCATATTTCTATGATCAAAATGCCATGCACAAAAGAGGAAAGAGAATGATTTGGGCCCATGGTTACAGACTTCAGTCCATGGCTATTTGGTTCCATGTCTATGGGCAGAGGGAGTGTCATGGTAGTTAATACACGGGTGTAACAGAGGACAGCCCATACATCAGGGCAGAGAGGTGAATGTCATTCTTATCGTTTATTCTCTCTGGTGCCCTATCCCCACGAATGATGCTATCAGAAAATGTCTTCATTTAACCCTTTCTAGAAATGTCCTCAAATACACAGCAAGATGTAATTCTCACTAATATCCTATGGGATTCTGAATCCAACCAGTAAAGGTTAAGCATCACAGATATCCTTTTTAATTTATGTTTGTATGTGTGTTTCAGCTATATATTATTTCATTTTAAACTACTAGAACATATGGTTGAAATCTACAAGGATAAACATTAACATTCCATGTGTTAGTTGCCTTCTAGTGAGTAATACATGTTGAGTAACTATTGATAAGTTACATGAGAGCTGATTCCATTAAACAAAAGGAAATATATTGAAATAATCCTGTAAAGCCACAGAATCATATAGTTTGTGTAGAGAACCAAATTTGAAACCTAGTAGCAGCCAAACAGTACAGTTGCCCAGAAAGGTCAGGATCAGTGGCCAGAATCCAGCCTAGGATGACTGACTACAAATAATTTCTTGCTGTCTATGTCTATGTTTAGGACTTATAGTACACTCCTTATTCTTAGCATTGAGAGGCAGAGGCCAGGCAGATCTATTGGTTTGAGGCCAGCCAGGTCTAACAAAAATAACTCCAGTATAGCCAGGACTACACAATGAAACTTTCTTTTCTCAAAACAAGCAAACAAGCAAACAGAATTGAATCATAAATAAAAGGTGAATCTATTGAAAGAATTTGTCCTTTCTATGGAAGAGAAGAGTTCTGGAAGCTAATGCCACCACTCGCTGCTTAGTGGAGATAACATACTCTTCATAAACCTAACCGGTTGCTACTAGGAGACAAAGAAATACATGGTCAAAACTCTCAAAGTATCTGTGAAGGAAAGAGTTCCTATTATTATAAATATGCATCTATTCATATGGAAACAGTGATTATAAAAGCTACTTAATATTTTGGTTGTGAGCCTAGCCTTAAACCACTGAGCCATTTCTCTAGCCCTGTAGGTAGGCAAGGCAAGTCTTTAAGGAGTTTTCTTACCTATCTATCTCCTCTCTCTCTCTCTCTCTCTCTCTCTCTCTCTCTCTCTCTCTCTCTC
>JANHMN010000001.1:118517404-118570596 GCA_030674055.1 Rhabdomys pumilio
CTCTCTCTCTCTCTCTCTCTCTCTCTCTCTCTCTCTCTCTCTCTCTCTGTCTCTCTCTCTTTCCCCTCTCCCTCCCCTTTCATTTCCCCTCATGTAGCCATTTATTTATTTATATTTATTTATTTACATCCCAAATTCTGTCTTCCTCCTGGTCCTGTCTCACAGATTTTTCTCTTCTCATCCTCCCTCTTCTTCTCTGAGAAAGTAGGCCCACCCATGTATATCCCCCCATGCCCCAGAGTATCAAGTTTTTGCTAGATTAGCAGATTAAGGCATCCTCTCCTACTAAGACCAGCCAAAGAAGCCCTGTTGGAGAACAGATACTACAGTTAGGCTATAGCTTTAGGGAGAGCCTTCTGTTCAGTTGTTGGGGGACCCACATTGAGACTGAGCTGTATATCTGCTACATATGTGCCTGAGGCCTCATCCTAGCACATGTATGTTTTTTGGCTGGTCAATCAGTCTCTGACAGCTTCCAGAGGTCCAGGTTTATTAACCTTGTTTGTCCTCCTATGGGGTTCTCACCCCCTTAGGGCCTTCAAATTTGCCTACAGTTGGATTTTATGGAAGCCTATTTTTTAGTTGAGATCCCCTCCATTCAGACAATTCTAGTCAGCTGACATAAAATAGGCAGCACGGCTTCTCTTCAGAATGCCTATTCTGCTATGTAGAATGTTCACTGCATTATATAAACTTCGGGTCTGGTTAATTTTGGTGTGTGATGTTTTGATTTACGTGCAAGTTATTTTTACAATAAAGTTTAAAATATTAAAAAAAGCTGCTTAAAATAATATTTTAATGTTTCTAATATGAAAATTGTGCACATTTTTATTGTGGAAATTTTGAAAGAAATATAAAAATTAATAATTCTTCAATTGCCTAGCTTTAGATTTTGATTTTTTTTCCTTTCTATAAATAGTTATATTCACGGTGATGTAACTACTCACTCAGCTGTGAAATTTGACATAATCCTTGTGTGTACTGTATATTTGTTTGTATTTGATTATCATTTATACACACAGTTAGTACTTAGCCTTTGGTCTGTGAAATAGGTGGTCATGTAGAATGTGATCAGTCTCTCTGCTGTGCATTTAGGTCAGTCATGAATATCTGCAGTTGGGGAATAACATCAAATAGATAATAACTGCTGTACTCGCATTGTGTACCAGATACTCTGTGGAGTGCTGTACCTGAACCTCCTTTTCCAAGAAGTAAAAGGAAAACGTTGGACTTTCCCAAGGCCAAAAAGCTAATGAGCAAAGGCTTGGATCTGAGCCCAACTACTCTTTTGAGATGTGTGCTCAGTTTCTTTCTGTAACTCTGTATTACTAGTACACGTAGAAAGCATTGTTACACACAAATATTTTCCACAACTTACTTCCTTGAGATAAATATCTCAGTAGGGGATTGTTGACTCAAGCTATGTGAAAATTTGCAAAGCCCTGGATGCATTTTTATCTTTACAAACATATGAGTTTTACACTCCCAGCAGAATGTTGAAATATTTATTTTTTAACTGTTCTCAACCTGAGATATTGTTGTTTCAATGTTCAAGTTTGAAAAATTTTAAAAATTGGATTTAATTTTTCTTTCTCCCTTCAGATGATGAAACTTTGGAGTTCTTCTTAACTACTTATCTTCACAATAATTGCCATTCACCAAATTTTATTTACCCGTGTGGCCAGAGTCCTGTTCCCAGGAGTCTCAGTTAATAGCAGTGTTAATGCATGTCCAATCTATTTGCCCCAGTTCTCAACTGCGTTTTCTCATACTCACTCCAAGTAGCAATTTTGTAGGGTTGGCTTAATCTTGGTACACTGAGAGAATACAAAGGAAGACTTGTCTTCCTTGTTTGCAATAGTCTAGAATAGCAATATTACATGCTTTGTAGGTTTAGTCTAGGAGTAAATCCAAGAAAGCAAAACAGACTGATGAGAACGTTTGACTCATTGTGCTTGATAAAAATCTATCATGGATACCAGCGCTGCTAATGTTGGTAAGTTTGCAAATGAATTTGTAAGCAGTGTTAACTTTTGTACAAAGCAGTATTTTCTAATCCTAGGAGATGGGGACTAACTTAAGGAAGAGAGCCTGAACAATAGTGTAATAGATGTCTTAGACAAAAAAGATTTAAGCATACTTGCCAAGATGACATTTTCCCTGGGCTTATTACTTAATTAGTGAGTGAATACATCCATTAGATAAAGTGTGTCTTCAAGGTAGTATTAGACATGGAGACTGGTCAAGCAATGCTTTCAAATGAATTTTTTGCTTTTATTAAGAAATCCTAATTTCTAGCATATTAGATCTTTGTAAATTCAAGTTTATATGGCATTTGTTAATCATTCCATGTACAAGAATCACTTGAAAGTCTTTCAAGTGCCTCATTTCATCCATATATATATATATATATATATATATATATATATATATGGATATATGGATATCTACATATCTATATATACATAGATATATATATATACATATATATAGATATGATATATATATGAATATATATATGTATATATGAATATCTACATATCTCTATATACATAGATATATCTATATACATATATATAGATATGTATATATATGTGTGTACATAGTATATATATATATACACATACACACACACACACACACATATATATATATATATATATATATATATATATATATATATATATACATGATATAGAGGCATTATGACTTAAAACAGTAGCATTTGCAACTGGGAAATATTTCTATCCAAGGAAAGAATTTACCAACAGTCCATGCTCATTCAATTTTTCATGCCAATGACATTTTCTGGACATCTACCATCAGGAATTTAAGCCTAATTTCCCACAGAGCCTCATTTTATACATCTTGCTATGAACAGCAAGGAAGCTACAGGATTACAGTTAATGACAAGTTTGAACTTGACCCCTCTGCTAATGCACTTTTTTTTCATTTTTTCCTTTGGACAGTTTCTTGTTCCTCATCTGAGAAACAAGCACACACAAGCACTGGTGTCGCCATAGCAAGGACTAGAGTGCTGAGAGCTCATAGCACTTAATAGACAATGAGTGGTTAACAGCACCAACTAGTGATTCATGCTGACTCCTCAAAGTTTAAGACTTAAATACAAACTTCTCAATTCAAATAATTCAATATCATCACAGAACAAAGCCGATATTTAAGTTGTGTACAAACCAACCTAGAACAGCCACAACTTGTCATTTACAGATCAAATACACATAAGTGCTCTTACTGGCACAAATATTACTGTCTGTATCCATAGATATAGTAATATTTTATGCATAGTTTCTATAATGAGGTACTTACTGTTTATCAAACAAAATGTAGAGACTGCTAATAATTGGTACCCAAAGTCTAAGATGTACATACCTGAATTTGGGAGATTTCAGAGAAAGTACATTGTTGCGGACAAAGAACTGATTCAACTAATATGAACCATAGGGCTTTAATCAAAGCACCAATTACTTCAGACCAAAGCATCAGTTCACCCACCTTCTCAGCCATGGAACTAGGGAAATTTATTTTCCTTGACTCTAAACAGACCCCGTAGTCATCCTTTTACTGTAGATTCTCCTTGGTGAGCAGGAGCAAATATTCCATTCATATCAATTGTTGGGCACAGGTAACCTTTTCCTGTGATCCAGAGAAGCAGTGAATTGAGCTATGCAGATTGTAGATGCTGGTGGAAGAAACCCATATCTGATTTATTGTTGCCTTCCCTTGCCTGCCAATAGTGACACTTCTGTAACTGATTTCAGGTCTTCTCCCTCTCTCTTATTCATTCCAACCTCAGCATCTGATACACCCTCCTTTAGATATGACAGGTGGCTTACTGTTTTCTTCCCCTATAGATAAAATTAGTTTAAACAGTCTGAGATCTAATAGATTGTTACATCTAAATGGACAAACATTCATCCTGGAGAGATAAAAGAGGCCAGAAAATCCTCGTTTTGTTCAGTGTTTTAATGGAAAAGGAAGGAACTGGTTGGGGTGTATTTCTGTTGTTTTGTGGTTGTTTTGCTTGTTTGTGGTGTTAGAGATAGAACCCAGAGCTTTGTTCATTCTACATAGACAGATTTTACTGAGGTAACACCACACAGAAGTGACTCACACTGAGGCAGATTTGTGTTTACACATTTACCACAAAGATTGCCTTCTGCTCCTAAATACAATCAAGGATATGAGGCAAGTAATTCTTCTCTAGAGGAGGCTTTTAGTGAACCCAGGAGGCAGGCAAATCTGCACTCACTTCTAACTTTTCCTTGGCTCTGTGTCTCTAATTTGCCATTGCAAGCAGGTGATGTTTCTTTTTGAGAGTAGAATTCTTTCCCATGAGTGGTTTACATTTTCCTCAATTTCTTTCATTTATTTTTCTCTCTGATTTCTATTCCTGGTCATTTCTCTATATATCTCTCTGTGTCTCTCTTTGCCTTTATTTTTCTCTTTTTCTATCTCTTCTTTGTTCTTTGTTCTTTTTTCTTTTCTTTTAATTTTTTTAAGACAGTCTGCCTATGTATTCCTGGATACTCTGGAACTCACTATGTGTACCAGGCTGAGCTGAATCTATTAGAGATCCTGCTGCTGCTTTATGATGTATCCCTCCTTTTTCTTCTCTTCTCTTATCTATTTTCCAGTTTCTTTTATCCTCACCTTACTTTTTGATACGAATATCTCTACATCACTGCATTGCCTTTTTCCTGTCTTTTAACATGTATCTTTTATTGAGGAATTCAGGGTAAAATGCCCAGCAAGCAAACATAATCCCCTTGACCAACTAGGCTAAGTACAGGAAGATTAGTCTTTCACTCTTGTTCCCTCACTATTAAAAGCCATGTCTATTTCTAAATGAAAAGTCTGCTAATGACCTTGCAAGTTCCCAGGCTATAAGTAATGCAATTACTTGCTGTTTGGTGCACAATGGCTTTTATATTTGCCAGCCATATACCAGGTGGTGAAAACAGTTTATCTACTTTATCCCTAAGCATGAGCGTATATTTTTATTTTAAAAAAAGGTGGGGTACCTCTGGAAAACAGGTTGAATGCTTCAAGCATTTTACTTGGATGTAGTGGCTCCTATATTTTTCTCTTTAAGTTGCCATTTTTCTGTAATGGCAGCTACGGCACATGTATATTAACAACCTGGGTTCTCTGAAACTTCTACTATATTAGATTTTTGCCTTCGATGCATAATCCTGCCTGCATTTTCTAAATATTCACTATTCCATTACAACAGAGATGCAATATAGGATTCTGGTGTCTCTGTGGGGGAGAAGAGAAAGCTGTGTGTGACTTGGACAAAAAGCTCTTACTCTAGAAGAAACATCTCCAGCAGGAGTAGGGAAGGCGAGTACTCTTCTTCTAACAGAAGACAACAAAATTGGACCCAGACATGGGCAGGCAGGCTAGGGGCCCTTAAGGAGGGAGAAAATTTGTTGAGCACATTGTGTTTATTTTTATGTTAGATGTTGTGTACATTGTCTATACCCGAAAATCACTTGCTTTGGCAAACAACAACAAAATGACAGGTTGAACACTGAGATAAATCTAAGCAGAACAGGTATGTCATGCAACATTCCTGTTTACTGAGCACTTGGCTTAAGAATCTCCTATGATAATTACATTTTCAGCTATATCACATGATTATCTTAGATCTTAGACTCTATAACATGTATCTCCTAATCTGTAATAACAGAGATAAGATAAATTTTCATTGCCCGCACTCTTGAAAAATTGTTATTCCATTTGTGACTGAGAAATTACTTCGTTGTTAGATACTAAGTATATTTCTTTGTTGGAGTGCTTGCTTTGAGGTGAAAAAGAATAGAAAAGTATATTCCCTTTCTTCTTTATAGAAAAGGCATTTCCCCTCCAGGTTAGTTGGTTGTACATCTGTTCCTATCTGTCGGCTGGTGTATTTCACTAAGAGAAAGGGAAGTCACTGAACCCATGCCATCCTGAGGTACTCTATCTCAGAACTTTCTTCTCTTACCCCATGCACTGCTTCTGCATCTTCAGCCACTCTGCTTTTACAGTTGAAGGAAGACTCTGATAATATACTCAAGACTACACAATGTATGAAGCAATTGAAGAAAGACTAATGTGCACCTTTCCATTCCCCTTCTTCACTACCTACCAAGACACTGTTATAATAGGATATTGGCTAGGAACAGAAGAACTGTCAATCTTGAAGCAGGATCTGTTTGAATGCACAGGTATTTCCTAAGATATTGTCTATCGAAGTTCTAAATTTGAATGCTATAGCTATGGTAATTTTGTTATTAGAAATTTTACCTAATTACTTTATGGGAGAAAAGTAGAGTTACGAGAGAAACATAGACTCACAAAACAAATATTCTGAGCACATATTATAATTTGATTCAGATAATATAGAACTTCTTTTCAAGTCATTATTTTAAAATAATTGAAAACATTTTTCTCAAAGTATTAATATTAATAGATTTACAAAGGATTAATGTCTCAAACAGAATGTGTATATCTATATATTAAATATAAAAGGCAGCAGGCTAATATCTATGGCAAATAAAATCAAGTTAAAAATGATTAGTGAAATACTAGTTATTCCTGTAGATCTTTAAGGTTAGCATTTTAAAAGAACATTGAGTTTATTGTTGTGGAGAATTTTTTTTAAAAATAGAATTAAGCTCACATTTTTCCCAAGTCTTTATATGATAATTTCTAAAGCACAGCAGTTTTGTTAACCTTTATGGACTGTGAATTAGAATATATTTTAATATGCTACAACCCTCTAGACTTATTTCTAGAAGATTTTTTGCATATTTAAAAAAACTAAAAATTTAATTAAGCAAGCCCATGGATTAATTGTGGTTCCACTGATGTAAAATCTTTACTGAGCAGACTAGCTGAGCAGTCAGTGGATTAGTGCAGAAGATAAACCCCTCCACGGATGGTTGCTGAGGTCCTGTGCATTTGCTCTGAAGTGGATCTGATGGTGCTGCTATTTGCTTTGCTAATCACAGAGCTTTCCTTTTTTTTTTTAAATTTTATCTATTTATTTATTTGTAATAATAAATTTTTTTGTAAAAGCACTGAGATAGCATAAGCTCATGGAGAATCAAAAATGTAATCTGATTAACAAGATTTGTAGGTGTGCATGGTAAATTCCAGGAGATTGGGTTTTTCCATGCCTAACACCCAGAAAAGCTTCAAGAATGAAAACCCGTACATTTTCCCATGGTTCCTCTTTCATCTCTCAGAGTGATTAGGATATCCCTTGCCACAACTTCCCACCTTTTGAGTTTCTGGGCAGGTAAGACATTAAAATGCACAGCAACTAAACTTCAAACAGGTTTTTTTTATTAGATGTCACCTGCAAATCCTTTAGGATTACTTATTTTCAGATATCCGATCCTAGTCTGCATGGGTTTATTAAAGGAGGATTTAACTATAATAGCTGCAGTGAGTTGGCAGAAACGGAACTAGAGAGTCACGTGACTGGTGACTGTGGGATTATGAAGGCACTATATTCAGCAATTACACAATTGTGCTTAAGACAAAGCAGTTAGCAAACTATTGCAGTATTTTTTTGAAAATCAATTTGGATATGATTCAAAATACAAAAATTATATGCTCAACAAATAACTCAAGTGACATAAAACATAATTGTGGTAATTTTACCCTTAGGAACTCACTGAATTTCCCTCTTAAGAAAACTAAAATATTCAAAACAAAGCCCTTGAAAATTTAACATTGATTCTGTCATATTCGCCTCTCAGAATACAATTAGCCTGAGGATAAAGCTAAATATTAAAACATTACAATCTTTAAAAGAAATAGAAATGTTTAGAATCCCATTACTTATTAGGACCACAGTGCATCTTTCATAATTCCATACATCTTGTAAATGTAATACAAAATGAAATTTTAAATTTTATTAATCATTTAAAAATCCAAGTATCTGCGATTTTATTACCGAATTGAATGTTTGATGGTGGCTCTTTGTAACATTTTCAACTCTTTGGAAGTTTATCTTTCATAGTCACAATACCTGTCTATCTGTGGTGCCTTTGTAGTTATTTTTATATTCTATTAATTCATGAATTTGCCTAAATGAATTTTTCCAATGGCAAAGCAATAATCTAAACTGCCTTTAGAAAGTCCATATTCCTAACTACGTTAATTTTTTTTTGCCACCCTAAAGAGATCACTGAGGTAGATGGTTGAATCTTCATATTATCACATCAGAGATACAGTGCCATGTAAGTTCTTATCCTAAAACATGGATACATAACTTCTTGATTTAATATGCCTTTCCAACATGGTCTATAGAAACAATCCTTCAAGAGTATGCCCAGGCGCTGTGGAAATTGCTCTGTAGAGAAGAATGTTTTCCCCCAAAGCATGAAGACTTGGGGAAAGCAAATATGCCCATATAAACAGGCATGTGTCCCAGTTACCCCTGAATTTTGATGACAGAGGCAGGATGATGGTTTGTGGTTGCTGGTGGCCATCCTTGCTCTAGTATCAGGGAAAGACTATCCTTAGAGTATAAGGTAAACTGTGATGGGAGAAGACACCATCTTTCTCTGTCTTCCATGCATATATGCCTTTCACAAACATATGTATATATCACCTGCACACAGACAGAGATGAGCACAAACATACAAACATACATACATACATACATACATACATACATACATACATATATAGATACATACATACATACATACATACACTCACACACACACAGGTACATACACCCAAACACAAAAAGCACACATCCTTAAGTCAAACTTTTTTGTTTTTGTTGTTGTTGTTTCTCTTTAAAGATGATTTTTCATTGTAATTGTTTTGTTGTCCTAGAATACACAATCCACAAGACTCATTATTTGGGACTTTTTAATTAAAATTAGATATTTTTCATAGTACATATTTTGATTATGGTTTTCCCTTCCCTGACTCCTCCCAAGTTCCTTACCAAACCAAACTCAGATCCTTTCTTTCTCTTTCTCACTGGAATACAAAAAACTATCTAAAATTAATAATAATAAGATTCTTTTGGAAGCTGATAAAATATCTTCATGTGAAATGCTTCTCTGATGAGTGCCTGGAAGTGGTACCCAGTGGCAAATGCCATGATTATGTTTGTTAAATAGCTATTCAAAATACATGCATCCAAAGAAGTAATTAAATGAGTTTGGTTAAGCCTTCCAGATATGAAAATGATACTCCTTTATAATTAAAAAATTATTTATCTATGATTTGATTCAACTCAAGAAATTAAAAGATAAGATGTTAAAGTTACCCCAGATAATTTCTTAAGCAGGCATATTGAGGGTCCTGTGGAGATATTCTTTTCTCTTTGGTGGTTAAATTTTCTTTGAATTTACAATAAAAAGAGATAAATGAGATACTGGATTAAGGCAGTTTAGCTTCGAGACAGTGAAATCAAGGAGAGAACATTGAGCCCTCTTTGAAAACCATTTTCCTGTTCATCACTTTCCACTGTCACTGAGTGAGCTCCTGTCATATCACCCATGTGACTTGGATGACACTTTTGTCCTTTAGAATCTTTGCATGTGCACAACTGCAATCCAATAAGAATGTGTTCCAGGACAAGGGAGAAGTGAGTACTTACCCATCTGCACCTCACTGATTTTCCTTTCAACCCCCTGAGACCCATCAGTGTTCCACATGTAGGACTTCTGAGGACATCTGTAGTCTTTTCTTCAACTCTTGGAAAAACAATGTATGACAAGCTCCTTGCTGATGGCAGCTTGCCGTGCTTCCCTTTGGACCATGTTATAAAGATGTGTGTAATGGAGCAACCAGGCTCACTGTCACTAGCTGGCAATGTGAGGGTGAGCAACTCTGGAAGGCAGGGCTTGACTTTGTTTAGCCACCAACCCCCCTGACAAGGATGGTCACAGAGTGCTTTCTTGTTCAACAGGAACCTAGATCTCCTAAACTGTTGCTGATTCTGAGTTCGGAGTATGGTGTTTTACACCCTTATTCTATTGCACCTTCCTCCCCAAACTGTCATACAGCTAATCCACTGACTAAATCCCTTTAGGGAAAAGAACTGAAAAGATTTAGAAGTCCTCTGTCTTTTGTCCCTTTCTCTTCTTTCACAGTTGTGAGACTTTGAAACCCAATGTGTTTGTGTCTCACATTGAGTATCTCTGAAGCACCTAACTGGATTCCAAGGGCAGAATGAACAGTAGGTATATGGATGCCTAAGCTTCATATGCTAGTGTGTGGACTTTACAAATAGAGGAAAATCAATGAAGATGTTGCAACATTTTGTTTATCTTATCTGTGAAGATAAATGTTTGGGGAGACATTTTCCTGTATTAACATGTAATAATAAACATTTGGATTATTAGTTCTATATCCAATTAAACTTTTCAGATTCTTTATGAGAAGAAACTATCAGATCCTTCATACATAGGACCATAGCCTGACATATAGTTGGTATATAGAGAGTAGGTATTTCTGTCTACCATACCTATGACATGTCTGTGAAATGAATGCATTTGTGTTAGGACCCACACAGACCACAGAGCTGTAGTACTCATAAGTAAAATAAGCGTGTGCTTTGTTTGGTTCTTATTTATTTTAAATGTACAAGTTGTATTGGTTACTTGATGCTTTAGCACAATACCTATAAAAGTAACTTTAGGAAGGAAAGGCTTCTTTATTCTCATAGTTTGGATGTACCTTTTACCATGTAGGGCATGTGTAACATCAAGAAGAAAGTTACCTATGGTGACAGGAGCATGAGGTGACAGGGTCACATTAGATTCACAGTCAGAAAGCAGAGAGATGGCTGCTAATGCCCTGTTTGATTTTTTTCTGTCATTCAGTTGGGATCTTCTGACTGTGAAGTGGTGTCACCCACAGACAACATAAGAAACTCCTCACTCACTCCAGATTCGTCCTCATGAGCATGCCAAGAGGTTTCCTTTGTTGGTTATTCTAGTCAAATTAGCAATAATGATCCAAAGCCATTATTGTCTTGACAAGAACAGGTATAAGCTAAACAGATATATGATTGTCCAAATACTTACGGTACCTCTATATCAAAACAGACAAGGGGGATTCTTCTGCAGTGATGTTTTATTCTTTAGAGATGGTTTCATACTCTACTCTTTGGGTGACACAGTCAGAGCTCATTGTCTCCAAGACATTTGCTTTCACTCTTTCATAGATTTTCATTCATATTTCTATGTATATCATGTAACCTAATGAAATTGCCTACTCTTCTCATGACATCAAGCACAAATGTTTCATATTCCAGGCCAACAGCAAAACTGAATTAATATTCCTGTTAGAGATGTACAAATGAATTTTTCTTAACTCAACTATATGCAACCTAGAGCTGCTTGCCAAATTTCCACTGGTAAATAATACAAACACTGCATATATTTTCTTTGCTTTCTTTCACCACTGCCTATATTTTTCAAACCCCTTGATACCTTATAAAACAAAGCTTTAGCAAACAGCAAATCACTTTATCTGAGCAGAAGACTCTAGGAATACCCATGGTGGCATGAATGAATGATATACAAAGGGAATCATTTCCTCCTCCACTATCCAGTGTGTGAAAGCTTTCTTTATTTCAAATCTATGTTTTCAGTATGACTACCCAAAGAAAAGGAACTGTATGAATTTGCAGTCTCATTTCCAACAAAATAGAGTCTGTGAAAGGAGAAGAGATATGGTTGAATTAGATCAGGTCAAACAGCACTGCTTCACCATGGTTGTACAGCAAACTGGTGAAGCTAAAAACAGAGGTTGAAAGGTGATCTGACCTGCTATCACAGCTAAACAGTGAGCCCATTTAGAAAAGAATACAAGAGATGGAATCCAAAACATAGGCATGGGTAAATGATTCACCATGTAGCTCTAGCTGATATGATTCCCTATTTCAAACACTCAAATAAATCAGATCTAGCACTGCCTTAGTCTGTATCAGATACTATGTAAGCTTTCATTGTAAGTCCCTTAACCCTTGCTCATATCACTGTCAAATAGCTGTTCTTAAGTAGCTTTCATTTATAAATCTGGTAGTCTATTCAGATGTTGCCTTCAAAGGTGCACCATTTCTGCAAGATAATGTCATGGCAGGAAAAATGGTGAATGATAATCTATCAGCCCTAAAACCTCAGAAAGTAAGTACAATACAGAGAGCCCCGATTTAATCAAATCACAAAGGCCCAAAGGAAATCAACAGCAGACCTAAAACTGAACTCCTGTGCGTGTGCGTGTGTGTGTGTGTATGTTCATATATAGCAAAAGTAATGAGTGGAACAAAGGCAGGTACTAATATGAATCTAATACTTATTTTCCTGATGACTATTTTAGTCATCCACCCTGCCTCCTCTGACTGCACATGTTTTCATTATTGTAAGTTTTGGTTTTGTGCTTTATGGAAAAGCCTCACAAAATTTGTGTCTCAAAAATTTCAGCTTAAAAATTATCATTCATCTTGCATTTTCGAGGAGATTTCTATACCACAAATGAGCAAGAAAGTTCATGCAGATAGCCTCATTAAGGTTGTGAAGTCAGAGCAGAAGTATGTTAGTTCATATATAAACTGTGATTTTTGATATGAAACAACCTCCTTTAGCACCCATGCTTTAACGCCTGGGCCCCAGCTGGTACTGGTATTTGGGAAGATCACAGATCTTTCTAGGGAGTGTAACCCAGTTGAAGAACTTCCATCATTGATCATTGAGGATGGACCTTGGGGTTTCATAGCCTGGCCTCTCTGTTGTCCATTCTCTATTTTTCTGAGTGTGGCTACAATGACATCTGCCAGCTTCCTGTCTCTGCTACCTTGCTCTTCCAAACTTTTACCATGTTTCCACTGTCATAATGGCTCTAGTCTTCTGGAACTGTAATACAGAAGAAAGTCTCCCACATTAGTTGCTTTTGTCCTGTAATTTTATCATAGCAATAAGAAAATAACTGACAACACATATTATTACTCTGGAGAGTAATACAACACTGGTATATAACCAATGGCTACTATGGTTCCTTCCTTTCGTTCCTTTGTTCCTAAGTTCCTTCCTTCCTTCCTTCCTTCCTTCCTTCCTTCCTTCCTTCCTTCCTTTCTTTCTTTCTTTCTTTCTTCCTTTTTTTCTTCTGTTGTTCATTAATCTCATCCAGTTCACCATCCTTGGCTATACTTGCATTCTCTTTCTCCACTGATGAAGAAGAGCTCTCTCTTCCAAACTTTCAACTGTCCTTTTCTGGAATGTTCTACACTCAGGTCATTTCATGTTATGTTCTCCAAATACATTTACATCTAAGCTCAAACTGAACCATCAGTTGTGTCCTTGAACTCACCCCTATATTTTTCCATTAACTCCTGGCATGTCTCCTTGCTAAAAAAATTCTTTATTATCATTTGAGTTTATCTTATTTATTTATTTACCTTATTCTCACCAGATTTCTCTTTCCCCATGGTAAGAGAGACACATGGGATACAAGCCATTGTCTGCACTCCTCCTTATTATAACAATGCTACCAGGGTCAGGGCAAGGAAACATGCACATAGTAAGTATGTAGCAAGTATTGGTGGGGTAATCTATGTACCCTTCAGAGTGTCATAGATCAGAGTAATATATACAACTGCTGTTAGCCACAGTGCAGGAGAGCAGAAAGGGAGAATCTTGGTATATTTTACACAATTAGATTTTCTAAGATCTTGAAAGGTCACAGGAATTAACAGCATCACAGATAAGGAGGATTTTTCTGATAGTGAGGCTTATTAATTTTCATTGATTACTGTAAATAAAGTGCATTACAGTAATATAATACTATTGTCTCATAACTGCATTTGTCAGAGACTTTTGCAGGTTGTAATGAACTAAGGAATTCAGCAGAGCTGTTTAGAGACTGTAGAGAGGAGCACTCGTGCTTGCATTCTGTCTCGTAAGAGCAACTGTGGTGCTTCTCTTATACCCCTACTTCCATCTTCAGTAGCAGCAATGTGACTTAGAACCCACTCAAATCATGATGCTTCCTTCACCACACCTTTTGGAATGACAGAGTCCTGGTGATTACTCTTCAAGCTGATCTAGCATAATGACAGAGAATCATTTTCCATCATGGGATTTTTGGTACTTTTCTTTCTTTCTTTCTTTTTTTTTTCATTTTCTTTTTGTTTTGTTTTTTTTTTCACTTTTTAAAGAATTTCATGTCAGTACTCAATATCCCTTCCATCATTTTCTATCCCCAAACTGCACCCATATTCCTCCCTCGTTCGCAAATTTCTTCTTTGATATCACTGTTACACATATACATACAAACACATATACTACTGAGTCCATTCACTGTTGCTCATAAGTACATTTGTTTAGAGATGACCGCTTAAGATTGGCTAGACTATCAGGGAACTCATCTCTAGAAAAACACTGGTTCACCCTGTCTCAATAGCCATCTATTGAAGAGGCCTTGTGGAATTTCTCCCAGCCACACTGACATGTCAGTCATGTCATTTTACAGACTTGTAGAGTTATTGTTCATTATGTGTGTGCAATTTCCCTGTCCTGTCTAGAAGACACTATCCAATAGCAAGCATTCTGGGTCCTGGCTCTTACAATGTTTCAACCTGCTTTTCTATGCTTTTCCTGGAGCCTTAGAAGTGGGAGTCATTTTGTAAATTCATCAACTGGAGCTGAGCACCCTAAAGTCAGTTGTTATTTGCATTTAAACTAGTTGTGGTTTTCTGTAATCATCTTTGCCGCACAAATAAATTTTTTTGATGAAGACTGAGAGCTTCAAGATCATCTTAGATTCCTAAATATCTACAGTTTTTTTGGAAAATGTAAGATCTATTCAATTCATTATTGGTGCTCAGAATAAAATCTAGAATATAACAGAAGTATGGATTAAGTAATTAAATAATCAAGAGCTGACACAGAATTAATTGACAGACAATTTAAACTGAAGTAAATACTTCTGAATTCGAACACTCATGTTACTGACTAAATGTCTTTCCCTAGTTATATTTCCATTGTGCCTCATATCATAATGTGTCATTTCATAGTTACTATCTCTTGACTTTCTACCAGTTTATAAAGTCAAAGCTCTTATACCCTAATTTATATTCAGGTAACTTTGAAATATTGCTTCTTAATCTATATTAGGTTTAATCATTTTTTGTGAAAGCCTATGGTGTGTGCAGGACATTAATTGATAACCTTTTGGGGGAATGTTTGAGCAGAGAGCATTTCCAAACTTTGTCTCTCTCTCTCTAATAAGAATGTGACCTTCGAGAAAGTTATGGATAAACCTCGAGGCAGAAATACCCACATAAAATTGTATCACCTGCCTCTTACTGAGCTAAGAGGTTGTATTTTTCTCTTTATCTGAAACTTCAGTGACACCCTTCTCTAATCTACCAGGATGTAGAGTATTTTGTAGTGAGAAATTATTTTCAGGCAGTGGGACAGGTTTTGAGTGACTATGACCTCTTCATATGCCTTGTAACTGTAATAAATGGCTCAAGCTTTAGTGACACATTTCAAAAGTCACTAACACAAACTCATTAAAGCATCACAGAAAACAAAAGAAATACAACAGCACAGCGATGGGGCCAATCAATGCTTGAGGACAGTAGAAGCAACAGTTCACACACCCATCCCTTGCTCTATGGGAGGGGTAGGGGGATACTTTTTCTGGGTTTTCACTGTAGCCTGGCAGCACACATCCTTCCTCTTTCCACTTCTTCAACCTATCTAAACCTTCTCATCTCACAGAGCCAAATGGCTTTATTCTTGTTCCTTCTTAAGCAGCCAAATCCCCATAATATTCAGAGGAGGAAAATATAGCCCACAGGAAATTCTTGACAGCACCAGTGGGGAAGGTTTTGGCAGCATGGAGATTGGAAATCCAATTTTACTGGATTTCTCATTCACTTTCAATTGTACTACTGTGTCTTTTAATAATTCCTGTTAAAGTGTGGTCTTCCCAGGTTTTGTGTTTGGATATTTTGTGAAGTTTTTACAGATTAGGCAAAAATGAATAATAAATGAGCCTAGTAAGTTCCTAACATCAGGTCATATGTCATAAACATTTCCATCCGCATATGACAGTTTAGACTTTGCACAATGATCACATCATTCATCCATTCTTTTATTTTACATTTATTATTATATTTAGTGTGTGTGTGTGTGTATATGTATGTGTATGTGTATGTGTATGTGTGTGTTTAAGACAGACAATAGCTAGTGTAAGTTAATTCTCACCTCTTATTAGGATTGTATTCTGGTGATCAAACCCCAGGTTTACAGGCGTTTGGTGGCAAAGACCCCAGTGAGCCATATCTCTGTCAAAGTACTGATAAATACAGAGTTTTGAAGTTGTGATTGTCGATTGTTCCATCTCCCAATATTTACCCTGATGGTAGACAGAGCTGCCATTCTTGAAATAGAGAAGAATGTCTGGGAATGAGAACTGTAGGTAGAAGAACAAGTATCAGTCACAGGAACTGAAGCTTTGCTCTTTCTACCAATAGGCTCATATTTTAGCCTGGGTGGACGTCATAGTACTCAGCAGTGTAAAGAAACCAAGATCTGTTGTGTGTCCTAGGTGGATGTCACACATCCCATTCTATTTTAATATCTTTTCACTGCCATCGCTATATCCAAACTAGGACTTCCCTTTACTGTGAAGGATAATTGGTTTTGAGAAAACGTCTAATGAGAGCCAGTGTGGTACTACAAAGTGAGACCTATCTGCAAAGGAGTACATCAGGACAATATCACTGTGGCATATCCCTGAACTCATACCAGATTCACCATATGTTTCTTAAGATTCATGCTTCTTAGCTACAATGTGCATATACCTTTTTCATTCCTGAAATCATCCAAGGTTCCAACTCTGCTTTATAATCCACTTGACAGTGCCTTATTGCACATTGTCTGGCCATATTCTGTGGGTTCTCTGACATGTGGGAGGATTGTGTCTGGTGGGTTATTGAGACTGAGAGAGTGCTCTCACTTTGATACAACAATCCTGGTTTGTGATCAGCTGCTGATTCGTTCCGACCCAGATAATGCTCTACCATATTTGCTAATTGACAGTATTCCTTCTTTAAATAAGTAAAAAAAAATACATTTCAAGACTATATATATATATATATATATATATATATATATATATATATAGTCATTGAACATAAATCATGTTATTGAAAATAGGAATAGTGAATGCCTTAGTTTTTATTTAATATTTTAAAGTTTATTTTTGTTTTAAGCAATGGATACCTGTGTGTGGGTATGTGCATGTGTGTCTGGGTGACTATGAAGAATAAGGGTCCAGTATTCTGTGGCACTGGAGGTCCAGGCAGTTGTAACCATCTTACTATGTATGCTGGGAACTGACCTCCAGTTCTCTACAGGAGTAGTGAGCACTGTTAACTGTAGAACCATATCTTCAGCTCATATATGCTTATTCTGGTTTTGGGCCACGGAAGGGTGTCATGGGAACCCAGGGTGTTCTCAGCCGACTACACACAGCGTGGCGTGAGAGACCCTGTGTTTCCCTGGCCAAGTTTTTATTTTTTATTTTTCTACATTCTGGTATCTGGAGCAGAAATGAAACATTAAGTTGTCTTTGGTGTGAACTGTTGAAATTCACTCCTTAGACCTGACATAAAGCAAGAGAATAAGAACATTTTAAGTGAGACACAGAACTGAAATAAAATATATCAACAATGAGTATGGTTCTGAAAGTTTTGTTTGCCAAATATAAATAAGTGTAGAAGGCAGGAACCAGGTATTAGACAGATGAAAGTGGGGGTGATGGGAGAAGACTGAAGGCAATGGAATGCTTTACCGAGAATGGTGCACACCTTGAAGTAATATCATAATTTCATTGCCAAATAGAACAAGGGCTTCACCTGGGTTTGAAAATACATCAGAAGTAGACGAACAGAGTCCTTACTTTTAGAAGTTGAGCCAGAACACTGGTCACTTGTGTCTGCCTGGGATTGAGTGAGCATATTTTGATGTGAAAATCTCCATTCTGTATCAATCATGGCAAAAGAAAGCGCAAGATTCACCAGGTCTTTGATATAGTCAGAGATACTGAAGAGAAGGGCCGAGGCAGACTGCTGCATCTAAATCAGAAGGAAGGTCTCCAATGAGTTGTACCTATGAAACCCAATTTCCCCCACTTCTTTATATACCTATAAGACCAGATTTTGTGCTTTCTTCCTGTTTGCAGTTGGAATCATAACCAGTGATTAGATCCTTCTGTGCACCATATACTAAAAAAAGTACTATTGAAGACAAAGAACGGACACCACGGTGTGCTCTAAAAAGTTAAGAACTGACTGTGTGATCGCAGCTGTATCAGTCTGAGGTACATATGTGCTTCTACAAGGTGGCGTTCTTCTTTCATTTTACATTTGATTACCTCAGATAATATCTATAAGGATGCATGGATCTGTCATACCACTTAAAACATGATGCAGTTGTCCAGTGCACAGAGCAGTGCTTTTGCAGTTGCCTGCATTATCATCTTGTATATTAGTATTGTGCTTGGGAAATATGTAGACAGAAATTAGCTCAATGACATACTCTCTGTTAACTACTTCTTTGGAAAGCTACAGACCAACAGGCTACAAAGAGAACCACAGAGGCACTTTTATGCAACACAAGGCTTTTGTGTGCTTCTACAGATAAGTCCATTACAGAGAGTCATTCATAGAGAATAAATGGCAAGAAAAACCAGAATTTATCAGTACTGGGCCCCTAGGGTTTGTAGAAAACACAGAGAAATCCAATTAGAACTGCAGGGAGTTGTTCAATCTCTTAAGCGGTACCACAGTGCAGCAGATTAATATTATTACCTACTACTTAAACTTTATTACTCCATTTTTTTTCTGTCTGAAGTCCATTTTTTTTGTCAGCCCACCTTGAAAAGATGGCAGGAAGGGTTGTATAATGTTTTTATGGCTCTGGCACCAGGATGCTTTTGTGGCTTTGAGGTAAGTACCCTTTTAGAATGATGAGAGGACATGGCTAGCATTTAGGCTTGTTTTCCCAGGCAAGGTAGAGGAGTGACTGTCCTGCTTGCCAGTCAAGGAAGCCATCCATGCATACTTTATCTGTCCCTTCTGACTGATAGCAGAAGTTGGTAGGTCTATTTCCCCTATAGAATTAGTCTCATAACGTCAGGTACCATCAGGATACAGTGTTTATAGCAAAAAAGTACAAACTTATGTCAGTCTTGTGTTCCATTTTCAACGAAAACAGAGTCCTCCTAAGTGGCATTTTGACATGATACATAACCTTAAACCTTATAACAGCAGATTCAAGCATTCTCTTTTATGAAAATAGTATGTATATTTTGCATACTTTGTTTGATGGGAGTGACAACAGATTTCCACAAATTGATCTTAAAACAAATAAAATCACGTGTTTCTTTTATAATTCTAGAGGTTGACATTTACAGTCAGGTTTTGGTAGGGTCACATCTTTGTGATATACAAGGGGACAATCTTCTTGACCTGTTTTGAGTTTTCATGGTTTCTGGTGGTAACCTTGGTGCTTTTCAGCTTATACATGTCTCTCGTGCATCTTTATCTCGGGAATCATGAATTGATTACCTCTAAATCTGAAGTTTGCTCACTTTAATAACACAGCAGTGCACACAGAGCCAACTCTAATCAAGTTCAAATTTCTTCTATATTAATTATTTTCAGAAAGATCATACTTCTAAACAAACTGTCATTATGAGGTTCCCTATAAACATGAATGAGGAAGCAACAGATAACATGCTTCAGTGAGAAACTCAATTAAGTTATGTCCCAGTTTTGAATGTTTTGAGATAAGTTAATATTAAAACAATTTAAATTATGAGCCTTTCATTCTATTCATTAGTGATTATATATCCATATTACACACTCAGCTTGATTTTTAACATGTTAACTTATGTAGCAAACCACTTTGATAATTGTATCAGAAAGACTGTATAATCATCCATTGCAGTTTGTTTTTTAAAATACGTATTCTAACAAAAGAACTCTAAAGTGAAATTCATCTTGTTACAGTTGGTACAGATAAGCAAACAAAACTCAATTCAAAGTTTGGGTGACTGGAGGCTGTAGAGATAATGACAGAGGTTGACAATGTTTACGGCTCTTGTGAAGGAGCTGGTTCCCAGAACCCACATGGTGGCCAACGGATCTGATTCGAAGCACACATACAATATACATACATACATGTAGACAAAACTACTAATAAGCGTAAGATAAAATAAAGTCTAAAAAATAATTTAAATCTAGGAAGTTGACTACCTAAATAGTTAACTTCAACAAGAAGCACATTTTGTTGTTTGCAGATGTAAAAACTGCCTGAAGAGTCAGCAGATTTTTGAGACATACGGCGTTTGCTAAATTTTTAAGATACCTTTTCACGGCAAATATTTGCTCCTGGTCTAGATAATTTTTGCAAAAAAAAAAAAAAAAACAAGTGTCCTAAGTTTGGCTTGGGGATCATCTTGTACTATTATAACAACTCAGCATTCTGTGCAGCGATGCTTAGTCACCTTCCCTTCTCTGCAGTGTAACCCACTGTGTTGACTAACTCCAGGAAAAGCATCACTGTATCATCTTCTGCCTACTAGGCCTTTCTCTGCCTTGTTTCTTCTCAGGTGATGATCTGACTACCCAGAGTGTGAAGCTGAATTGTCAGACGCTGAAGTATTTCCTTGAAAATACATTTTTCTCATTGTTTTGCTATTCTGAGCTGGTGCTTTGCTTTTGAAGCCTTGCTTGCTGTCTCTGGTGCCTCCATTTGTATTCTCTGGAATTTCTTTCCTCCTCACTTTCTCTTACCTGAATTTTCTCCCCTGCTTCAGCTAACAGCCGCCGGCTGGCCACACTCAAGTAAATGGATTCCGCACAGCTTCTTTTTCTGACTTTTTAAATGTACAGGCCCAGAAGCATGCTCAGCTGGCAACTGAATTTACATGTCTTATATAGACATCTTTAAAGTTTTTGAGGTTGTAATTACAATATTTCTCCATTTCTTTTCTTCACTCCAATCTCTTCATATAGCCTTGCTGATCTTCTTCTAAGTCATGGCCTCTTTTTTTCATGTATATTTTCTACATGCAACTTGTTCAGTCTATATAATGTTATATAAACATCTTTAAGAAATAAATGTATTTGAATATTTGTAGCTGCTTCTGCAGATTGAAAGGCACTTTTGCATCTCAATCTGCCATGTCTACCCAGAAGCACCAAAGCAGATGTACCTGATATCCCCTGAAACAACCATTACTCCCAAATTGCTCCCTCTGTAAAATTTTAGTACAAAATCTTCAACTTTAATTTGGGCTACAGTCTCTCGTATCCATATGAGAAAAGTCGCAGAATTTTAAGCATCTCATTTCCTGTTAACTTCCAATTTTAACTCCAGCTGTCCATCAAACTGCCTAAGTAAAGTTGATAATTACACAACAATCTTAATTCTTCTATTTATCAATAATTTGTCTCAAGTATTCTCTATGTCCAATGTGTCTTCATTTATATTTTCAATCATCTTTATTTATCTTTTAAATCTGTTCAGGAGTTTATAAATTCTAAAGGTGACAGTGGGGTGGAATGAGGATTTAGCAGGTGACAACATTTGCTGTCAATCCCAGGAGAGCTTAATTCATTCCAAAGGACCAGCATGGTGGAAAGAGAAAACTGATCATTGAGCGTTGTCCTCCTAACTTCATACACGCATCCATCAATACCCTTTGACCATTTGTGTGTCAAGCCCTACACACACAAATAAAAAAGTATAATACAAATGTTTAAATATTTTAGAGATATTTGAGGAATAAGATGTCTACTCAGTTACTTATCATTTCTTAAAAGAAGTAGAACTCTAAACCAATATGACTAGACCATATAAAACATGAAGATTTTAAAAACATTGACACATTAATAAATGGATTGCACATGAATCCAAAAATAAAAACACTCTAGTATGACATATAACTTGTTTCGAGAAGTTAATATCCACTTCCTTGCCATTTACTACATCTATCTGCAAGGACTTTCTTTTATTTCATATTGGTAGTGTCAACAAAATAATCTGTGGACATTCCAGGTATTTTAGTAATGCAATGTTAATGATTACATAATCCAACATATTTCATTATAATACAAGAATTTGGTCTGATGGATGAGGAGCTATTTGTGGAGCAACAGTAAGAAGTTTGTCAATAATTATGTCAAACAAAAATTTTAAACCTAGATAACTCATGCTATTGCAAGGAGTTTCATGTAGGATTTCCCTTGTTTCTCCTACTCATTGGCCTTCTCTAGAAGAGAAAATAGATAGTTATTTCAAGCATCTTGATTCCTATAGATTTTTGTTGCTAAGAGCTACATTGTGAAGTATGAGAGTTTACTTTCAGTGTAATATTAAAGAAAAAAATCCTAAGTGGAAAGTTTGTTCTTGTTTGAAATTTTAATGAAAAATATCCACTTTCTGCAAACAGAAAAAAACCAAACAAATAAATGAGTTCTTGAAGATTTCTAGGATCTGAAAACTGTGATTGGGGTCTGATATAAGAATTCTCAGGCCTAAAAGCCTTTGATTTACTAGCAAATAAAGAGATGAGAAAAGTCAATAATCAGTCAGCAGTCTGGTCAGCCTGCAGGCTGCTTATGCAGAAATGTATAACATGACTGCAGTGCTCACTTATTTTCATACTAGGATAACTTTCCATCCATGAGAAAGGTAGAAAACTCCTGGTTTACAATGAAGAACATGAGCATCCTTGGGTCCTTGAGTACTGATGTGGGAGAGGACAGAAGAGTTTTTCTTTTGCCTGCATCTTTAAAAGTGAATGGCAACAGTAAAACTTGTTAAATCCAGGAAAAATTTGTCAAATCAGAAATACCAAAAAAGATACCAGGTAAAAGCAGAAAATATTGCTTATTTGACAGTCATTTAGATGGAAGATTTCCAGGGTTGTTGTTGTTGTTGTTGTTGTTTGTTTGTTTGTTTTGTTTTGTACTGAATGTAATGTTTTTGTGTGTCTTAAAATCCACACTCATTAATGGACACTAAGGTCTTTGGGTTATCAAAATCTGTCCAATAAATGATTAAGTGACAGATGGCTGGGATCCACTTACTTGCAAAGAGGCATTGGAGCTACAAAGCATTCTTTACAATAACAATGAATTTCATGGCTTATTTATTAAAAGAACATACTATGATGTAAGGAAATGAAATAAATCACGAGCAACTCCATCTTGGTTATCTAAGGAGGCATGTGACATTCTGTCTTTCAGAACGTTTAAGCACTTCCTTTACCTTGGTGTGGAAAGCTAAATAGCTACTAATTTAGGACAATTTTTTTCTAGAGTTGTTTGGGGATTTTTGAAGGGTTTTATTTATTATTTTTTCTGCTTTAATTAATAGAACACATGTGGTAACTTTACATAGTGGTTTGTCTCTGAATTTTCATGTTACTATAATTCTGGGATGCTGTTAAGGCAATATATAGGTTGATTCTGGGCTCCTTTTTGTCAAGCTCAGCTTTTATAAGAGCTGTGATTCAATGAATTTTATTGTTACCTGTATATTTTAACCATTGTATATAAGACCAAGTTGCTATATACCTGTTCCTTTTTTGAAAAGAGTCATATACTATCCACTTAAATTTAAAACAATACTAAAAGGAAAAAATAACTCCCTCAAATGCTCCTTTATTAATGTTATTTTCCTTTCTTGATATGCCTGATTTTGGCAAGTCTATCCAAATTGTCAGTTCAGGGAATTACTCCATTCTGCAGGAATATAGAGCCATTTGCCTCAGCAACAAAGGAGTGTGTGTCTTATTTCAGATGAGTTTAAAAACCTGGTTATTTATTAGTAGTATACAAAAAAATGAAAGCAAATAGACTCTCAGATTTTGTGCTTATCATGTTAAAAATAAAATGTTAAAAGTAAGGCTAGTCTGACAAATTTTATAAGATATACTTTACAATAATCCATTGCATAAATTTTCCTCAAGTTTACCAGTGAGGAGGAGCAACATTTTATTTTCATCAGATTCCCAAACATTTATGTGAGGGAAGTCAAAAGGCTGTCTGTTGGTTTTGATTTGTTTTGAATCTATAAAGTTGGCTAAAGGCACATTTAAGATGGTTTTAAGTATAACTAACTTATAATATTAATCCAAATTCTTGTGTGATTTTCACAGGTATTACCTAGTGAGGTTAATAAACTAGTCTTCTTTCGAATTCCATTTTACAAGTAAAGAACCAAGGCATGAAAAGTGAAGAAAGGTCAGAGAGGTCATTGGAATTACAGTAGAGATTCAAGCAAATGTCTCTCCAGTTCCTTAAGTTTTCTTGAGGCTTTCTAGATCACACACTGCTTCCACCACTTGCTAGAATTGTTTTGTTTGCATTCTTTATTATTTCACTATGCATCAGGGCAATTGCATTTATAGGAGAATACAGTTCTTATAAAGAACTCAGTTACATAGTTTTATAAAGAACTCTGAGCTCAGTTATTTCATCTCTTGCATGTCACGTAAGAAAACTGTGGAAAAATTTAAAAGGAAAATTTTAAGGAAGATAGCAAGTGAATTAAATTAATAATTTCTTGAACTACACAGAATTTGACCATTGTGTGCATGTAAATGTAAAAATTCTTTTTTAAGAACCATAACATCACTGGCTTTGGATAACTGGGTCGATAAGCTTCCAGTACTATTCATGATTTTTCTCCTCTTGAACAAGCCTTAAGCCAATTAAAAAGCAATATATGAATGCCACCATTGCACCATTCAGGTTAATTTGCCAACCTGGTCATTATTTTGGTTCATAGCTGTCATAGCTGGGTGGGACTATTGGTTCTTTTTCTCACTTGGTGACTTGCTTAGCAATTTCAAGTATATGGAAGATATCCTCAAGAAAGAAGTTACTCAGATCCTCTGACTCCTGTGTCTAAAGTACATGGTGTCTTCAGCAATAAGGACTTAACTTCTACTTCTGTGCAGTCACTAAACAACAATTGCAATAGATAATATTGTTTGTAGGAACAGGTTGGACTACCCTGACCAGTAATTTAAAAGGATGCTTCCCAGGTCCAGCTGTGGAGTTGATTTTATATAGTCTATGGCAAAAGTTCTCAATCTTGTGGGTCATGTTCCCTTTAGGGGGCTGAAGTATCCTTTCACAGGGGTTGCATATAAAATATCCTGCAATGTGTTCATAATGAAATAACATCTAAAATAATTTTATGGTTGTGTGTCATCACAACATGAGGAACTTTAGTAAAGAGTCACAGCAGTAAGAATATTTAGAACCACTCATCTATGACTTTGGGGGGAATATCAGCACAAGTTGGATAATAACTTTGTTTAAACCATATATGCATATGTATATATCTACATTATATATTATGTAATTTTAGGCAAAGAAAATAAAAAAATAGTATTGATTCTTAAGGCTTTAAAAATATCCTTAGTTATATATTTTCTTCATCCTTCTCCCTTCTCTCTTCTATGTTGACTTCTCTCTCCTCTTTTAAGCCCTCCTTCTCCATTTCCCCATTTCTACCTCAATGACAAGTGTACTCTGCAACTTTCCTTTCTAGGGTCCCCTTCTATAGCACATGTTAACCTTCCTTTTTTCTGCATTTAGTCTAAGGTCATACTCATATCTGCAGATTTGTTTTACACACAGTCCACACATGACTTCATATATGTTTGTCATTCTAGATATATTTGTACACATATTTAGGAAATTTTGTATAATTGATGATGAGAAATCATTATTTGCCCAAGATTCCTATCTCTTCTTTATTTCTTTGTATTGAAATTGTCCTTTAATTGATTCTTCCAAGGAGAATTCAATTGATTACATAGAAATGTATTAAGATAATAGATTTTAGAGGAACACTCCTGTAACTCCTTGTCTTCTGATGCTTGTTTCCAAGGAGTGGCCATGAAAGGGATCACAGGTATGAAGTATCAATGTGTCTTCCTGTAAAGTCATGAGAACCAGCTTTACTAACCAGAGAACACAGCTTTATATAATAAGAGTTCTTTCTCAGTTCAATCATTGTTTTTTTTTTTTCATCTTAGATCAATTCATCCCTCAAGGCACAGGTTTTCAAGACAGCCATAGTATGTTAGGGGCCTAGAAAACAAAACATTTATGTGTTTCTGCACTATGGCTATAAGGAAAAGATAACATAATGTAGTTTTTAGAAAATATTATAGACACTGTTCATCACTGAGTGATAGTTTTGGGTACAATTTTAACTTCTTAAAACATTCCTGCAAGTAAAATTCCATTTTCCCTGCTCTCATATCAGGTAAAAAATATTTTCACTGAAAACCACATGAAATATGCCCTTAATTTTCAGAGATCTTAGAGTATGTCCTGCCCTTCAATGAGAATTTTTATGTAACTCCAGTGACAATGAAATGGTATTTATCAGCTTTTAATGGAAACTGAAAATTGTACAAATACTCATTTTGTGAATAGACTACTGAAATATTTAGGTTTTAAATCATTTGTTGGTAATTCACTATATAGACTGTTAGCTTATAGAAATAGGTTATAGTGTCAATCCAGTGCTAGGGAATTGAGCAATGATTCCATCTGTTTCATTTTTAATACATGTTAAGTGGTAGTGAGGTGCTGTCATTTAAGAAAAGGACTAGCCCCAGGTTCCCAGGATTTGGCTTCCAAATTTGCCATTTGCTAGCTATATGACTGACTTTGAGCAAGATTGTTGCCACTCAGTATTTTACTTTTTTTGTTATAAAACAGTAGTGATTATACTTTTAACCACAGACTTAAAATTGTTAGGTAAAATTCTTTCCTAAATCATTTAAAATAGAATCTAATGTATAGAAAATAAACTCTAAAAACAAATGGATTTTAGTACCAGATATATGTAGATAGAAATAAATTTTAATTGAAAGTCTATTCATTGAGGTTTTATTTTAAGTTAATAAATATTGGGTTCCTCATGTGAAAACAGTATTGAGATTTACATAAGTTGCATCCAGACTAATTTCCTCTCTTCTTCTCAAAGTAGTTTCTAACATTACTATTTACATCAATCTCAAATTATGTACTCCTGTACACAATTTGTTATTGGATATTTTCTTTATGTACATTTTAAATTTTACCCTCTTTTCCAGTTTTCTCCTGGAAAGCCCCTATCATATTCCCCTCCCCCTGCTTCTATGAGGGTATTTCCCCACCCACCCACCCACCCACTCCCTGCCCTAGCATTCCCCTACACTGCGGCTTTGAGCCTTCACAGAACCAAGGACTTCTTCTCTCATTGATACCCAACAAGGCCATACTCTGCTACATATGTGACATAGAGACATGGGTCCCTCCATGTGTATGTACTCTTAGGTTCGTAAGTCCCTGGGAGCTCTGGGGAGTCTAGTTGATTGATATTGTTGTTCTTCTTGTGGGGTTGCAAACCCCTTCAGCTCCTTCAGTCCATTCCCTAACTCCTCCATTAAGGTCCTTCTTTACATTGGTGCTTCTCTACAAATAAGATAGAAAGTACACTCCTGCAAATGACAAACTACAAATACTAAAATTATGAATTTACGTAAATTTGCTTGAACGTTGGGATGGTATTGTCGTCTCTCCAGTTGGTCATCTTAATGAAAATAGTTTCCAAAGGAGAATGGAGGAAGATGAAGCATTAGGAATCTGCAATATAAATGACTATGCAAGAACTACAGAGGACTAGGGAATGTTTTGAAAGGGAATATTAGTCTTCTCCAGCTAAGAGTCCTTTGATACAAAGTTGTCAGCTCTAAAGTCATATTAAAACAACCGATACTACAGAGACTCCTGGTATGTTTTCATATTTTTGCATATCTATTTATATTTTATAGTAACAGTTAAAGAAACAGATGCCATGAATTTGAAATAGTAGAGGGCATATGTATATCATGGCTTGGGGTATTGAAGTGATAGAAGTGACAAGAAGGAGTTTTTAAATTAAAACATAATTACATGGTTTGTCCCTTGCCCTTTCTTTCCACCAGATTTTTCCAAGTCATATAGACCTTTCATCCATCTGCTCAGCAGTTGTCTTCCAAATCCACATATCTCTATGCTTGTGATCCCTGAAGTTCACAGCTCTGGGCTTTACTGTCAACATAGAATCCTAACCCCAGACACTGTTTAAAAGAATAATCAGTGCTAGTGTACATTCTGAGTTTCCTTCTGACTAATAGGGACTCAAACCTGAGTATTCCTTCTTTTGGGTATTGATTTGAAAATTTTACATTTCCTAGTCTAAGTCTATACAATATAATTTTGAAGTTGCATATCCATCAATTTCATGAGCGGAAAAGAAGGATTGAAATTAGTATTGTTTAAGACAAAGGACTGATTTGTCAACATGAGTATTGCAGCAGGTATGGTTTACTTAGGATGACACTTAACTTTCTCAGTAAATATGACATCTCTGTTGAGTAGCCTCTAGTACTACCATTCCAGCTATTTAAATCTCGAATAATAAGGTAAATTTAGTATATTTAGTATACACTATATGCTAATTTCTATCTCATTTATTTATGGCTAGGACACTTAAATTTATAGTTCTTTCTTTATGTAGGTTTTTAAACTTTAAATATCTATAGTTCTTTTCAGCAACCTACTTTAACTTCTGTATGAATAAAGCAATACATAATTTATTTACTCTATTCTAAGTCTTTTAGCACCAAAATAATGTAAAGCTAAATTGTATAGTTTGTTATATCACTTTTAAAAAATACAGTAAAAATATACACTACAAGAGCATTACTTTTTCTGCCTTCTATATTGAAGTTTTTATAACCTTTAGTAAAGAATAAATGTTTCTTCTGCTTGTAGACAATTTGTCAATCTCAACCTTCTAAACTTTGTAAAATAAGAAAATCTTTGTTACTATGACTCTAAGATAGTTTGAGTTCCAACACCACACCAAACTGACACAGAGAACATCTGAACTGAATTTCTAAATTTTGTCATAGATATTGGTGGAAAGCATGAACTACCCATGTCTAAAGTTAGAAGTAATCTAACAAAAAAATTTCATTTCTAAGATAACTTGTAAAACTGTTAGTTTCATTTGATGTGTGGTATTATTTAATTCTGGTGTTTGTTTTTGTCTAGATAGCTAATCTATTGAATAAAGTGGGGTATGAAATTTACCTCCTATTAGTATGTTGATGTTAATCTGAGCCTTTAAATCCAGTACTATAATTTTTAGGAAGTTGGATCCTTAGATTTTGTGTATATATGATTAGGAGAGTGATACCTTCTTGATCACTTATTTCCTTGATTGTAATAAAAGGTGTCTCCTTTTCTCTTCTAATTAGTTTTAGTTTGAAGTCAATTTATACAGACATAAAGATAACCATGCCATCTTTTTCCTGGTTCCATTTGATTGAAATACTTTCTCCATCCTTCATCTTTAAAACAATGTGTATCTTTAAAGCTAAAATGTGCTTCTTGAAGACAAAAGACATATGGATTTTGTTTCCTTATCCATTCAGTTATCCTGTGTCTTTTGAATAGAGAGATGAATCCATTGATACTAAAAGTCATTATTTAAATGTGTGCATTGGTTGTGGTTTGTCATCATATTTTTTGATTTTTGATGTTGCCTGTATTCTCTGTGGCACTTGGTACTTTAATGATTATGGCTTGGTATTTATTGTCATGGTCTTTCTGCTATGTTCATTCCTCTCTTTAGCCAGTAACAGCACTGCATGCATTTGTTAGGTTTGGATTGTTGGATGAAATATTTTTAGATTGTTTGTGTCAGGGAAAGGTTTTCTTTTCCCTTCACTTAAGGCACACAGTTTAGCTGGAGATATTAGTCTAGACTGGCTATCATGGGTTTTGATCACTTAGACTAATGCTTTGTTCCTGCATCTTCGGGATTTCTATGCTAGCTTTGAAAACCCAGTTATTATTCTTATGTGACTCAACATGTCACTTGTCTTTTCACACTTTCAGCTTTCAATAATTTTGTTATTTTTACTTAATGTTTTAACTATGCTATGCCATGGACATTTTCTTTTCTGGTCTTGTCTATTTAGTGTCCTGTGTGCTTGTTGTGTATGTACGGTTATGTCTTACATATATTTGGGGAAGTTTTCTTCTCTGAGCATGTTGGTGATCTGGCCTATGCCATTGAGTATAGACATTGGATTCTTTTTCCTCATCTACATCTATAATTAGAAGGTTTGGTCTTCTCCTGCTGGTATATATTTTCTGCACGCCCCTTTCCTGTGAGTTTGTAAATTTATCACATTTATTGATTATGTGGGATACATTTCTACTTTGTTTTTGAATCTTGATGATTTATCATCTGCTTGATTCATTCTACTTGCAACGATCTTCTTTTGAGTTTTCTAGTTGAGTTATTAGGCTTTTCAATCCAATCTGCATGTCATATTGAGTCCTCTTTAACGTTTCTATTCCTTTATTGAATTCTTTTCTCAAGTTTTCTTGGTACTTAGTATATATAACAGAGTAGAATCAGCATGGTCATGGCTCTTTGATCCTACATCTTTCAAAGAGACCTGAAGGCAAACCATGTGCTCTTCTTTACCCATATGTGTTTCTGTAGGCAGTAGCCATTTTACTTTATGAAGTAATCCCTAGACTTATTTCTCATGACAACAGAGCACAGTAAGCACAGAAGTCAATGTCAGAGTTACCATACTCAAACTCAAGCTGTATGATTTTTAAATGGATAATCATATAATGATCTCATAGAGTCAGGACAGAAAGAAACATTTGTAAATCTCTGAACTCATTTGGTTCAGCAAATGGAACCCATGTAATCAACTGTATGAAGCTAGCCAAGTTCTCTATAATTGCTGTCATCATGTAAATTAAATTAAACTTTGATTTTCATTGCCATTTCAAGCTCTTGTGTGTGTGTGTGTGTGTGTGTTTTATTTATATAATTCCAGAGAAAGCAGCAAGCAGGTACAGGTTAAAGTTATTTAGTTGGATGTCATTTTCCATTACAGTTTATACATAAATGACTAGAGAATGTAAGCAGGACTAAGCTACCAGTACATGTGAGAGTATTCACTAACAGGTATACTTAAAATCACTATTTCCATTGTTTTGATAATCTCTTCCTACAGGGAAGGAGATCAAGTTTTTCCTTGCAAACATGTTTTTCTTCCTAGATCTGTTGTTCATGAAATTATTCAATTATTAATTAAATAATAATTAATTAATTTTAATTATTTATTTATTTAATTAATAAGTAATTAATTGATAATATAATAATTATTAATAATAATTAATAATTATTCTCCTATGATTTCTTTTATATATTAACTTCTCCTTACACTTTTTTAATATGTTCTTTGGGAGCCAAACTAAAGAAAGTTGATCATATTTATAAATTAACAAGGTAGTCACTAAGAACCTTTCACCACAATGATTGCCTCTTAGTGTGTGTAAATCCACTGTTTCTTTGTCACCAAGATGAAATACCTAGCTCATGGTGCCTATCTCAGAATGCATGATGTGATGGCTAGCTATATGCTTTATTAATAAATGTCAAAAGTATTGGTAAGTGATAGAGAAAATAGTTATTATGTTCTTAGATATCCTCTTTTCACAGTGCCCCACATAAATAAAATGGCACCCACTCAAAACACACAGTCAACACATACAATCTACTAAAGACCATGTGTTTCCAGACCACAGTTCCATAGAAGTAACAGAGTTTACCAAAAATTCATAGCACTGCTAAGAAGCAAGGCATGTAGTTTTGCTCAGATCTTACATTTTCTTTAGGTCCAGCTCTCTGATGCTACAAGAGACAGAGAAAAAGGCTGAAACAAGTTCACTTATTACACTTTGTTCTTCTGTCTCCAAAAGAAGAAAATCACTGGAAATAGACCATGTTTTCTGCCAATAAGAGAATATGAGATTCTTTTTGCTCCACTTTGCTTTCCTGAAACTAATAACTAACGAAAAGACATAGACTAAGAGCTTCAGTAAAGCTATTTCCTTTTTTTTTTAACCTGTTTCCTAGCCATGCTTTAGTTACTTGAGGACAGTAATAACTTGAGAATACATAGTGAGTGCTGAGCCTTCTGACTCATGTGTGAAGCTGGGAAAGGTTACACTTACCTCATTTTCATGTGATACTTATTATTATTTACCAGGAATTATAATTTAATTTAGTCAAAACAGTAACTACAAATCTTGTCTGTACATACTAAAAGCCCTATTTGTTTTCATGGATAAAAGTTAAATGTTTTCTGGGGGTATAAATAAAATTTAGAACATTTGGATAATATTATTTTCCAAAATAAGTTATTACTTTATCAAGAAAACACATTTAGTTCTGTGTAAAAGACTAGAAACACAGAGAAAAAAGTATTGGTAGATAATTTTAAAAATTGGGGTAAGGGAGAAGGATTGACTTGGACCCACAGAACCTTCCTAATAGCAAGGTATTGTGGAAGTGGTTATAATCCCAGTGCCAGCACAGGAGGATCCTGGGCAGTGAAGCCACTAACTGGCTAAGCAATGTAGCCAAATTGTTGAGCTTCAGGTTTCAGGAGAGACCCTATCTTAAAAAACAATGTGGAAAGCAATAGAAATAAAACAATCTCTACCTCTGGCCTAAACACACATGTACACATACATCTCCTGACATGTAAATCACATTCACATAAGTGGACATTCACACACACACACACACACACACACACACACACACACACACACCACAACAACAATAAAGTAGTACTAAAAATAACAGAAGATTGAAATTTATTATTGCTGTAAAACAGTGTGGTTTAGCAATTTTTGAAATAGGAAAGCAATGGATGTGTAAAATAAGAGTGTTGAGGGTTTTTTCCCCCAAGGTAATCGTTGCTAGATTCCGACCAGATATTAGGATGATAGGTGACAGAGGGATTCCCTATTAAAATGCTTGGTGAGCACTCCAGAGGCTGCCTTTGAGTTAATCAGTAATTTTTCACAGACGACATCTAATCTATGAGTATAAATTACTTTGCACTCTTATTATTCCTTAATTGAAGTGCACCAATGTGAAATTGCCATGGATGTCGCAGGAATGATTCTAGCCTCAATTAACTCGGGTAAAATTGAAGCCCTTTTCTCCCTGAACTGGGACTATTGTCTGACATCTTGTATTTATTTAAATTGTTGCTAGAAAATTAGAGAGGCTCTGTGTCACTAGGTGTTTCATAAGGATGTTCTGGAGCTGAACGGGCATCTACAGAATCTATTTCCATGTTAATCTAGACCAATTTTATGCAGCTGTTTTGTGTAACAGATGTGTAGCCAGCAGTGGCTTAATCTCCCTGGATTCCATTTGGGAAGTGGAGATTAATGGAACTCATTTTTTTCCAAAGTGCCATTTAGAGTCTTTGTGATTTTTAATTCAAAAAGCAGCCACCCCTGCGATTTCTGAAAGGAATTTCTTTACAGATCTGCTGCTGTTCATATGTTACATATAACTTGGACATGTGCAGGCCAGAGAAAGCAAGACATGAGTGAACTCAATATTATGCAAACCATTCAACCAGTTCTAATAATTGTTGAAAGAACATACAGACATTAGCAGCTGCATATTAATAGATCTGTGACTTAAAGTGTCTTATTCTTGATATCTTTTCTCGGTAATTAAAAGGCATGAAGGAAATGGTTTGTCACAAAGTCAGAAAATATTTATTGAGCTATTACTATTCTCAGGAGGTACAATTAGCACGTATTATGTAAGAACTATAAAGTGTATATTGTATTAGTGTGTGAGACACCAAAACCAAAAGCAGCCACAAAGAATCAGCAGCTGGCCACACTGAGGGTCGACCCAGAAAGAACAAAGAAAACAAGTTAGCCTACTTGAGAAATATGACTAACAAGTACATGTCTGTATATCCTTCACCTCCGTAGTTTCAGGCATGGATAAACATATGAAAGAGAATAATTCCCAGAAATAAATAACATAGAAAACTACATAGTGAAACATATGCGTATCTAAGACTAATGGATTTTTACCATTTGGGGGATTACTGTGAATAATTCATAAAATTGGGGAAAATTAGACAGTGCCACGAATGGCTTTATGCTTGGAGGTGTTACTTAGCGGTGTTACAACGATTGATCTCTGTCCCTGGGAACAAGTGTCCATTTTCAGTTAAAATCACATAAACTATTTAATAAATAACTGTGTATGTTATAATACAACATATGATAAATATGATATGTGTATGTATGAATTCAAGAAGTTTTTGATATGAGGAGGCTCAGCATTCAGTGAGCTTGTTTCCATCAAGCACAGATTTTTTTTTTTTTTTTGCCAGTCTGGTAGGAGGTCTCTCTGAATATCCTAGAGAGAATAACCAACCTTGCTTTTTGCAGATAAGACTCAGTCTCTCAGATCCAATAGAGGACCTGGTGACAAGCCTTACTTGTTCCCACTCTTTCTCTTTCTCTGACGTTTCATCTCAGTGATACTATCAGTACTGCTGAGAACTCCCCCATTTTTTAACTTGACTCTGAGTTATCTACAGACCTTCAGTGCCTGTCAGCTGTCTGCTAGGCCACCCTGCAGTCATCAGTCACTAATCTAGCAGACTGGGCTCAGAGATGAGCTAGATAAACCAAGAACACATCTCATTTCAGCTGTCTCTGGAATAACCCACAGCCTTCTCAGCTGGAAACCACCCTGTCTGTGAACTAGTAGAGATCCTCTGGTTCATCAGTCCAGCTACGGTTCCACGTTACCTGAGCATCGAACGTCATCTGAACACTGAATAATGGTGTCTGTAAACTGGCTTGAAAAGTTTCACAAGTGTGAAGAACAGTACAAATGTGTTCTTGAATAAAAATTTCGTGATATACATTTTTAACCCGTGTCTGCTCTTAAGAAGTCAGCAAAATTGGCATGACTAACTCTTACCTTTGGCCTTCGCAAGCAACTAGATAAGCTACCACATCATTAGCTCGACTTCAGTGCAGCAGATGCTAGACTTGGGCTCTATCTTCAGATCTGCAAGTGGAGTCAACTAGATCATCACCCAGAGACCTATGGCGGGTAGACGACGAAGACAACAAAGACAAGCTTGTCGTGGATAATGAAAAATGAACCCTGTTTAATTCGTGTGTTTTCAGCTTCCACAGATTTGAATACACAGATACTCAGTGCTACAGGCTTCTAGACTACATAAATATATTTATTTTCTTTCTCCACCAATCACCATAAAGGGTCATAAGCAACAGAATCAGAGAGTCAGTGAAAAACTATTTATAGAAATTCTAAAAACATTCATTATAACCAATTCACCAAGTATTTCTTGAGCACTCACTATCATTACAAAGTATAGTCGGAATGTACTGTGTGACCAGGAATGCAGACAGCCTATCTGACCAGTCTATCAGTATGAGTTGCCAGAATGATATGGTATGATATGATTATAATACAATATACTATATTATATTGTAATAGTTCTGCTTTGTTATCCTTTCAGTGACTGCTTTTTTTAGGACCTAGTTTGTATGTTTTCTATATGACAACTTGTGATGGTCCTACATATGTTGGGAATGTTTACTTAAGAACTAAATAGTATCCTAAGGAGAACTTAGGAATTAAGTTCACAACCATTTCTAACTATTTTAGTGGCATAACTAAATAAAATGAAGCATACCCTAGTTCTATTTTATAGATATGAAGAACATCTGTTATAAGTTTTTATGCCTTCCTATAATCTTATAGCCTATCAGCAGTTCATCTTCGTCATCTGTAAACAGAGCTGCATTTTTCACATTGCCTTTTAATTTCTCTAATGCCCCTATTTGAAGTGAAAACTTAAGGGTTCTTTGGAAAGTTGTTTGAATGGTGTTTTGCCGGGGCAAACACATGAAGGGACATTCAGCTGAACTAGACACAGGTGAAAGGATATTCTGCTAATGCAGGCATATGAAAGGACACGTGATGAAGGATTCTTCCCTAACGACACCCATGTATTGGTCCACCTTACATTATGTAGTTGAGCTGCAAACACACCAAAAAATTCCTGGTGGAGTGCCTCTGCTCCTTGCAGCTTGGACTCTGGCTGATTGGCAGAGTGATGTTACCTAAGACAGACACACATGCTGAGGCAAGACCCGTGGAGAACACGTGATGTTTGGGGTAAAAAATAGTACTCACATGGACAGTGATGAAGCTTGAGCTAGGCTTCCTTATAGAGCTAGGTATGCTGTGCTTGTGGGTCATCCATCTTTGCTGATCTTCACTTTCCAAGGAGAGGCACAGGTGAGAACTTCTGGAATTTCTGTTGGTTCTGGTCCCTCCTGGTGACTGGAGCCATGGTTGAGGAATGGTTACCTCTGCTAGGTCATGTCACTGCTGTTATTAATGGATCAGTGAGATGCTGCTGGTAGCCTGTGAACTGAAATGCCAATTTCCAGATAGCACAGACAGGAGTAGCTCCAAAGAGCCCTTCTATACAGGTCTACTTCCCGCACCTTCTGTATCCTTTCTTTTCCACTACCTTTGGTGGGTGTGGGCTACAAGGGAGGGTAAGGCATTTTAAAAACCATCATTAAAACCCATGTCTTTAAACCTAGGGCCTTGGATAGTACTATCTCGTGGATAGTACTAACTCTTTTTTACTAATACAATTGTCTTTGAAGTGAACATTAGGATAGATGTCTTCTGAATGTGATTAAGGGACAGTGCTCCTCCACCCCGTACTCACAACTACGTAACAGTAGACATAGTATATGAAGAATGGTACACTCAGAGCAAAGGTCAAGTGCTAGTCTTTGTAGGTTGCATGTTCAGGGCTTATGTTTCTTTATTGAAATAAGACTAGACAGTGACTGTTCTCAGGAGCTTTAACGGACAGTTGGCTTTTCTAACATGAGAACCTGTGTCAACTGCAGCTACATCATAGTCCTTTAAAATGAATGAAGAATTGAATGAGCACTTTAAACAATTATCTACTTTATGGAAAGTGAGACATATTCTACCTAAAGGAAACCTGAAGAAACCACAGGTAATTAGCTTGGAAATGCTTTTGAAGAAAGACAAACTTACTGTGGAATAATGTTTAAAACCAGGAAATATGTCTTTTTCCTTTCCTTTTCTGCTTAGTTATTTTTCTCTTCCCTGATTATTCCATTGTGTTGTAAGAAGGAGGATGCTGTGCTCCATTGTCACAGCTGGGTAATACATTTGCTCCAGTATGTGACCTCTAGAAAAGAGAAGATTATCCCACATGCAAGCTGGGTATTTGTTAAGAGAGAAAAACTTTAAGTGTTCAGAAGAGAGATGCTTAGATGCATAGGAAAAAATTCTCTAGCTTGCTACAGAAATACAGTGTTTTGTTAAAAAAAATATTGCACATAAAGCCATGTTTCATTAGTAGAATGGTAAGTATCATTTTTTGGGGTGGGGAAAGGTTAGGACAAAGCCTTAAGTTCTTCTTTGTCACTAACTTCCTAGGTAACACAATGTGCTTATCTGTTCATGAAGGCTGTTCTTTAGACCGAATGAAACATGATGCACTAGATGCTTAGCCAATACCTAGCATAAAGTCAGTTTCTCAATATGTTCTAGTTTCAATTTTCTCTGGCTGCTCACCATTCTTATTACAGAATCATGTGTGTGTGTGTGTGTGTGTGTGTGTTTGAGTATGTGTTGTGTGTGTTGTGCATACAGTGTATATTGTATAGTGTGTGTTATGTATATAGTGTATATAGTGTATATTGTGTAGTGTGTGTGTTGTGCATATAGTGCATATTGTATAGTGTGTGCATGTTATGTATATAGTGTATATTGTGTAGTATGTGTTGTGTATATAGTGTATATTGTGTAGCGTGTGTTGTGTATATAGTGTATATTGTGTAGTGTTTGTGTGTGTGTTGGGATATGTGTGTATGTGGTATGATGACTATATATGGATAGGTGTGAGGAGTGTATGTGTATGTATGTCTGTAGTGTGTGTATGCATGTGATATGTATACATGTGTATGGTACCTGTGTGTGATGTGTGTATATGTGTGTAAGTGTGGGTACATGTCTATGTAATTTGTCTTACTGATCATCCTCTTGTTTGAAGCAGTGTGTGTTGTTCAACACAGCACACATCAGTGATCTGTCCCTCAAGCTTACAGGGCTTCTCCTATCTCTGCCTCCCTTCTCTTCTGACACTAGGGTTATAGTTCTGTGCTTTATATGGGTAACATGAAATACAGCACTGATTTTACATGTTCTGACAATCTGAATTGTGACTTCCATGATTATATGGCAGGTACTTCATCCACTAAATCTCTTCCCAGCTCTCCAAAATTTTAATTACTGAGTAATAGATAGCTATCTCCACAAAGCCAAGTAAGCAGGCTTTATTCAGGAATGAAAAGGAAAATATATTCATAGGTTGCTAAAGTTGAAGAGATGTTCTGAGAAAACCATCACTGGTGATTCAGTGAGCCCGTGAGCATTATAACATTTTCCACAATTAAATTCTTTACAGTGTTACCAGGTAAACTATTTTGATGGGCCAAGTGCAGATAAAGCTAATCACTTAGTGAAATTTTCCTGGGAAAATATGTCAGAAAATTGAATTGTTTAACTCTATTAAATTTAAGAGGTTTCATTGTTTTCTGGATAAACAAATTAAGATTACAGAAGAAAATAGACTCCAGAATAATACCTAGACATAGACATTGAGTTCTGGAAAAAAAATAAAAGAACAAGAATAATAAATTGCCAAGCCTACACTGCTCAAATTAAAGAGGCAGAGGATAAAAGACAGGGAAAGGGATCATATTAGTGTAGCTTACTCAAAACTTGGAGTCAGAGCACTTGGAGATGTTTCTTTGGTTGGTTTTTACTTCTGATCATTAACAATGTAAGAAGAACCATGACCCAGGTCAGAAGCACTTTGGAGAGCTCAGACCTAGGATTTACAGGTTATCAAATACTGATTGAGACATACTGTTTGAAGGAGAAAAAGGATTTTATTATGATTATGATTGTGTTATCATAGACAGAAGTATTACTAGTACTCATCTTAGTAAAGATTCCCAGTTTTATTCTGATTATCAGATTTGTTCCAGGGGTTGGCCATTTTACTCTGCTTTGGAACATTTCAACTTCAGCCATGGAAAATCCAACCAAATCTCATATTAATAGAAAACTATATTAATAGAAAAAATACAGTATTTATAACAGCTATTCACAAAAATATTCAGAAGCAAAAATCCTTCACAACAGGCCCATTGAAATGATAGATCAGTATGGATTCTCCAAAACAACATTGATAACATTTTTTTTCTTTGGAAGAAATGGTAGATGGCATTCTTTTAGTACCTACAGGCATAAGTGAATCTGTTCATAGAAATCTAATGCTTAGCCCTTGGCCAAGGCTTAGTGTAGACTTCTTGGTTAAATATCTCTAATCCATGACAAACAGTACAATATTTTTTAAAGTCATCTCTAGTAGGCATGCTTCTCTCCACAATGTCCAGCAAAGTCAGCATTACAACATCCAATTGAAGCTTATAAATAAAATAGGCTGAGCAGTCATCAATAGCCAGTAGTGCTTCAGCCAGCTCTGTTGTAATTTGTTTGTTTGTTTGTTTTTCTTGGTCAGAATGCTCAGCAGGCTACATGATATTTCTTTTGGCATGGAAAACCTCGAAGCAGTCCTATTTCTATAGAACGGATACACTTACCTTTGTTAAATTAACTTCATTCAAACAAATTGCAAATTAACCTACTGTAATTTGGCTCTGATCAACAAATATGCTACTCCCATTTCTTACTCATACATTTATATAAGGGTTTCAAAGAGTTTCACATAGTGCAGACAAAAAAGAATGAGATTATTTTGCCTGAGAGTAAGAAAGAATATGCCTTAAGTATCCTGCCAGGGGAGCCTGCCAGATGTTTTCTATCTTCTCTGAGCACAGTGAAAATGGAAAACTGCCTTAAACTGTACAGATATTTCAGTTCTGGAAAAAAACTTCCTAGCAGTAAGAATAATAAAGCTCATTTATAAAGGATTTTTTTCATCCTAGAAAGAACCTTAAAGGTAAGATGAAGGATTTTATTGGTCCACATTTTCAAATATTTTCCTTCTTGAGAACTTGAAGAGTAATTTGTAGATAAAATCAGCATATTTCACTTCAAGTCAGTAAAAGGATATATTATTGGCTTTGTATGTGTCTTACTTGTAGTGATTTTTACACAGGAAAATATCTTTGCTTGTCTAGAAAAGTTAATGTTGATTGAAAGGCAGGATGGATGGGAAGGTGTAGCATCTTGACACTGTTACACTGAGCAAATTCACGTAGAAACAGCTTATCCAGAAAGGAAAAGGGAGAGGTGAGCATATACAACTTAGTGACATTTTCTTTTAAAAAATATGTTTAAATTCATCACTTGACAATTTCGTATATATTATTTTTATCAAATCCACCCCTGCTTTCCCTAAAAAACTCTTCAAATATCTCCTACCATTTTGCTTTCCAACTTCACATACCTCTTTTAAAACTCTTTGAGCCCACTTAGTTAGAACTATTTGTATATGGATGTAGTGCCATCCATAAGAGCCCAGGATTCTTCAAGAATCAGATTTCTAAAGAAAATAAAATCTCCCTTCTCTAGCTATCATTAATTGCTTATAGTTCTTCAATTAGGGACAGGAACACGTAAGCGCCTCCCTCATTCCTGGTGGGATTTAGCCTGGCTTGTTCTTATACAAATCTGAGCATAAAAACACAGCCACTCTGAGTTACTGTATGTTATGATCCTGTCATATCTTCACAACCTGTTTTGCATTTGTCCTCTATAAGTGTTCCGAATAGTGACATCCACATTGTTAGTTCATTCCATTTTTAAAACCTCATATCCAGGACAAGACAATTCCCATTTATAAACTTTCAAATAGATATTTTACAGATCCTCTCTGAACCTAAGCTTTCCCTTCCATTAAAGTTACATTGATTAATAAAAATCCTCACAGACCTAATACACTTTGTAGGAGTTCATCACAATGTTCATGTTTAAGACATCTAGCTTTAAAAACTGGTGTGGCTCACAATCTCTCTGAAACTTGGTAACAAATCCCACTACCCCGAGAGATATTTGAGAGTTATTTAGAACTACTCATTCTACTGATAAGTCAATGAATCTTAAAAAAAAAAAAAAGCAAAAAGCAAAAAAATAACCTGAGTGTATAGTGAGACTTCAGAATACCAGAAAATCTATTTAAGAGAAATGATAAGGAAACATAACTTTCCAGAGCACTGGGGACAGCTCTCAATTTGATTTTGTATCTTGCTTCTTTACCAGACTCCATGAAAAGAAAACATGAGGACAAATGTTGATTTAATCGATTGTTTCTATTAAAAGACTCAGTCAGAGATCTTGGAAAAGGCTCAGTAAATAAGGCTTGAATTCAAATCCCTAGTACCTATGTAAAAAGCCCAGCACAGCTTTGTATGCATGACATGCAGTGCTTACTGTGAGAGATAGAAGGATCCTAAGAGCTCTTTGTCTAGCTGAATGAATGAGCTTCCAGTCCATTGAAAAACCCAGTCTCAAGGCAATAAGGCAAAAAGCCAAAGAGAAAGACACTAATAACCCTCCTCTGGTCTCCATATGTACATATGTAGTTATGAGAACCTTCACACTCATGTGTATGCAACACGCATGCCCTACACATATACAAATACATACACATGTATACACATATCACACACAGAGACATACTCAGATAAACACACAGGGGCACAGCAAAAGAAAGATTCTATCAATCTCATTATATTAATCGACTTTCACCTGTTACCCGGTTCTCAGTACATTTCAAAGAAGGTTGGCAGACTGTGTTCCTGTGAGGCATAAAGTGACTGAGAAGTTCTTTGTTCCAATGCAAGTTAAAATCAATACATTCTCTTCATTGATGTTCATCTTCAACCTTCATAATAAACAAAAAAATAAATGTAAAATGTGTGTTTTATGTACTCTGCTAAGTGGCATAATAACAGAATGGGTTTTTTTCCTTCTGAAAAAAAAAAAAAACCCACCAACTCTGTATATTGAAATGCTGAGAGATACATTGTCATCTTAGCCCACAGCAGCTGTCTCTTGTACTAGCTTTGCCAAATGTCACACTTCCTCTCTAGGGTTTGATTCTGTGAATGGATCTGGGGGAGTGTGCCTTGCTGCACTGCTTGCAACATCAGTCTGCATGCCTTTGAGACTCAGATTGCTCCTCATTTCACCTCATGTATATTAATAGAGAGATTAGTTTTACTTCTTTCTTGAATAGCTAATCACTGTCAAGAAACATCCACTGATGGTGTGCAGGTTAAATCTGCTGAAAAACCAGTGACTTCAAACTGAAAAGATATAATGTTTAGTGAAAACTACACCCAGGACTGGACCTCAGGCTTGGTACCCAGTTATGAATGATTTATTTTCAATGATAAATCTGAGCTTAACAGGAGGTGTCCTGGGGGGGATCCTCAGATATCTAAACTGGTCTTCCCTTGTTTCAATATTTTCTTTATTACTGAGTGACATTCTGTGGCCCTTTGAGCTGAAAATCCACATTAGATACCATTGGAATTATAGGGCCACTAGGACTTTTGAAAATCCCTTCCAGCATAATATCAAAACATGCTGATGACTTTCTCTCAGGTGATCCTTCCTGTTGAGTGCAAAAGAGATGAAGGGATTTTGGAAATATTGGTAGGATAGGCCAACATCACCACGGTGCTTAAGTACAACCCAAAAGCAAAAATATTTGCCAGCTTTTACTAAAACATTGATTAATTGTTAGTAACAAATTCAAAGATATCATAGATCTTTTTTGGCATTGGTAAGCAAGGTTTCCCAAAGCTAATGGCTGATGCTGGTGACACTAAATATATAATTAGTGGTTGCCTCGGGATAGTTTCGGTTCCCATTCTAGTGCCTTCATGTCTACAGGCAGCAGCTACAGAACATATGGCCCTATTACATGGCTTGCACATTCATCTTTTAGAAACTACTAACTGAAACTGACAATAATTTTTTCAAAAATAACTTTACAATTCAAAAATAAAAAATAAGAAAATTAAATTAGCACTGTCTTATCAGAAATCTGACTGCTGAGGATTTTGATGATTTTGTTTGCATTATAGCATTGCTTCTGTAATCTGACGTTTATTTTCCAGTTTACACGTTGGTTTGTGATGGTTGTTGTGGAATATGTAGACCATTCTTGGCTCTCACCTTTGAGTCTAATATGCCCATTAAGATGGACAATTGTTCCACTTGGGTATTTTCTGAGACTAAAAGAAACAATTTAAGAGAAGAAGTTGTTTTGGCTCACAATTTGCAGCATTATAAAGCAGGAAAGTCAAAAGGACCTTGAGGCAGCTGGTCATATTGCATCTGTAGTCAAGAAATATATAACAGACAAGAAGTATATATAACCAGTCTATAATCCTCAGGCTCATTCTAATGCACCACTTCCTCCAGTGATGCCCCATCTCCTAGAGGCTCTATAACCATCCAAAATAGAGCCAAAGCTGGGAACTAAGTACTATCCAAATGCAAAAACAATGACAAAATATATGAGCCAAGAAGAAATATATCTTAATTGCACCACATCTGTATTAGATGAAAATAAACATATTCATTAAGCCAGTTTATCTCCTGGAAATTTATTTATATATGTAGTGATTTTTGTCTAAGTCATATCAGGGAGGGTGGCAGATTTATTTTAAATATAAATACAATATAGTCCAGTTAAAATCATAGATAAGCCAGGCATAAAAAGAAGTGTATGGATAATTTGAAAAGAAGGTGAACAGTCTGAAGTTCTCCGGAAACGGCATGAAGGACATGTTTTGAGGCTTATCACATGATAAAGTCAATGATCCCAGGTATACAGCAGAGAAAAATTCATGAACATTCTACTAAAACAAAGGATTCACCCAAGGTCCCCATTGCCAACGCTGCCAGGTGCTCACTGCCATGTTGTAACGCCAACTTAAGTTAACTTAAGTCAACTTAAATATCAAATTTAATAAACCCAAATGAAAAAAGAATCCATGAATTCATAGAGATGTGAATGAATAAAGAGTTGAGTAAATGCATACAGGAAACCAAACAAAGAAGCATCTGCGTAGGCAATTCTAACTACAAACAAAATCAAATATAAAATCAGTACTTGTTTCAGATAAGAACAATCAAGTGTTACTAATATGAGTATGTACAGGTGCTGAACAGAGAAACTTAAGAAACTCCTATTTCATTCATATTTCCTACATAAGAAAAATTACAATGAAGTAGAGAAACAGAGAAAGTCATCAACGTAACCAAGCATTCACTGAGTAGTACATCAAGAACTATTAAGATAACACTACATTATTTATCTGGTCTTTTGGAAAAAAAATCATAATCTGAATATAACTGCAACAAAAGTTCTGATAAATTCTAAATTAGGAAACATAATTATGCTCACAGCCATTGAAGTACGAAGTACGTTGAGCTCCATAGAGACAGCGCTGGGGCAAGCGAGAGCCGGACGGGCACTGGGCGACTCTGTGCCTCGCGGAGGAAAACCAACTAAACGTGAGCAAAGGGGATCCTAAGAAGCCGAGAGGCAAAATGTCCTCATATGCATTCTTTGTGCAAACCTGCTGGGAGGAGCACAAGAAGAAGCACCCAGATGCTTCTGTCAGCCTCTCAGAGTTCTCCAAGAAGTGCTCAGAGAGGTGGGAAATCATGTATGTTAAAGAAAAGGGGAAATTTGAATACATGACAAAGCTGACAAGGCTCATAATGAGAGAGAAATGAAAACGTATATTTCTCCCAAAGGGGAAACCAAAAAGGAGTACAAGGACCCCAATGCACCCAAGAGACCTCCTTCGGCCTTCTTCCTGTTCTGTTCTGTGTACTGACCTCAAATCAAAGGCGAGCATCCTGGCTTACCCATTGGTGATGTTGCAAAGAAACTAGGAGAGATGTGGAACAACACTGCAGCGGATGACAAGCAGCCCTGCGAGAAGGAGGCTGCCGAGCTGAAGGAGAAGTACGAGAAGGATATTGCTGCCTTCCGAGCTAAAGGAAAACCTGATGTAGTGAAAAGGGAGAGGGCAGTGGTCAAGTCTAAAAAGAGCAAGAAAAAGAAGGAATAGAAAGAGGAGGAGGAAGAATAAGAAGATGAAGATGAAGATGAGGATGATGAATAATTTGATTCTAGCACATTTTTCCCCTTGTCTATAAAGCATTTAACCCCCCTATACATAACTCACTCCTTTTAAAGAAAAAAATTGAAATGTAAAGCTGTGTTAGATTTGTTTTTAAACTGCACAGTGTCTTTTTTGTATAGTTAACACATTACCTACTGTTTCTTTAGGTAGCCCTGTCTTGGTGGTATTTTCAATAGCCACTAAACTTGCCTGATACAGTCTAGAGGTTGTAAAGTGGCATGGAAATTTAGGGCAGATTCTTGTTGGTGCACAGCACAAATTAGTAATATATGGGTACAGTGGTTTGTTGTTTTGTTTTTGTTTTTTGTTTTTGTTTTTGTTTTTTTATTTTGATTTTATTTTTGGTTTTAATTTTTGTCTCTGATGCAGTTTATATGAAGATAATTGTTATTCTCTTAACTTAATATCACTCTGTAATTGCAAAAAATGTGGCTGGTTTTTGTGACAGTCTGAATGCTTCTAAGTAAATATACTTTTTTTATTAAAAAAAGAAACATAATTATTCTCAGAAATATCTTCTTCAGAAACACAAGTTCAATAAAACAAATGCAGACCAACAAACAATTGTAACCTGTAATTTCACACGGGATGTGAAAGGACATGAGGTGGGAGTGAAGGGGTGAGAAGGGAAATCTGTCAAAGTTGCGTGCCAACTATCCAACGAACCGTTTAAAATGGGTGGGGCATAAATGCCCTTCACTCTAGTGTATGTGGTGGAGAAGACAACAGCTGGGGATGCAAGAAACGCCTGGCCTGCATGAAATTATCTTCAAATCATCTTCAAAATGTCAAGGAGCAAGGAAATCATTAAAAATTCCTTGTGACTTCTGGGATCAATTTTGTCCTCTTATCTGTATGAAAAATATTTGACATGAAAACATGTCTATTAATTTTTTTTTAGGGTTTCAAACATATTTGATTATATTCATCTTCAATCCTGAACTCTTTCAGGCCCAACTATCTTTCAGTTTCTCTATCCACCCAATCTGGTGTCTTCCCAATTCTTCTTTATGAGTAATTTGTCTTGTTAAATAGTCTTCGATGTGTTAATCTTCCACTGGAATACTCAGCTATCGTGGTCTATACTGTTAGAGGAAACTGCCTCGATCTCACTCAGCATCAATTACCCATAGCATAAGAGGTGGAGTTGGGGTCTGCATGTTCAACTCACCTCTCCAGGCTAGGTTTTGTTCTTATTTGGACTTGCACAGTTTTGTCTTGCTCTTACAACCTCTATGAGTTCATATATGTATCTACCCTGCTATATCCAGAGGATATTTACTTCTAGTCATCTATCACTTCTGACCCTTATACCCCTTTTTTCTCTTCTGCAATTATCTTTAATCATTGAGAGGTAGTATGTGGTATGTATAGTTCCTTTGAAGACTGAGTATCTCATGGTGTAAGCCTTGACAAATTGTCAATTTCTTTTTTTTTATCACTGTCCACTGAAAATAGAAGTTTCCCATATGAGGGCTGAGAGATACATTGATCTATGGATATAGCAGTGAGTCAAGAGGAGTCGCAATCACATCAGCTCCATTTTGCTACATAATAGTAGTACAAGCTGGAAGCTTCAATGTCCTAAAAATAATAAATTTTAAAAGTACCAAAATATGTCAGAATGAAGACAGAAACTTCAGCTGGATTGAACTCCACTACTCTGGGCCTTCCATCTGCCTGAAGTCTGTCATTATTTGAACTGTCTGTATTCCTTCTCTTGTATATGTCTGATGTACCTGTTTCTGTTGTCTGTGTCCTGTGCCTGTGTCTGTCCCTTGTGCCTAAATAATTGTCTTAATCTATACTAGTCACTGACAATGGGATGAGAATTTCTCTGTATTTACTGAACAGTACAGAAACCTTAGTGTGGGAAGGAATAAAGTACATTTTTTATAGAGACAGTTAACAGAGCTTTACAAGGAAAAACATTATTTTACTAACCTCAGTTGACTCAGAACAGTGCTCAAAATCATAAACATGGTGTCAGTTTAAATACATATGTTGATTCCAACATTTATGGATTATTTGTTTTAAGGTTACTTTCAACCTGTTGCCTGCTTTCAACAAATAATTACCACCCTGCACGTATATGCTATTGTGTTTTGGGGGCATGGAATATTATGTAATATAAAGTTAAAGCTATGCATTTATTTTCAATTGTAAAAGATATTTACACTGAACATCCAAGGCTTTGTAATGTTAAGTGTTATTCAGTCTTATTTTCATACAAGATGTTTTTCCAAGAAAAAAGACTCAGAAATCAGAGTCCTGTGACTCTGCCATTTGTTATATTCTTAGAAAAAAATTAAATAACTTCCAAGAGAATGTAACAGCAAGGAATCTAGTTACACATGGTGGGTAGCTAAATGATCTTCTGTGTGACACTGCAGTGTGTACTTCTCTACAAACATCTGTCACTTTTATTACAAGTTTCAAAGGCGTCAAAATCTGTCATGAAAATGTCTCAAGGTATATTTGTCCACTTAGCATTGAGATGATTGGGATTTAAAATTTTCCAATTTATTTTATCTTATACCCATCAAATTCTGTACCTATTACACACTAAACATTCTCTCTTCCCTTTACTCAGACATTTGTCAATACCTCCCTACTTTCTATGGTTTTCATCATTAAGGATACTCATTTTGAAGTCCATTTGTCAGTGTTACAGGACAAGATTTCTCTCCTTTTTAAGGCTGAGTAAGGTTTTGCCATAATTATTGGTATTGTCTATGCTTTCTGCATCAATTGGTAAATGTGAAATCATGGAGGGCACTATTAGCTCTTGATTATTGTGTACAGTTCTGTGGCAGGAATTGCTTTTGCTGTCTTTGGGATCCTATTTTGTATTATAAGACCAGGAGAGACATTGTTAAATAATGTATTAGTTTTATAAAATTTTGAGGCTTATCTACACTTTTTTCATAATGGATCAACTACTTTTCATTCTCACCAATATAATGGCTTCAAATTATTGGCATCCTTGTCAAAAAAAAAAACATATTTTCTGTTCTTTTTAGCATAGCCAGCATATGTATGAGGTAGCATCTCACGGTGGACCTTCCTTTCTGTAATGATTAATGATGATAATATTTTAGATGCTTATTTGCAATTGTTGTATCTTCTTTGAATGTATTATAATGGTTAGTTTTGATAACTTGGCATAATTTAGAATCTCATGGGAAGAGTATTTCATTGAGGAATTGTATACATTCTGTTGGCTTAGGGCAAATCTTGGAAGAATTGTCTTAGTTAAGTCAATAGTTGAAGCAAGAGTCAGCAACTCTCTATGGTACTATTATTTAGGCAAAGAGTCTTGTTCTATATAAGAGTTGAGAAATGCGGCTGGGCATAGCAGGGGAGAAATAAGCACAACTACATTCATTTCTTTCTACTATTGATTGTGGATGTAATATGACCAGCTGTTTGAAATTCCTCCCTTTACGTCCCAAAACTATGGACTATGACTTGGAAGTTGAAACAAACATTTTCCCCCTTATGTTGATTTTGGTGATTTTGTTATCACAACAACTGAAATGTAACTAGAGAAGCAGGTGGATTTTGCATCTTTTTAAAAAAAAATATATCTGAGGGTTTTCTTTTCTTATTTAGTTGTAGAATTTTACTAAGATGGACGTTGATACCTTACCAATAACACTGTTTACTGTTGTTTTCTTCTTGGTGTACAGAATTTTAAGTCTGGTTTGGATTCATTTGTGAACCTGTTTCTTTTTTCTATCTTACCCTTTGACATAACCAAGAAATGATGAAACTTTCCTGCATTTCTGATTTAAATATGCATATTTTTAAATGTATTAGTGTTTTGCCTGCACACTTGTATGTGAAGCAAATATGTGCCTGTTTCAACAAAGGTCAGCAGGGGATGTCAGCTCTCCTAGAACTGAACTTAATTGTTGTTGTGAGCCACCATGTGGGTAATATTACCAAACTCAATTCTTTAAAACAGCAGTAAGTACTCTTAACCCTTGAATCATCTCTCCAACCCCAAGTCTAGTGTTAAAAATGTTTTTTCCTCTGGCTTATCTAAGAGTTCAATAGTCTTACATTTTTAATTTACATTACGTTTTGTATATGATGGTATAAGGTAAGAATCCAGGTTGTCATTTGCTGGGTATGTCCAGTTTTCTGAACATTTCATGTTAATTCTCATTTTGGGGAGTTCGGATCATATTTTCACCATTTGTTCTTAAGTGCCTCTATTCATTTCTTTTACAAAAAATTAAAGAACTGAAGGAAAGATTTAGTTTCACTCTCATTTTGAGATTGAACTTCATCATTATGTAGTAGAAATGATATGTGGACCATAAGATTGCTGATACATGATAACATGTATCAGCAGAAGGCAAGTTGACGGCAGACTAGAAGTTCGAGCAGGCTGTGAAGTCCCCAGACCTGTTTGCACTAGCTTCATTTCATCCAGCAAGGCTTTACTTCCTAAGTGTTCTACAACTTTCAACACAGCATCACAATCAGGCAACCAAATATTTAAACACAAGAGTCTCTGGGCAATATTTCACATTTAAACCACCACAATGTCCTACTTGATAAAACATAGAGCAGCGTATTTCCAATAAAATTAAAAATTTGAGAAATTTATTAAGCAAAATGGAGGTAAATTGTTCAATCATGTCTTAATATATTTTATTTTCATGTAAGTATGTGTGTATGTGTGTGTACGTTTGTGTGTCTATATATTTGTGTGTGTGTGTGTGTGTGTGTGTGTGTGTGTGTGTGTGTGTGTGTACATATGGGATATTTTACAAAACTAAGCCTGTTAACATAGTTATTTTATTAGAACAATTGCAAAACTCAGTAGAAGGATTTCAAGAAAATAGTCTCTCATAGAAAACATTTCAGAAGTCAGTCATGTGAGGATTGATGTAGAATCCAGAGACAGTGCAGAGGAAAAAGTGACTGGGTCTGACTGGAGATTCAAATTCCTACAGTGACTTAGGCTTTTAATCCAATGATTGTAGTTTTTAATTATTTTTAAGATCAAAAATCTTCAATGAGTTATTTTTCTGATCTGTGTTTTTATGTTCCTAAAAGAATATCTCACTATCTTGAGGATTCTGACTACATGGCTGGCACACACACACATAAACACTATATTTAACATTTCTAGTATCTCATTCAGAAGGAGACAACATGGTCTTCTGTATATACGCAAATGAAATGATATATACAGCAAATACGTTTTTTAATAATGATTATATTATATTTAATATTTCTAAGAATTAATAAACACTGATATATAAGTATGGATCCCATACCTAAAATGAGAAAATGCCTCTAAAGTGGAGGTGCCCTAGCTTTCTCCATCTCTTCCTTATTTGGTAGCATCTAAACAAAACAGTCTATATTATTCTGAGTTCTGAGTTCTTCCTTGAAGACTTCTAGTTGTTTTTGTTTTTGTTGTTTGGTTGGTTGTTTGCTTGATTATTATTTTTAGTGTAACAGTTGATACCTTTTCTACACAGTTATAAAATATGTCTTGGTTTTTCTCATAGTCCAGGCCTGCATACATATGGGGTCGCTAATAACCTCTATATTCCTATGTTCCCTTGGTTTCAGAGACCTCTCTGAGTTCAGTTCACAGCAGTAGTCTAAGCCACTATCTCTATCACTAAAATTATCTTTCTTTGTTTATTTTTCTTTGCATAATTTATTTTATAGATAATCTAATTTTCTATAATTAGATCTAATTTTGTAACTATAGTGCATATGATTCCCTTTCAGTTGTCTGGCATCTTTTTGACACTTGATAGCAGTCATAGTTGTTAGATTCTGGATCCTTTGAGTGGTAAACTGAAGCTAGAGCTGTTTTATAGATCTTATCAGTCCAGGTGAACCATTCTTTCGCTTCAGGACAACAATTACAATTTTAAAAAAATGTAAATCATATGTCAATGGATAACAGGATGCAAAACAAAGCAAAATGAAACAAACAAAAAATAAAAAAAACAAAAAAAACCCAAAAACATTACCAAGACTTTTCACTAAGTAATGAGCAAACCATGTCTTGTTCAAGGCAGTAATTTGTTTAGCTTTCTTTATTTTCTGCCCTTGGATGAATCCTAGGGTTGTGTTTGAAGATTGTACCAGGAATTAAAAACTCATACAAGTGTGTGTCATTCTACTGAGTCCAAAGAGATACAACTGAGTAGTTAGTTGCAGTTGATAGTGGCAGGGAACTTTAGGGTTTTTCAAGTATAAAACATGAAGTACTATTGTCAATTATACATTGACACTATTTGGTTTTAAAAAGATTTAATATCAGAGTGATCATTAAACAAGTCATTGAATAGAGTAATGATCCTGATGATATAGAAGAAGAAAGAAAAAGCTTGGATGAAAGAAAAATATCTATAAATAGGAACAGATAAAGAGCAAACAATTGCTAGGTAAGTCGCCGATGGATAAGTAGATAGAAATTAGATAGGTCAGTGATAAGCAAGTCATAGTTACATACACAGGTGATAAGTAGATAAATTGTATGTAGTTGATAGATAACACAACGGGTGTTTGATAGGTAGATAAATGATGTTTAGGCAATAGATAGGTAAGAATATATAGCTGGAATAAATGGGTAAATGATAAACAATTATAAAGATAACCTCAAATATACTATAGAGTGCATGAAACAGAACTGAGTAACAATGAAGGCTGAGAGAATAATCCTGGACATTCTGAGGTTAGAGCTAGACTTTTACATTTCATTTGAGTCCTTCATCATTACAGTTCAATAAGACTATTCTTACATTTGACTTATTTTCTTTGAAACTAAACAATTTAACTATGTGTAAAAAATAAGAGGTGACTCCTTAGAGGTATGATATGTTTTTGCAGTATTATTTTGTAAAAAGTAGGGAACTGACCCATCAACAATGTAGTAAACACGATACACTCAAAGTAGAATTCTAGATGGGACATTATTTACTTAAGGTGAAGCCAGTTTTCTCACGACAATGATTCTCTACATGATACACACTGAATAGTGATGCTATTATCAAATCAATTCTGTGTGAACACCAAGAGTCATTTGAATGTGACTGGAGCTTTTCAATATTGTTTCATGAGGTAATCAATGGAAATTCTTATTTTGTATTGAGTGACTTAAGCTATACTCAAAATTTGTTTTTCTACCTGAGTAGATTTGTGATATAAAATTATAGGTAATCAACTCTCTAGATTGTCAAAATCTTAATCTTTCATTCATTCTGTTACTCACAAGCATACACTGTTATACATGCCCATATGCACACACACAGATTTCTTTATCATTCTAGAGCTTTCAAGTTAATTACTGGAAATATTTTTATGTTTTCAAATTTCATGCTGTCAGTCCAGTCTATACTAATAGTTCAACAATTCTTTCAAAAACTTAAATTAACAACTTTATCTTATATCAGTGCTGACATAAAGAAAATATAGTTAAAAGAGTAAAGAAAATATAGTTAAAAGAGTTCCCTGAAAGTTTATATATACAATATTAAGAATAATATATATATATATATATATATATATATATATATATATATATAATTCTTTAATTGAGAATTTGAAATTTTTGAAGCAAAAATACCTGTGAGAAATTTTCTCAAGTTATTCTATGATATCAATAAAGAGTACCTTTATTTTCTGGTTTGACCAGAAAGATATTTGTTCAAAGATATGTTTGTTAAAAGTATACCTGAAACTCATGGATTGTATTTCAAAGGTAATGTGTGCAAAATAATGCAGATGCCACATGCATGCCCACAAGCCACAAGCACCTGAGAACACATACACACACACACACACACACACACACACACAGAGAGAGAGAGAGAGAGAGAGAGAGAGAGAGAGAGAGAGAGAGAGA
>JANHMN010000001.1:118570606-118609473 GCA_030674055.1 Rhabdomys pumilio
AGAGAGAGAGAGAGAGAGAGAGAGAGAGAGAGAGAGAGAGAGAGAGAGAGAGAGAACTAGAGCTTGCACATTTTTACAGTGGTTCTCTGCCCTGGTTCCACACTGATGATCATCTTGCCTTGTTTTCCCAGGTACAGGCTGATCAGCAGAAACCTCCTACACACTTAAACTACATCCAATTTGACATTACACTTCTATATCTTAAAACTGTTTAAAATGCTGCATTAAAAGGTTTAACCAACCTTCATTCCGAAGACATTCAAAAGGGTTTGACTTCACCTATTTCTACAATGACTAGGAAGAATTTCTTGTTGGGCCTGAGGATAGCTCAATGAATAAACTGAGCAAGCTTGTGGGGGAGGGAGGGTTGATGCCACGAATTCATGTAAAATACCAGTTTTGGTAGTGTGCATTTGTAATGCCAGGATTCCTACAGAGGCCTGGACGTTGGAGACAGAAAAATCAGCGTCAATCTCATGGGCTAAGCTTTTGAGCATATAGTGCATGGCACCAGATTCAGAGGGCATCCTCTGTCAACAATGCAAAAAGTACCAAGTGGTATCCTGATATTCACCTCCATTCTATGTCGACTATGTGCTGGCATTAATATATATATATATATATATATATATATATATATATATATATAATTTTAAAGGCTTTTTGTACATATTTTAATTTAATTTTGATAATAGATTTATTTACTCCTTGGTAGGTACTGATCTCATAGTTTGTTTCTTGTGAATAAATTTGAATTCCTAACTGCTTTTCTAAAACATATATTTCAAATCAAATCAAATGTTTTGATTGACATTGACTCATCAGATTGAGTCTTTATTCCTGAATTTACTGAGAGAACTGGATTTTAAAATTCTTTTCCATGAACTTGTTGAAAGTCTCTGAGTATTATTAATCAATTTATATATAATAAAACCATAAATATGTCTCATAGTTTCCAGGTTATGTGATAACATTTAATTATATGACTAGGTCATAAGATACACTACTTTATGAAGTATTTTCTACTTACTGTCTTATAATGTACTGTCTTACAATTTACAAACATTCTAAAACCTCCCATATTAGCCAAAAAAGGGGGAATATGCCTTAACAGTTCTAAAATAATTCCTTGCCTATTCCCTTTAAACTTTCGAGAGATTAAAAATCAAAAACAAAAAATAACAACAAAATGCTTAGCTCTTATTGCTATGAGGTTTCCAAGCTGCCTTGGAATTTCTTATGTAGATTAAGCTGCCGTTGTAACTACAAGTTCAGAGATTATAGCTGTGTCCACCACACTTAATTCAAGCATAGCCTACTGCAGTTACCTTTGGCATCCTGTCAGTTAAAATTCTTTTGATCTTTCACCTACCTTGATTGAATTTATGTTGAAAATACACTGACTGTTCTCCATACCAGCTCTTCTGTCTAGTAGAACATCGAGTAATCTATAAATGATCAGAGTCTAAACTTTACCAAAGCCCTTGCTTTTATATACTGGCCAAAGTTTTCTAAAACGTTTTCATACCACCTCTATCCCAGATATTCCTTAACTGGTTCACCGTACTAAACATGTGTAGGTACACACATTGCTAGAAATTGCATTACAATTTCATGAAACTGCTAAAACTCTTCTCACAAAACGCTTGAACCATTACCCCTTGTCTTCATTCATTGTGCACACTGCTTCACATAGGAATTCTGACCAGGTTAGATCACAAGCAACTTGAACACTGATGTATCATTGAATACAAAATATACACCCTTGTAAATTTCTCAATATGCCTTCGTGTCACCCTCAAGGAATGTGGTCTCTGGAAATGGATTTTTGGGGGTCTTCCAGACATTACCATTCTTTTTGCTCATCTGCGTGGCTTGTTTTGTTTATAAATTGGAAAGCATTTAGGGAAGATAAACATCCTCTTTCAGATTTCAGTCATTACTATATTTCCTGAGAACACTGATTTTATCCTAATGGAAATACCTTTCACTAAAGCATATGGCAGTTATGATAAGGACAAGCCTCATACAATCTTAAAAGTTGGTTTATGATTAATTCATATTAACTACAATGATCATCCTAAGGTATCCCTCTTTTTCTGTCTTCCAGGTTTCTTGAGCACGGGGGATCAGGCTGCCAAAGGAAACTACGGGCTTCTTGACCTCATCCAGGCCCTAAGATGGACCAGCGAGAACATTGGGTTCTTTGGTGGTGACCCCTTGCGAATCACTGTGTTTGGATCAGGCGCTGGGGGTTCATGTGTCAATCTTCTGACTTTATCCCATTATTCTGAAGGTAACCGTTGGAGCAATTCAACCAAAGGTATTATGCAGGTTGCAAATTTTGACAATTTTGGTGTCTGCATGCCACCACCATCAGTACTACGTGATGCCTTGTATATACTTCTCTGTTTCAACTGAGTGTTAGGTTGGGCTTGATAACTGTTTAGAGCTGTTTCTTTAGCCTTTCTGTGCATGTTTTAAGTTTCTGTCAGGCTCTTTTCTCTGTCTTTCATGGAGCTGGGTAAGATGCTTTTTCAAGTCCACTTCAGAATGTTGAGTGTTATAGTCATTTCCTATTTTCAAAGGCTTGGTTTGAGGGAAAATCAGACAAAGACTTTCAACACTCTGTCCTTTCTGCTTACCGAGTAGGCAAAATCAAATATTTTTAAACATAGGGACATTAGACACTTGAAGCTTTTCATTAGTTTGCATGCGTGATCCAAAATTGTCAAAGAATTGAGGTCACCAGGAGAACCTTTGATTACAAAGAAAAGACATTTGATTTTGTGGGTTTCTATTTTCAGCTCAAGTTTGGTGTTTTGGTTTGGTTTGGTTTCTCCTAAAGCCTGGCAAAGCAGTATGGAGCACTAGCCTGCTTTAAAACACAAATATTTTTCTTATTTCCATTTCCTGTACTTTGCCTAAAGTGCCTGTATCTTTGTGACCCAACATTCAATCACTCATTACAATTACATTATGAACAGAATTGCAATTCCATTATTAACTGGAGAGCTATTTGAAGAATTTCACAGAGTGAATACTTTTCATTATTTATATGTAATAAAGAAGAAAACAGAATATTCATCAACAGAGACCATCTGTGATTTTCTGCCTCCTAATTGTCATTGTATGTAAGAGGAACACAAAATATTCACTGTCAAGTGGGATTCATGGAGAATCTCAGTTTCTAGAAATAAAATATTTATTTTTGTAGTTTGTAACTATATGTATATGAGTGAAGGGTGGCATGTGTATGTAAATGCCACTGTATGTAGAAGCTAGAGTCATCATAGGCTCTGGAAATAAGGGCTACAGGTGTTTGAAAGTCATTTGCACAAGGGTGCTGAGAACTGAGCTCTGTTCTCTGCAATAGCTGACAATATGTGTTCTTAACACATTTTTAGTTATCAAAGATATATTTAAATTCCAAGAGAACATTCAGTCATTAATAAGCAAGTTACATTTTATATAGATGTGATTTATTGGTATGGTTTATGTAGCATTTCACTTAACTGTGGAAAGATTTTTATTTGAACTTGATAAAAATGAAACATTTTAAATTAAGTAGCTATGTTGGTCTGTAATAAAATTGCTTACTTTGAAGTGATTACACTTTTTAAATAACCAGATGAGATTCTTAGCATAACATGAGTGCTAATGTTTAACTAAGTTAGCTTTACCAATGTATATAGAACTCTTGGAGTCATTTGAACAAGCACAGACCCAACATCAGTCAGTGTTGTAATGCCAGCATCAGCCAGTATTATAAGAGCACTGGATAAAGGAACCAATCAATTTGTCACATACTCAACACTTGACAGGACAGGAAACAGTGGCAAATGGTTTAGCAAACAGCAGAGCATGTCACCTCCTATCACACACTGGAAGGAAACATATATGTATCTGATTAGAGACATGGGCTTGAGTTTGACCTAGTTCAAAGCCTCTCTCAAAAGGTACCTAGTGCTACCAGGAAGGGCACAGAAAATTTTCTAAAATTTTCAGTCTCCCTCCAAGACAGACATGGATTTTAAAGACTGGAAACCCATTGAAAGGCTCCATGTTGCTCAGGCTTGCAGCTTCCTAGAGTCATCAGCTTCTCACATACACTTAACAAAGCTTCCTCACCAATGAGGAAAGAATCTTCCTAAGATCATCCAAGCATCATGCTTCAGGTGATATTTAACACAAAGTATTATTTATGTTTTGGTATATATAATGTCACTCAGTACTTGAGATAGGAATGAATATTGCTTTTAAATGACCATGTTTATTTTACTCATAAATATTTTCATTAGTAAAATATCAACAGTTCGTACATCTATTACACTGCCAAGATGTCTATAGTTTGCTTTGGTGAACTTTGTCCTATCAAAGGCAAGTCTATTCAGGAAACAACAAAAAATATCAGCATCGTTTGACCTTTGAGTGTTTCTAAATTTATCTAGAACATATTATTAGCACACATTAATACATATGCATTTTTGAGGAGAACTCTGGAACCAATTCATACATGGCTTCTGAACTTTTGTGTAAAGAACTATATTGTCCTTAAAATATGTAAGTGATTGAATATGTTTTTTAAATGAATGAGCACTTACCCAAATCTGGAAGTGGATAATAAATATAAATTCTTAAATAAAATTGATAACCTATATTTTAGAAAGACTGTTATAAGAAAATACTCTAGTGATTCAACTGTATTTATAAATTTGAATAGCATACATCTGTTATCAAAATGAATATATCTATGGAGCTATAATTTATAGTGCTTAAATGAGTCAAGTCAAGGGCACTGGCCCATATATGTGTCATGTTTTATGATAAAACACAGCAGCACACATTCAATGGTAGAAAAGGTTTAATGACTGCCTGCACAGTTTTCCTGATGATGTTTTCCTTCTAACTTAATGAAGACACTTCCTCAGTCCTGTCTTCTCCAGAAATATGAGTATTCATCATACAATATTTGGCATAGAAATCTAAAAGCAGTATGTCTTAAGTTATATTCTGTTTTGTGTGATGTCAAGGTCATCCCCAGGGTATTGGCAAGTCACCAGTTCTTGTATCTGCATGAGGCCCAAACAACGATGTCTTTAAATAAAATCAAGTTAAAGGAAACATTACACAATCATTTATAATGAAGACAGATATTTAGCCAAATTGAAGAAATATTGGAAATAAACAATACAGAATCTGTCAAGGGGCAAAGGAGACAATTGACTCCATCCTGATGTTGTTAATTATCATGTATAATACTCATTAAGTAAAATATTTGAGTCCTTTTAGTACATATGCTTTCTAACTTTACCTCTTCTTCTTTCTGTGTCTTTGAGACCAGAAAATGTAAACTTGCAAATCAAATTACACTTAAATTATAAGACCTTGACCTACTTCTCTGGTCTTTTATACCCTGGGGATGACTTTATGACCTTCTCTTAGACAATATGTATTTGTTTCTTCAATTGTACTTGGGATTATATATACATGTATAAAATATCAGATGTTAATTTGGGACCACAACACACTTCAACTACCATCTAAAACTCCCTGTTTATTTTCCCATAGGACTTTTTCAACGAGCAATAGCTCAGAGTGGAACAGCCCTTTCCAGCTGGGCTGTTAGTTTCCAACCTGCAAAATATGCTAGAATTCTGGCCACAAAAGTTGGCTGCAATGTGTCAGATACAGTAGAGTTAGTAGAATGCCTGCAGAAGAAGCCTTACAAAGAACTTGTTGATCAAGATGTCCAACCAGCCCGATACCACATAGCCTTTGGACCTGTGATCGATGGTGATGTAATACCAGATGACCCTCAGATACTGATGGAACAAGGAGAGTTCCTCAACTACGATATAATGTTAGGAGTTAACCAAGGGGAAGGATTGAAGTTTGTCGAAAACATAGTAGATAGTGATGATGGTGTGTCGGCCAGTGATTTTGATTTTGCTGTTTCTAACTTTGTCGATAATTTATATGGATATCCTGAAGGCAAAGATGTTTTGAGAGAAACCATTAAATTCATGTATACTGACTGGGCTGATCGCCATAACCCTGAAACTAGAAGGAAGACATTGTTGGCTTTGTTTACAGACCACCAGTGGGTAGCGCCTGCTGTAGCGACAGCAGATCTTCACTCGAACTTTGGCTCACCCACATACTTCTATGCCTTTTATCATCATTGCCAAACAGATCAAGTTCCAGCTTGGGCTGATGCAGCTCATGGGGATGAGGTTCCCTATGTGCTGGGAATCCCCATGATTGGCCCTACAGAGTTATTTCCTTGCAATTTCTCCAAGAATGATGTGATGTTGAGTGCAGTAGTAATGACATACTGGACGAACTTTGCTAAAACTGGGTACGTACCTGAGGAAAGTACTCTACCGTAACTGTAGTAACCAATACCTCTTTAAGTATTCTGAAATAACACATACATATGCTTAAATAGTGTAATGTATTTCTGTTTGTTTGTTATTTGTTCTGTGATACTGGGGATCAAAACCAGTGCCTTGAACATGTTTGAACACATACTCCATCACTATACTGTGTTCCAATCCAAAGTAATAGATCAAAACAAAGTAGCATGTTAACCTCATACAGTAATCATTAATTCTGTATTTTACTGTTTTACAGTAAATGCTTAGCACATTACTAGTTCTACCTTTTTCAAGTTTTTAAAGACAGACTAATATTCCTATTGTAGTGCTCCATGACAGTATTTCTTTGGCTTCTGAGGTGCATAGGCCATAATATCACTGTCTTGAATGACAAACATTGTGTATTAGAACTTTCTAGTTCATTATACTGTATGCATTTTCACATTCATCTTGGATTCCGTGGATTTTACTGTACATAGAAGGGTCTGAGGTTCCTGAAGCTTCATACAGATACTTCTCTCTAGGGTAGGTAAGCACTGTGATGATGTCCATCTCTTCAGGTGCTGGTCCGAAATTCTGAATTTACATTTTGATGTCATTTCTTTTGCACTGCCATTGAGAAAAGTCAAACTTATTATGTGAATATTAATTGTTTAAAATTTTTTCACTATAATCAGTGTGTTTGTATGTATGTTGTTGTGTATATGGTGTGTGTGTACACACTCATGCACTTGTGACATGTTTATGAGAAAATGAGCTATGTGTACTTGCAGAATTTTGAGGATAACTTTGATGGAGTTTATTCTTTCCTCCTACACTGACATTGATTCTAGAGATTGAACACATACTGGCAGGCTTGTCCAGCAAACACATTCACTGCTGAGCTATTTCCTGGACCAAAAATAATTAAAAGCACTTTGAGTAAATACTAGTTCTTCTCTACATGAACGTGGAACAAGAATGTAAAACTAATCAGCTTCATATTACCACTGGCATGATTTTAACTTAAATTTCTAGGTAGATGCAGGTTAATGTTGAAACATGAGTCAATGTTTTCCTCCATTAACTCTTTGATTAGACATTAAACATAGTATTTTGACTAAGAAAAAGAATAAATAAAATATGTGTCCTCATAGATTCTTTCTTGTCTTTTCACCCTTTTTCCTAGTGACCCAAATCAACCAGTTCCTCAAGACACAAAATTCATTCATACCAAACCCAACCGCTTTGAAGAGGTAGCATGGACCAGATATTCCCAGAAAGACCAACTTTATCTCCATATTGGATTAAAACCGAGAGTCAAAGAGCATTACAGAGCCAATAAGGTAAATCTCTGGTTGGAGCTGGTACCTCATCTGCATAATCTCAATGACATTTCTCAGTATACCTCGACAACAACTAAAGTGCCGTCAACAGACATCACTCTCAGACCTACAAGGAAAAATTCCACACCAGTCACATCAGCCTTTCCCACTGCCAAACAGGATGATCCTAAGCAACAACCAAGTCCCTTCTCGGTGGATCAGAGGGACTACTCCACAGAGCTAAGTGTCACGATCGCAGTGGGAGCCTCTCTTCTGTTTCTGAACATCTTGGCTTTTGCAGCCCTGTACTACAAGAAAGATAAGAGGAGACATGATGTCCACCGGAGATGCAGCCCTCAGCGCACGACCACCAACGACCTGACCCATGCTCCAGAAGAGGAGATTATGTCTCTCCAAATGAAGCACACTGACTTGGAGCGCGAGTGTGAGTCCATCCATCCACACGAGGTGGTTCTTCGGACCGCCTGTCCCCCAGATTATACTCTAGCTATGAGGAGGTCACCTGATGATGTTCCTTTAATGACACCTAACACCATCACAATGATTCCCAACACTATACCAGGGATTCAGCCCTTACATACATTCAACACATTTACTGGAGGACAGAATAATACACTGCCCCATCCCCACCCGCACCCCCATTCACATTCAACAACCAGGGTATAGCCAGATGAGAGAGACAAACTGATTTTTTTTTCTGACGGAGTGCAGTAAAAGATTATTGGAAGATTCCTTGACTTTCAACTCGGAAGACTCTCACTATTTAAATAAGGAGGAATATTATGTGAATATACATATCAAGAACTTTGGGGGTTTTGAAAAAAATGAATTGTATATAGATATACACACAAATCAACTTTAAAAAAAGCAAATTCCAATTGCTTGAAGCAATTGTTCTGAATGATACTTGTTCATTCACTTTCAAGAATTAATTTGTTGAAGATTTAAGTTACATAATGGAGTTAGGCATGTGGAACACCAAACAGGAAAGTACTGTGTCTGAATACTTTAAAATCAGAAAAACAAAAACAAAAATAAAATCAACTATGAATATGCACAAGGGACACACCAATGGAATGTCAGATAATTTCGTCAGTTTTCATTTGGAGCCCTTTAATTGTGTAGACCATATTTGCTTAAGTACACAGAACACCTATGCTGTTAATGGCATAGCAGAAGCTCATGCTGAAAATTGCCAGTAAAACCAAGAAGTTTAAAGACTGGCAGGTACAACATTATCACATAAGTGCTGTCAGTACTAAGTCGTGGGGATCAAGGAGACTGGATATTTTTAGCACGATGTGCATGATAATTTATATGCTTGGTGGCTGTGCTGCTGATTAAGCCGTAATTAAAATTCTTCTCATCCCATTGGAGTTTTTAATAGGAGCTTCCTCCACCAATTGGCAGAAACTAAAGAAGATTTTATAAGGGGCAAAAGTAATTACAATAAAATAATTTGCAGTAGTTTCGATAATAGAGGGAATAGTTATTAAAGTCTTGGGAGAAACTAGAGGTATAGTGATGAATACTCACTGATATGAATCCCAGAAAAAAAAATTCTAGAGTTTTATATTCTTTTCATTCCCTTATATGTAATTTATAGAAGTACAACTCTAATTGGACATGTGTTAGCTGCAGAGCTATAATTTGCTGTGGGTTTGTTACTCTGAAGTTTGTTCCTTTTGGTAACAGTCTTGCAAGGTGTAAGGACGGCCCAATAGTACCACTCTGATTACAGTACTCAGTCGATTGACTTACTCATGTTGCATGACAAAATGTTTACTACTAAGAATTCAATAGAAAGCTCAGTCCCTCTTCACATTGCTTCTTTCTTGCTGAAGGTCACTTGAATTTACTCATGAGATCTCAGTGGAAGAACAACATAGGTGCAGAACCTAGGAGAGTCAACAGCTGAAGGGTTTGTCTTTCACATATGTGCAATTTCAAATGAATTCTCTAAGACCACAAGAATCTCTGAATCCCCTGTTGTTTACCAGTAATATCAGAATATCACAGACCTTTCCAGTTGTTTGTATATGTAATCAGATGTACATTTATATTAAAAAACATGAGATGGACTTAAAGAGCACATCCTGATCAATGGTTTCTCTCTTATCTGTACTATATTTCTATTAGACTAAAGTTATGTGATTTTTTTTTACCTTTTTTCAGATGACTAGCAATTTTGATAGTTTGTAAGATAACGCAAAGGACTTTCTCTGACTAACTGCAGTAACAGAAACCTTTCTTTCCAGCTACACTTTTTTCAAGAATTGAAAGCTTATTATACAAAAGCAAACACTTGTATACTACTTGGTGGGAAGGACACTGTGTATCTCGACCACATCCGTGGTCCTTGGGTGAAATAAAGATAATATGAAGAATGGCGATTAGTCAAATGCTAAGAGACATGATCTTTGCTCATTAAAGAGCTAAAATGTTTATTGCTGTTTTGTCTTTTATTTTGTTTCTACATAAAAAGAAATGAAAAGAAAGAAAGAAATCTAAAACAAAACAAACAAGATTGTCTTGGAGTCATTTTTCTAGAACAATTGGGTTTAGGAAGACATATAGGCAACTGCAAAGAATACAGCTGTGAATGGAGACTGTTGGAACTTTAGTACTAATGTATAACCAGGAACTCATAGAAAATATTACTTTTGTAATTTTAAATACCCCTTCCCCTTGAGGTTGTACAAACATGCAACCATTTTTTTTTCACTTAAAAACAGAAGTTTTGATATTGCTCACCAGAGGAAAAGTCTATTGGAAATGTGGAAATGAAAGGACATTATTTCATGAGATAAGATATCTGCTGATAATATAGGAGTGGTTAGCATATCATATATTTGAAAAAAATTTCTTCAAGAGAATTGGATAGTGGTAAAAAAGATATCGAGAAAACATTAAAAGATAAAAATCTATGTCAAGAAACTTATTTCATTATAACTTCTACTCCAAAGCACTAAACATCAATAAATTTAAGTATTGTTCCATTTAAAAATATAATTCTATGTCATAAGCAAAGTCTTCACAATCCAGAGTACTCTACTCGCCATTAATGAGTGACAATCTTGTTCTTTAGAAAGTGTGTTACCACTGACAGGGAACAGAAAGAACTATGTAGTCTCTGAAGCACTGTTTAATTCTGAAATGTCTTTTAATATGCTAATAAAACAATAAGACTAGAAAAAAGGTGACAGCAAAATGCACTGTGAATGAGTGCTTTCATACGCAGCAATTACTTCACTTGGAAAAATCATTTTATTATGTTATTGTGGTTGCTCTGTTTCTGTCTTACTATAAAAACATGCTACATCTCTCTAACATCTATTTTTTGACAGTACAATTCCTGCTTCACATTAATTTAGAGAAATAGTTAAGAAAATAATGCATAACTTGATTGTTTTCTGAAAGAGAAGGAAACAAAGTAGTCAGATTTTAGGGCTGCCCTCTTGGGGTGTGGTAAAGTTATTGTGAGTCACTGTAAGAAGCTAGTCTAGTTTATTTTTACAGACTCTGGCTTGCTGAACATGAAATTCCAACTTATGCAACCAGAGCTAACAATTGTTTGTAATCTGAAATATAATTTTTATATGAAAGCAAAAATTTGGCATTTTGATTTGGTTTTATCTAATGTGTTTGGATTGTGTTTGTCTAGAAGATAATATCCTGTTAGAGGAAAAAACCAAATTAAAGTTAATAAATATTGTAGCGTTATTTATTAATTCAGATTGTCTTGACTGAAATTAAATAGCAACAAACAAGGATAAGATTATTAGAATTCATACTGACATCAAGCCAAAATAATTTTTGCTATTTTGATTTTATATAATTTTACCAACATTTATCAAAGATTTATGATGTTTTCCGTATAAACTTAGAGATATTGAAATGGCAGGTTTAATGGTTTTAAATGCTATTGATATGTTGAATGTGGATCAAATCTAGTTTGGTACAGATATTTAATAAATTTGATCACGAACTTTTGTGCAATATTGAATATAATTTTCTGAATCGTCACAAATTTCCAATTTGGAGATATTTTTCAGTTCAAAGCAGATATTATTTCATTCATTTTAAATCTAAGAGCATACATTAGTGCACACCTATGGACACATATTAAAGGATTACAATGTATACATTTTTAAAAATTCCCAATGACATATGATAGTAAGTAGACAAAATACACAGTGCACAACAGTAATTCTGTTACAGAAGTAGAATGCCAGCACTCAATTATTGCATTTGTACTTATAACGTCAGTGATTTCACCTGTTGGTACAGTTGTACTAAAATACATATGAACATCCAGAGAGTGGGGTAAATGTTTCTGGCTTACAGGCATCAGAGTTTCTGAATCAATGACATCTTTTCTTTGGTATGTCTCCTCGAATTATTTTTACAAGAATAATGAATGGAATTGCTAGGATGCTGGCAATAACTATGGAAGTCCTCTTGTAAGTTTGTTTACTTCTTAGTGATTGGTTCAAGCTTCTGGCTCGTTATTTTAAGTAATTAGTTGTTTTAGACTATCACTTTTTAATGTGAGTGAATATTTGATAATTTGGTTATACTTGCTCCAAAATAAATCTATTAATGGGTACTTCCTGCTGAGATTTGTTATCATTCACTTAATTATCTCGCCAGGCTTACTGTTGGAGCAGTTGTCATCATCTTTTAGTCACTATCGTAATGGGCTGTGTCCAGTAGCCTTCTACTTCTCTTTTACCTGACATGTCAAAAACACAAACTTCAGCTTTTCACCAAAAGTCTAGACTCCCTACTCATGTTATAGATTGGGCTAACTTGGCCTATTCCTATAAATTATGAATTAGTTTTATTATAACACTTAGTTGTACTTTTATTTAGGCCAGAAATCAATTCAATTTGTTTAGCACTACAAAAAATACAGAGTAGAAAATCCATCTGCAGTGCTTAAGTGCCTTCTCATTTTCTTATTTTGTTTATAAAGCATCATTTTGATTTAAAATTTATAGTCGTTGATAATGTCATTTAAAAGATAAAATAGAATGGCTAAGATTTTAATTGTCAATAAGGGAAGTTTATTCGGAAGTCTTGGGTTTAATTTGATTATGTATGGTATCAAAGAAGTCCAAATATCCCTCTGAAAAAACTTAGATAGTTTTTTGGAATAAATGGTAAATATTTTGGCATCTGATTTTAATGGTACTTAAGAATGAAATCTTACAATTCTAAAAGAGTTTCATTTTTTTCAGAACCAGGAGTGGTGGTACATAGCTTTCCTCCCAGTACTTGGGATGCAAAGGCAGGCATATGTCTATGAGTTCAAGGCCAACTTAAGTCAACATATATTACATCGTAATACCTTGTCTCCAAAGAATATTTCAAGTGGGTAAAGTTATTTTAGAAGGAGGTAATTTTTATGAATAAATACATTAGAGACATATCTAATTTTTACCTAGTCATCAGTTACATCCTGTATGGTATACATACTGTGTACACAATGTGTATTATAGCATACATAGGATGGTCCTTTTAGATGTCTACCTTTATATCCTCTAAATATGTACAAATGAGGCAGGAGTTAGCTCTCTGAAAAACAACAAGCCAAAGCTCTTGCTTTCTAATTTAAATTGATAACAAATGATGACTTAAGGAAACTTGTAAGTTTCCAAGTACAAAAACTCAGCAGCTGAAGTTCAAACAAAGACACCTTCTCTAAATGACATTTCCAGAACTGATGGCTGTTATATGGGATAATTAAAAAAATTTAGTGTTTTTTATCATTCCTTCCCGGAAATCATATTGGTCAGCAAATCATTGGGAATGTGCCATACTTTCATCAGGTTGGGACCACTCCACTTGTGCTTGGACACCCACATCTCTCTGTTAAAAATGGATTTGTTATCATGAATAAATACCTTCATGCTTTCTCAGTTGTACTGACTTTTTTAAAGATTAGAAAATTTTCTCTCTGTTTGGCACACACACATTGTAAAATGAATGTACCTTTGCAACATCATCCTGTTAATTCACAGATGCAGGGAACATTTTGACTTCTTGGAAATAAGGATGTTTATCGTCTGTTTAGTACTTAGTGAGTTCAGAGAAACAGATTGAATGGAAGAGTTTGAGTTCTTGGAGTAAGTATGATAGGAAAAGAGATAAGCACAAAGAGATCCTAGAAAGACCAGGAAGTAAGAAAAATGAAGAAAATTCTATAAATTTTCAATTAGTGATTCTTCCAAATAATCTTCTATTTAATGTGTGAAGAGAAAAACATATGAACCATAAATTAGATTAAAACTAAATAAGACTTACATAGAGTGAATAAGTTAAAATTTTAGAAGCATATAATAAACTTTCTATTAAATATGTATTTTTAAAACTTTATGTCCTTTGGCTCTTGGCCTTCATGTATATTTGTGTGAAGGTGTCAGATTCACTGGAACTAGAGTTACAAACAATTGTGAGCTACCACATGGGTACTGGGATTTGAACTAAGGTCCTCTGGAAGAGCAGATAGTGCTCTTAAGCACTGAGACAGCCCTCTAGCACCTAAAAGCATAGTCCTTGATATATGTCTGTAAATGTTTTGAGAAGCAAGCTAAAATAAAGATATAAAATATTTGTAATTTTTGATTATCTACTCAGATTGGACCTTGAGAGTAGAAGTGCATGAGACATTTGTGTTTCATCTGTATAAACCAAACAAGGGTAAAATTCCCAAGCTCAAAATAACAGAATTCTACCAAGATGAGGCTTAACTTTCAACATTTCCAAATTGTCATCTAAAAATACTGACCTTGTTGGGAGGTTTCTATGGATATGTAATATATATCTAAGAGAGTCACTTTCTAAACAAGAGTGATAGTTATAGGATTTGATGTATTGAATATGATTATATTTTATCTACATTTTTACATTTTCTTATACTTAACAGAATGCTTTTTTTCTGAGTGTCATAAAGTCCTAAATACATTCCATAAATTTTCATGTAGAAGCAGCATATTCTGAAGAAATGGTGTTATTTTAAGTACTTCCTTCTGCCCTAGTTCTGGAGAGCTGCATCGATGATCTTCAGGCTAAAACATTTCTATCTCTCCTAAAAACCCTGCAGTTCATTTTAAGAGCAGCTTCCCTCTCCATGATGACAGTTCTCCTCAACAGCTATTAGACCTTCTGTTTCCGTGACTTCTCTCATTACATTTTATGCCTCTTTCTCCAATAGTGTTGAATTTGGGGGAAGAGAGTCTTAAAATTAGATTTAAGGAACATTGGCTGCTTCTTTTCTCAGAGAAGTTAAAAGCCAGTGAACACCACTCAACCATGACAGATATAAGCCACTCACTCTTCAGTGAACGATGCCCATCTTTCTTCATTTCTTCAGCAAATGATACCTAAGCTGTTAGACAACTGGTGAGGTGCTGTATTCTAGGTCTGGTTCTGGAGCCTACTAACATACTATCAGTATCAAGCTCAGAATAAATTTAAGCACTTGGACTTATTAAGATCATTTTCTTTGCTACTCAGTGTATTAAACTATTGCCTGTTTTCTCCATTTTGTATGTATCAAAATAGTAGAATAGTACTTGCGGGTTTCACTACATCACCAATTAAACTTTACTAAACAAGTCTATCAGTCAGCATGAATGATGGTAATTTTTCCAAGGATTATTAGTTTGGCTAAATCTAGACCCATGGTATGTTCTAGTTAAACTTTACATCACCATCACTCCTGACAGACCCTTTTCCTTTGCCTTGGTCCTAGTTTGTAGCTGTGAACTCTTGCCATTAGCTACCCACCATGAGTCTAGAATTCTAAACCAGTGACCATATTTTTGAATTTTTTCTTATGTTTATATAGGATTTTTCTTTCTTCTGATAGCTATAAAAATTTCATGGCCCAACTTTGTTTGTAAAGATTAGAAAACAGATGTCTAATCTTCCAAAAATCATTCATTCTTCAAAATAAAAATCCTCACTCATAAAAACAAAAACAAAACAAAATACAATAAAACCAACCAAACACAAACACCACCAATAAAATCCTTTGCCATTTTTCCATTTCAATAACTGTTCTTCAAATACATTCTCAAGTCTAATATGTTAAGCAGTATGGGGTCCAGGGCTGTGCATAAACAAGCTTCTGTATAGTTTATCTCACTTCAATGTCTTCACTGCCAGTTTCTCAACTGATTGTTTAATAATTAATGATGATATGCCTGTCAGAATAGACTTATAACATCTGTTAATGAGATGGAGATTTACTAATGATGCTCTTTAAAATTTTCACATTTGTTCTGTTAATCATATTCTACCATATCTTGATAGTAAAACTAACACAATTGATCATTTAAAAATTTCAGGGTATTTAGAACTTAGGTTTTAGAGTAACACAATCTAATACTGTGATTGATCATTTGAGAATTTCAGGGTATTTAGAACCTAGATCTTAGAGTAATATAATCTAATACTGTGATAAATTTCACATTTATTTTACCTACACAGGACTAAACAAAAACCAAAACACACACACACACACACACACACAAAAAAAGCAAACTAAACCAAACCAAACCAAACCAAACAAACCAAATCAAAACAAAACAAAACTACTATGCAGAGGATTGCTAAAAGCAAAGACCTAGAAGGAAACAGACACAATTATGATACTGCAAAAATCAAGACCCATCATTAATTAATCAGGTAGTAGTTTCCAATTCTGTGTGACACTCACAACAAAGTAGTGCTCAGTTCCCTCAAAATACTTTATAATATTCTTATTCTCTCATTACTTATATTTTTAATAAATATTATTCTACTGCCTTGCAAATAAGAAAATTACAGACCAAAATTTACTAGACCCAAAGACTACAACTTAAGGAACTCCTATTAGAAGAGCCCTTCCAAGGGAAGGTGTGAAGCATCACATTGGGTTTGCATTTTCAGTACGGAATCTCTTTCCTCACATATCTACCAATAACCCATTCCTTAGAAGACAGTTACTGAGGTCCTGTTCAGCTTGGGAAAGCACTCGCAGTGATGGATGACTGAGCAAAGCATAGGCCCTGTTCTCTTGTGACTAGCACCCAACTTACTGTTTTTCTGCCTACACACATAGCCCAGGAGAGATTATCAGATTCATTCTGTGGTATATTTATTGTCATTTAAAATACTTATTTTATATCAAAGTTGTCCATGGTAAGAGACTTGGAATGCTTTTTCTAGATTTTTCCCTTTGGAATTTCTATGCTCCTGGCGTTAATTTATAGATGATAGGATAGAATAAATCCTAATATTAATCATCAGTAATAATTCAAATGTTGATTTCGGCTAGTTAGTGGATGTTTTGTGCTTGAGACAGCATCTCAATTGGTTGCCTTGGCTAGACTGAAACTCACAGAGATCCTCTGCCCCTGACTTGACCCCCTCCTGAAGGCCAGTTCAGCATATTCTTAAAATAGGATGGCTTAATATAAAATGAAGAGACTGAGAGTGTAGCTAAATGGTACAACATAAATAAATATTATGCAAGGAAACCTTGAGTTCAAATTTAAATCAAGGAGAGAGAGAGACAGAAAGAGAGAGGGAGGGAGAGAGAAAGAGAGAGAGAAAGAAAGAGAGAGAGAGAGAACGAAAGAAGAGATAGTTACCTCCCTAAGAAGGTATCTATATAACAAGTTTGTAAGAAAGATAGTAACTAAAATGACTTCTAAATTTATCCTTAATCAATATGTAGTGGCCCATATCTGTGATTCTAGCACTCAAGAAAAGGTTGTGATTTTTAGAGTGACACTGTGTCTTTAGAAGAGAAAAATGGATGAAAAATTAATGAAGTTCTAATGACAATGGCAAAAACCTGGCATAAGTACAACTCAAGAACAACCAAGGCCATCAAGCTCCACAAAACAATGATCAGCCTGTCATCTGCCTCATGTCAGAAAACCCTCTAAAGCCATTGTGAGTAAAGCAGAATAGTACCAAACAGAGAGTGACAAACTGAGACTAGCAGTGACATCAAAGCCAAATTTAAAGAGAGTAGAACTTTCCAGGTGTGTCCTAGAAGTTATGCCAATGAAGAGATGTTTTAAATTGGATTTATCTATATGTGGAAAAATACCACTGACATACTGAATACAAAAAGATTTAATCCTAGATGAGTTAAACACCCAAACTTGAAAAGTTAATGTCGAAGACTTTAAAGTACATATAAAAATATTGTCCTGTTATTAGAGTCAAAAAATAGTAAACAGTACACAGAATAGATGAAACAATAAAGAAGAATAAAATTATAATCTCTATATGTCAGGCGACAGTTACAAAATATCAAATAGCACATTGCAAAAGTCAGTGATTTTTTTATAGATAGAAACTTAATACACTAACAATTACTAAGAATACAATTCAATTTAAGCCAGAATATTTGAGAGCTTTTCAACATAACTCAAATAAAAAATAATTATTTCAATGCAGATTAAATTGTAAGAAAGGAAAAGATCCTTCCATGGTGGTAGAACTTGTCTGGATATACAAAACACTGGTTTTAGAGGAAGAAATACAAAAATAGGAAGGAAAGAAGGAATAAAGAAAGGAAGGGAGTGGGGAAGGTAGTAATGGAGGAATGAGAAAGGAGAAGGAAAAAGAGAAGAAAGAAAACAGAATTGAAACACATGACAAGCACCTTAAAAGAACAAACATATGTGGGTAAAATCCTCAGACAGAAACCAGTATTCCATTAAGAATACTAGATATATTAAAGCATCAGACTTCAGAAGTAAGGCTTTAAGCCAGGAGAAATTGAAATAGCAAATGCCAAGAGAAAAATGTGGTGTGAGATGATTGTTTTCAGCTTGAGCCATAAACTCACTTCAGAAGTATGACAACATTCAAGAAACCCCTGTCAACACTCAGAAATTTAGAAATGTTATTTCCGTGAGCATTTCCTGAGACACTGGCCAGAAAATGACCATCAGAAGGCAAAGAGCAAATGATCATTAGAATGTCACGGGTTCAGAGTTTGTGGCTGTAGAAGTTAAGCATTTAGACACAGCCTAAAGATTAGAAATATGAATACAATAGAGAAGTCATAGTTTATGTAGAATACGTTAGAGAAAGCAAATAGGTTAGTTATTTACAATAATTAAATTTTCATTGGCAACTCGAGTCTTTTAATCTAAAAATATATTGGTGTGATTTCCATATAATTCACTTACTAAAAACAAAACAAAGCAAACACCTCAGCATTATCAGTTTTACAGAAACTACTCCTTACTTAGTAAACTATAAAGAGAAACAAAATGGCTAGTCAGCTCCAAAGAGGCATGGATGCATCAAAGAGGAAAAGAATTGACTGAAATCAGGCAGGTATTGCCAAACAATACATGTTAATCTGGGTCTCCTTTACCCTCAGAGTATTTCCTTCTTTTCAAAATGCTATGTTACACCAAAACAGTTATTGCACAGAGTTGTTCTGTACTTGTATATTTCCCAGTAAACTATTGCAACAGAGTAAAAGAAATATCGCAAGAAAATAGTTTCAACGCAAAGCCAGTTTATGAACAGAAAGGGCACACCCACTCTCAGGGCCAACAATGAGAACAAAGTATCCAGTGAGGAATGAGGATATCAGGATACTAAAAGTGGCGCAACAATATCTCTAGGTCCCCAGGTAAGACTAAGATGGACCACATCGCAGAAACGCATTCATGGTTCTGAGAAGAAAATTATGACCAGTTCAGAATTTCATATATAACAAAACATGATTACAGTGCATCAATTTACTAATAGATGAACACTTGCGAAATAGCATGGAAAAAAATTACCAAGACCATGGTTCAAAGGCTAGGAGAGAGCTCAGGTATGGAGATGGTAAGCTAAGACAATAACATTAAACTAATAAACTATCTGATGTTTTACAACCAGTGGAAAAGTATCATATTAATAGTTTTTTTTTCCCCGTAAGGAGTTATAAAACTATAACCAAATGGCAATTGTCAATGCAGAGAAAAGTCAAAAAGTACTTTGACAAATGGAATGTAGTTGTGTTTCTGCACATGAGGGACAGTGCACTTACAGGTTGATTTTTACCGGTGGGGTGAAATCAGGATGCTTTCAGCATTGCACTGTTTTCTGGTTGACTTTCAAAACTGTTGTTCCAATTTCCATTCCCACATTTTAGAGAACCTGTTTCTCTTTTCTCTAGCTGATAATGTGATAATGAATTTTTATCTTTTTCATTACAATAAAAAGAACTTAGTTATTGTATTAATTTGCATTTTTAAAATGGAAGTCCTGCATCTTTTCTCGTGGTTATAAGCCCTTGCATTTATTTTTTTATCTTTAGAGTGTACTTCTTTACTTTGTATATATTTTCTATTTGTTTATATTTCTCTTCTTAGGAATTAGAGGCACTCTGTCGATAAATAAAATCAGTGGTTTTTGTCATGTGTACTGTACATATTTTTATTTCAGGTTTTTTTTTTTTTACATTTTTAGGAATCGTATTCATATGTCTTTTATGATTCTGGGTTTTTTTTTCTTACTTACAAATAATTATGTAAGCCAAGGTTATTTCATTCATGATTCAAGGCTGTACCAAATCCACATTAGAGAGTCAAGTGGCAGGAGCCTAAAGCAGCTGAAACCTGAAGAGAACCAGGAAGGCTTGGGATCATCTCAGGTTCCCCTTCTAATTTAGTTCAGGCTCTAAGCTTAGCATGTGGTTCCACTCTCCTTAATGGAGGTTCTTCACATCGCAATTAACCTATTCTTGGTAATCTTTCACAAAGGATGTTAACCAAATCAAATTAATTCTCCAAGGTGTACCTTGAGGCATGTCTCCTAGGTGATTCCTGATCCAGCCAATTTGGCATTATCAACCGTTAAAGGAGAAAAGAACTTCAAATGATGAACTATATTAATATTCACAAATTTCGTTTTTTATATTTAACTTCTATATACCAGTTATACACTGTGTGGCATTTCAATACATGGATACAGTATTTAACTTTAAGGACAAATAATACATTCAAGTAGTTATCATTCTTTTATACTAAACACATTATAATTCTCTATTACCCATTTTAAAACTTACGATTAAATTGTTACCTACAACAGTTATGATACTGTGCCAAAGAGCATTATCCTTGTTTGTAACTTTTCTGATGCACATTGCATTTGCACACTGCCCTATTGCATTTTTCTCTGCTTCTGATAAGCACTGTTTTGCCCTCTATTTCCTTGAGTATATTACTTATCACTTAATACCAAGACTGTTTTCTGGATCACAAGGTTGCAGAGCCATGTAATCACAAAAAATTTAATAGACCAAAAGAACCCCTGGGACACATCAAGACTCTCTTTAAAGCCAAATCCTATACACCCCTCTTGAGAGTCTAGTCAGGTGATTCTGATTAAACCTTCCCTCTACACATTCTTCCCAATCCCCAGATCCATGCTGAAACTCCAGTCCTAGAACAGGAACCCATCATGCACATCAACAAATCTTTCTGCCTATCTGACTTCATTGTGCTTAAGCAAAATCTGACATTTAGGCTCCCTTGCCTACACATTCTGTATTTAGCTTCAACTTGCTGTGTCCTTAACAGATACAGGACTAACACAAAAGTCCATGTGCCCAACATGTGGTATAAAATTGTTGAATAAACATAAGTTTATACATTATAATATCAAAGCAGTGACTCCTTGCCCCAAACTCATCAGAATGTTCAACCATAAAAATGTTCTCCAATGTGAATTATGCAGATGAATTCTAGGATGTAGAATTAAAAAAGAATAGTCATAAACTTCACCAAAAATTTCCAGAAGTTTAAAGAAGGCGCAGAGAAATAGCTTTGACAAACTTAAACTTAGAACATAGACAGAATGCATATCTGAAAAATGACCAAGAAAATACAATTATGAGGCTGATATAATTAATGAAGACAATCCAGGATTTGGAAACAGAATTTAATAAGGAGATTGAAACGTTAAAGTCAACTCATGTTGAAATGAGGATGTAATTGAAAAACTCAACAGCAGAAATAGCAAACTCAAGGGGACACCTTGCAAGGAGAATCAATCAATCAAGTGACAGAGTAACAGGACTTGAAATTAAATGGTCTAGACATAAAAAACAAAGTGTCAAGGGCCAGCCTCAGCTCAGAGAGGGGTTCTGAGGAAGGGGTGTCTGGGAGCCCTGAAAACAAGCTATTCAAATCCAATCCTGGGTTGAAACCAGTGGCCTATTCTTTTCTCAAGGCAGCTCTCCAGACAGTTCTGTGTTCTGTTCGAGACAGTTCTCCAAGTGGTTCTCTCTTGCTATTCTAAAAATGTATCTTGATAGCTCATCTCCTGCAGATCAGAAGCACAGTCTTTTATATTACATATCAATCTAGTCATTTACTCCAGGTTGCCTTTTGATTATCCTATGAATCAGTATCTCAACCCTTTAGTTTAATATGATCCCAACCCTTCAATTTGAAGGAGACAGCATGCACACATTTTCTATTAACACTGCAAAAGAATTCAGAGATTTGCCTGCCTCTGTTAAGCACAGAAAATAAACTAGTTGAGTGGGACCTGGTCCTGAAATTGCCATTTCTACCACACCTGGACCTAAATGAGTTCTGTCCTAGGCTGACCTCGAACTCAGGAATCTTTCTGCCTTTGTATACACAAATGGAAAAACTTAGCTGGGTGGGATCTCCTTCAATCACTACTTTCTAAATCACTACTTTTTTATCTCCTTCCTTAATGTCTTTCTGATAAGTTGGTTCATAGTATAGCTACCTTTGTTTCTTTAGATTCATGAAGTCCTTCATATAATACACACTGGATCCTTATTTTTTTTTGAGAAATTAGATATTTTTGAACCCATGTTTTAAGAGTTATTTTCCACAGCCTTAAGGGTTGTCCTGAAGATCCCAGCATTTACCATTTTGCTAAGATATTAGCCACACCTGCACCTTCTGGACTAGTGCTGTCTCTGATTGTCATGGAGTCATTAACATTAACAGGAAGGACATTCCTTAAAGGGGGAATGTAAAATCTGTACATTATTATACAAATATGTCTTAAGCCCATGGCAGCCATTGGCACTCATGGAGGCTCACATCTGCTGGACCTGTCCCAGGGGCAGGAAACATGGCATTCTGTCCCTAACAAGGCTATGCCAATCTGGCAACAAAGAATATGAAATTTAAATTAAAATAAATAAAAGAAGAACATTCATGAAATGTGGGCACCATGAAAAGAATTAACATTTGAATTATAAAAACAATGATGGAGAATAATTCCAAACCAATGGGACAGAACAAATCTTCAATATAATCACAGAAGAAAACTTCCACAAACTAAGGAAACACATATTCATACAGATATAAGAAACACCCAGAACACCAAATAGACAGAAAATAAATTTCTTCTGGCACATGATAGTTAAAACATGAAGTATACAGGGGGGAAAAAAACCAACTATGTTGAACCTGCAAGAGAAAGAAGAAGTGCAAGTCACATATAAAAAAAAACAAAACAACAACAACAACAAAAAACCCAGCTGATTTCTTAGTAAAAATCAGAAAGCCAGAAAAGCCCCAAGCAATGCACTCCAAGTTCTAAAGAGCACAATAGCCAACCTAGAATAATGTACCCAACAAAAATATCTGCAATATTTGAAGGAGAATAACAACTTTTCCATGATATCAAGAGCTGAAAAAAATGATGTGGTTGACTGACCAAAACTAAGGAAATTCAAAAAAATAGTATTTCTGGCTGAAAAGAGGAATAAATGAAGTCATGAGACTAGGTAGAAAAAGAAAGCTCTAATTACCGAATCACAGAAATTCACTAAACTCAATGGTTGCAATCAATACATACCTTTCAATAAATTTAAATATTAATTTCTTCAGTTCTCTAAAGATAGAAACTAGCTGAATAGATTAAGAAATATAATTTATCTATTGTTGTTTAATGAAAAATATATCTTAGATTGAAAAATAAGCACCACTTTATAAGAAAATGATGGACAAGATACCAAATAAAATGAGACTGGGAAGGAAGCAGTTGTCCTTATTTTATTATCTTACAAAATAGTCTGTTAACTTATCAGAAGAGATTCAAAAAGACTCTATTCTAATCAAAGAAACAGTTAAAAAAGAAGTTATGACTATCTTAATCCAATATCCGTCAAACTCTGGTGTGCCCAATTTAATAAAAAGTGTATTACTGGAATTGAAGACACAAATTAACATCAATTCATTGATAGTAGGTGATTTCAATACTCCATTTTCTCCAGTAGACAGGTCATATTGACAAAAATAAAATAAGCAAAGAGATATCAGAATTAATGGAATCATTCATCAAATGGACTCTTGTGCATCTCTGAAGACTAATTTACCAACACCATGTTTCAGAAAAATCACTATGTATCTAATTGCCCTGTTTCTTCTCACAATAGAATGATGTCAGTACAACATAACTGTGTTGTTCTGTTACTGCATACTTGCTGAGTGGTATTCTAATATGTACATAAAGAGTGTATAAATATGATAATACAGTATCATATCTTATCATTTGAATCAAACTAGCAACTACACTAAAACAGTCTACCTAACATTGTAAAAGCAATCAGGTCTACTGGATCATTGGAATGGGCACAATTATACCAACTCAGCTTAATGTCATTTTTATCTCCCCAAACAACAACAAATGTTCAAATATGTTGATGATAGGGGCTAACAATTGGTTGAATCTGGAGTCTCACATGTACAATTTGAATATACTATCAATTAAGTAAATTTTATGTCCTCAAACAAAATCCTAACCACTTGCCTTAAATATCACCTTTTCATACCTTCTCTTATCCGAAGAGATCTCTTATAGCATCCAGCAGTAATTATAGTTGAGGTATATCCTAAAGCTTTGAGAAATTTGTATCACTTTTAAGAGTAGGAGCTGTAGGAGCAGTGGTTGTATGAACTCTGTTTTCTGCCTTTGAATTCCCTTCCCCTAACTGAGCTATTTTGTCTAGTCTTAATAGAATATGTACCTAGTCCTACTGCAACTTGTTATAGCAACATGGATGAATGATATCCATGAGAAGCCTCACCATCTCTGAGGGGAAAGGAAGGGTAATAGAAAGATGGGAGGGGAGAGGGTGGGACTGGGAGGAGATGAGGGAGGGGAACCTATGACCAGAATATAAAGGAAATAAATAATTAATGAAAAATGAGTAAGAGTTGTAACATTGTGTTGGCAAGCTTTATGACAACTTAACTTATCGAAATGGACCATAAATACAAAGCAATGAATTTTATGAATCAAAAAAAGAAAGAAGGAAAAATCAAAAAGGAAACATAACAATAGAAGTAGAGGCTAAAATTATTTTATTATTAGCTTTGAAGGGTAAAAGGGCACCCCACACCAAGGAATGTGGACAGCCTCTGTTCTAGTCTTCTATTGCTGTGATGAGACAACATGTCTAAGACAACTCTTATTAAGAATACCGTTTAATTAGGTAAAAGCTTGCAGTTTTGCTGGGGTTTCCTGAAATTATAAGCATGGCAGGAAGCAAGGAGACAGGTAGACAGATATGGTCCTGGAGACATGACTTGAGAGTTCTACATCTGGGTCTTTGGGCAGCAGGAAGAAAGAGACACTGGACCTGGCTTGAGCTTTGAAAACAGCAAACACCAGCCCAGTGACACACTTTCTCCAATAAAGCCACACCTACTACAACAAAGCCATACATCCAAATCCCTTCAAAATGTACTGTTCCCTATTCTTTGCTTTTATAGCATTTTAATTACATGCAAGTATTGAGATCAGTTCTAGGTTGAGGAACTAGCAATACAATAGATACAGATAGTCAAGGAACAAGCAAGACAATAAACACAAATAGTCAAAGAACAAGCAAGGCAATAATCAAAGATCCTCCTGTGACCACTGTTACTAAGGACATAACAGGTGACCAAAATATCTGAGCCTACTTCCCTGTCCTAGCCCAAAGTCATTTTCATGTCTAAAGCTTACTTCCTTGTTCTAGCCTAAAATTTAGATTCCTGCCTGAAATTATTTCTTTGTTCTAGCCCGATATTTAGATTCCTGCCTGAAATTACTTCTTTGTTCTAGCCTAATGTCAGATTCCTGCCCAAAGCCCACTTCCTTGTCCTTGACCAGTGTCATATTTCTGCCATGCAGCCCATTTCCTTGTCCTTGGTTCATGTCAGATTCTTGCCAAGCAGCCCCAAAAGCTCTCTGCCACTCCCTCTATTTTCAAGACTGAGTCTGTCTTCTGTCATTCTGCCATGAATGCCTTTCTTACCCGTCATGAAATATGCATTATCAAAAGGAATGCATTTCTGTCTTAGGTTGGTAAGACTATGTGCAGAATCTTACCTGTCCTTGGCTTGCCATCCTGTTGATTTAATAACTCTGTCTGGGAGTCCATTTTCAGTTTCAAGCCATGTACTTTGGCTGCCAACACATTGATGTTGTTAAATACAAGCTTTATCATGATGGGCAAGAATAAAAGTACTCCCAGGTCAAAAAGGGCTATCACAATCAAGCTACATATGTTATTCTTGAATCTTGACCAAAATAGAAATACTGACATCAGGCCATGGATAATTTTATAAGCATTATCTGCTGCCTCAATGATCAGCAGGACAGCATTCTTTAAATTTATAAGCTCACTATGCAAAGTTAAAATATCCAGAGAGGTGTTAGAATTATGCCAAATATATTGCAAGTGTCTTTAAACATTTTAAACCAATGGCATTTGGCATGATACTCAAGATGGCTTCTTATTCTTAAACTCTGAACCTCTTTCCGATAATTTGAATAGGATAAGGAGCATCAATCCATTCTTCCAAATGCCTATCTAAATCCTCTTGTATACTCAACATAGTAGTAATATTTTTTGCTAAATGCTTAACAAAAGTAGATGTCTTAACTTCTTGTGACAAAGCAATTGCAGAAGCAGTGGTGCTAGCAATTAATGTAGTTAAAGCTGTTATACCAGCAATAATCAAGCCCACTACCCTCTTGCTTCTGCTTAAAGTCTGATGTACTTCTTCCAGTACTTACAAGCTTTTTTTCAGAAGACTAAGTTTCTGTGATATTCAGGGCAATAAAACAAAAGCTGGTTGATAGACTTCCGTAACTTTCATGCCGGATTTCAATACACTAACATAATTAGAGTGTACAATCAATGCAATTTACATTAAACACTGTAGAAGAATCAAAAGAATTTTTAACTTTACAATTAAAAGAACTTTACCACATGTACTAACACTTATTTGAAATCCAGGTCCTGTTCCATTTTTATCTCTTGCTAAAGTAACATCATAGTCCAGAACCAGCCTTTCAACTGAAGGCTGTTATTTCCAATATTGGACTGATTTCTAGACCAGTACATGATTGAATCTGAATTACTGGTCACATTTAAGAAAAAAATACAAGAGTCATTTAACTTCTCTTTTTGATTCTCTGTTCCACGAGGTCTAAAAACTTGAGACAAGGCAGCTTGGGATACAGGTAAGCAAAGGTTGGCTGGGAAAATATGTCCAATACAGCTTCCCAATCAGCATTGTCAGGACACTCAGCAAGCTCACAGGTTAGCGTCATTCTTTGTCCAGGCATCAGCATGTCTCACGAATCACTCTGGCAGCCACCATGCTCCTTCAGTCGCCTGCAGAAATAACACAAACATGTCCTCTTCCCTATATTAAATACCCACAATCCTAGGCGTGTCAGAGCTCCTGTGAGTCAAACCTCCTCTGGGTTTTGGGTGATTGGGTGCAGAGCTGGTGCCTAGGTGCAGACCAGAAGGGTCCTGTGCCATTGGCTTCCCTATGCCTTCAAATCTATGAGCCACTCTTATTCAACTGTGATAGCCCCCGAGAAGTAGAAAATGTAAGGAAATAGATTCAAATGTAGATTTCAGAACCAACATGGTTCTGCTAATACTTACAAGTCAGCCTGGTCAAATCCATTTTGCACTACTGACATTCAGAAATGTAAGGAAGGAATAATGGTATTGTAAACTACTCCGAGGTCACAGTAGTAATTTATATAGCAGTCAGAGGTACCCCAAAGTATCTATTCAATATAAGAACCACTGAATATGAGACATATAAATATGTGACAGGAAAAATAAATATAGAGCACAACTAAGAATGTACCTAAGTGAAAAAGGCAGGTTAAAAAAGGATGCTCCAATTGACTGTAGGCCTATGATAAAAACAAACAAATAAACAAACAAACAAACAAACAACATATACCAATGCCTATATTCTGATATGCACAGTGAGATTGGCAAGAAAAATTATGTAAATAAAGCTTGTGCTTCTAAGTTGGGCATTTTTGTTGTTAGAATCTGTGTGGAAAAACCAGAGAAGCATGGACAAGAAACAATAGAAAACTTGTCCCAAGAACATAGGACTGCTACAATATTACTAAAATAATATGAATAAAATATGAATAGACAAAATTAGTAAGGCAATGTGATTCTTCCTAAATGTCAAAGGAAGCCACATCCAAATCATCTGAAGAAGGCTGTATTGGGCACTTAAGATATCTGAGCTGCAAAATAGTGTCATCACAGTGAAAACTTAATGCTAATCTGGTGGCTCTTGTACAGTATTTTGGTAGGAGGAAAAAGACAAGAAGACAAAAAATAAAAACCTTTCAGATGTCATAGATCTCTTTCAAAGATATTATCTTATTTAGTTCTAATAAAAAATATCTTCTTATATTTATTTTTATGTGTATGTAAAGTGTGTGGTGAGTCGGTGTTTACAACATGTATAGATGTCTTAGGAAACCTCTGCAGGAACAAGCCTTCTAAATGGCCTCCCACTTCTCAGCCTCCTTATAGAGACAAGAAGCAGGTAAGACAAAGCATGTCAGAAACTAATTTTTACATCATCATAAAACTAATTTTGTCATCTAGGTGATTATAATGTTATTGACCTTTGGCAACAAGTAGGACAAGTTGTTCAGTCAAATCCCTGACCTCTAATAACCAGAGGACATTTGTCAAAGGTAAATCAAGAGAAAATAAAAGGAATTAGTGAGATTTACCTGATCAAAATACTTCTGTCCCTCAATGAGCCAAAACTCCTGAGATGTGAGGAGATACTATTTATTATTGTTATTAAAGGGAAAAATATAGAAGTCTTGTACATTGTGATCAATCATGTGCTTTCATTGTACCTGATAATTATTTTGACTGTTCTGATTTTTGGCAGTGTTTTTTTTTTTTTCAACTACCCCTTGTTAACAAGGCCATGGAGCCAACTACTATCACTTTCCTTTTCTAGCCCACCCCCAGTTAATGACTTTACAACACAACTCCTACACTTAAGGTTCAGGAAACAACATCACGGAAGAAGGGGAGAAAAATATTATAACGGCCAGAGGACCAGAAATACTGGATAGTTTCTTTTAAAAATGAGGAGAAAGATTCTTAAAGTTAGTTTACTAATATCTTACAGTCTGCAGAAGGTAGAAATTACAGGTCTGTTCCCAAGCCCAGAGATTTTTGTAACCATTAAAGTAATAAGCAATGCATTTTCCTGATATTGGATGCTGTGAAGTTGATAGGGATGACTTTGTGTAAAATAACTTAAATAAAACAAAATTAATTGTCAGAGTCTTTTTAGTGTGTTGCTGTAGTTCAATGCTTTTGGTCAGGTGATTTATAAAGAATAGAAAGGTCTTTGTTTCTAGCTCTGAAGACTAGAAATCTAGAGTAAGCTACTACTAGATCCAGTGCCTACAGGACCGCATAGATAGTACATTTAGGTATTCTCCAATGGAGAAGGAATGGAAGGAGGGCTAGTGTAATAGCTCAGTTGGTAAAGTATTTGACTACCATGCACAAAACCTTGTGTTTAAATCCTAAAACCATATACACCAGGAATGATGGCACATAATTTTGATCTCAGCATTTAGGAAACAGGATAAGCAGAAACTCAAGATGATCCTCTGCCACACAGCAAGCCAAGGGCAGTTTAGAATATATGATACTAGTTGTCTCAAATGAAGGAGAGGGGGAGGAAAAAGTGAAAGGAGCTGATTTGTGAACCCCAGTTGAAAGACAGGCACAATCCCAACCTTCATGAGCCACACCTCTGTCCATAAAGGCATCAGATCATAAAATGATCGGCTCATTTAAGCAAAGGTCTCACTTGTTCAAACCATCACAAGGGTACAATTTGGGAATATGAATTTGTAGGTTACATTTGGCCACCTTAGTCTCCAGAAGCACATCTGTCTGTATTATTTAACAATTTTAATGAACTTCAAACACATTTCTCAACCTTGCCTGCAAGTATATTGATATGAAAAGTCTGTGGAAAATCTTCAAAGATTCTGAGAAATCTACTTTATAATTTCTACACACAATCTACTTATGAATCTACACACACACACACACACAGAGAGAGAGAGAGAGAGAGAGAGAGAGAGAGAGAGACTTTTTAAAAAACTGTAAGTATTTAATATTGAAGTTCTTTTTCTTAACATGAACATTTTACCATCCTGATTTTTGCCAGCTTAAAGACAGTTATAGGAGAAGAAAAAAAATATTGTGGGATGTGCAGTGGGGCAGAAGTCTGAAAAAATATCCACTTTTGTTGTTCACTGTTCCTGCTAACAACAACAACAAAAAAAAAAAAAACAAAACAAAAAAAAACCAGAGGTTAGAAAAGGCAGCTAGTTTCCAAGCACAAAAATGTGAGCCAGAAAAATGTGGGATCTGTCGGTGCCTTAAATGATAGGGTAGAGACAAGGCTATAGAGTGGAGTGAGAATTCAAAGAGGAGTGGAGAAACTTGTGATTTCAATCATGTCTTCTTGCCTGACCCAGTTTGCCTGAGTGGAATTGCACAAACAGACCAGGAGCAACGATGCCACTCCAATACACACACTGTGGTTAAATCTAAAAATGCATGAAATGAAGCCTGCTGTAAAGAAATGGAGGGCTTTTCAGTCTGATCTTTAACGTTTCTCCGTGGCAATTTATATCTTCTCTCTTGAAGCTTCAAACAAATTTAAGTTCAGGCCATTTAACTTTACCTATATTTTTACCATTTGGCTTTTCCTTTCACATTTCAGTGTTCCTAGTGAACTCCCTGTTGGTAGAAAATCCAGGCCCTTACATCATTCAACTGTTTAGAGGATATTACTGTAACATCATTGGTTCGTGATAACATGCACATACAAAGCCATGACAAAATAATATTAAATCATACTAGAAGAACGATATCAAATAAAATGAAGCTATCAAGCATCTACTTAAAAATCCAGTGAAAGCACTGGTTTGTAAATCTAAAATCAATGAAGACGAGATAATTTGGTTAGGACTATTGATAAAGAGCTTCATTGCCAGGACCTGGTGATGCTGGCTTGTAATCCCAGCTGCTCATGAAGATGACCATAAAGATCGTAAGTTTCTGGCCAGCATGTGCACCTGTTGAGAATATCTCAAAATAAAATGTAAAAGAGGTCTGAGGAGTATTTTTAATGTTAGAATGGCTGCCCAGATTTTGCTAATTTATGAGTTTAAAACAAACAGAACCAGAAGAGCAAACAATAGCAGTCAAAAGAATAAAGCTGTTATTCATTAATCAGAAATTCTAATTGCATCTCCCTTTAAATCACATATCACTGTCATTCAGAAAAATTTTTTAAAAGTGCTATTACATTAATTTCTCTGAAATCTTTTTTTTTTTTTTTTTTGGTTTTTCGAGACAGGGTTTCTCTGTGTAGCCCTGGCTGTCCTGGAACTCACTCTGTAGACCTGGCTGGCCTTGAACTCAGAAATCCGCCTGCCTCTACCTCCCAAATGCTGGGATTAAAGGCATGCGCCACCACTGCCCACTGCCCGGCGACTTTTCTCTGAAATCTTTGTGTCACGATAACAATTGCATCTCTGAACCTAAATCCAAGTTATTCCAATTCTTGACACAGCCTAGTCCCTTGAAGAGCAAGTGGGGCAGATCTGCACAAGACTTTTATCTTCTGTGGAAAGCAAACAATCCTGATGGAAAAAGAAAGCTGACAATAGAAAAGCAGCTTTAGGTCTTCCACGAGTAAGCTTCCTATGTTAGTAATCTTAGTGTCTCATGCTAGATGTTGAACAGGAGATGAATACATTCCTTTATAAAAACAGCCTAGGTCCATACACTTCCTGTGAGCCAGGAGAAAACTAATGTACCCTAGACATTTCATGAGTATGTCTTTTGAGAATCAAGAAACAAAAGCATGGTTTATGTGGTAGACAATGTGAACATCCATCACCTGATAGCTCAAATGTAATAATTCCTTAAAGGATTACTTCCTTCCACATGGTTCCATCCTACCAAGATTCTTTGTTGGTCCCTTGTTCTGGAGGGTGTCCCACGACGATCTCCCGACTGGGGACAGGGCGAGAGCAGGGAGGGCTGGCTACTGTCTCTGCGCTGCCTCCGGCCTGTATCTCCACTGTCTGTAGGTCTCAGGCCCGGCCTGATGCGAAAGGTTGAGGCCAAAGGACACAGAGTGTGAGCAGGAGGGGAGATTGCCTGCCCCTGCTGTTGCCTCTGGCGCGCCCTGTCGCTGATAGGTCTCTCCCAGGTGTTGCCCAGGTCTCTCCACTCTGAGCCAGTCCAGGCCCAGGCTGGGCCATGAGGAGCTGGCTAGCTGGCAGGGAGGCAGCAGCTTGGTGTCCCAGGCAGGTTTCGGGAGAGCAGAGCTCTCTCCAAGTGTTACAGCTCTTGTGACAAAAACTCTCGGACACCAGGATGATTCTTGAGCATGAGCTTTTTACTTTCCTTAAATAGAGCCCTTATATACAGTTTTGGAGTGGGTTAGGGTCTGACAGCAGACAATGTTTATTGGCTTGACCTGAGAGCTTGGAGATACCTTATCTGCATGCGGGAGAGCATGAGGGTCCGTTCCTCGGGACTGATGGTCATAAACCTCTCTGTGGGAGGGGTTGTTGGAGAACTGAAGCTAAGTGAAAAGAACCAGGGCCTGGGAGCAGAGCTGAACTCCTGCAGTAGGATAATGGTTCCAGGGTTCAAAACTCAATGCTCAACCAAATACCCAGCTGCTTCTCACAGCCCACTGACCTACAATTCTTCTCCATATAGCTCCATTAATCAAATGGTGCAATCTCTCATCTTTCCCTATTACTTCTAGAGGCCTGAATTACATCCAAGTCTGGATCAAGGATCCTCAATAAAGTTGACAATATGTAGGTCCAATCTAATTAGCAACATAGATAAAACTTCATGATCCCGACACATTGTAAGAAGATACACTTTCACAGTCCCTAGTATTTTTATAAGGGATAAATGAAAAATGGAAACACCAGAATATTGAGCTTCCCCGCATCAAAATCACAGGCTGAAGGAATATTCACTGCTCATAAGATCTCTTGGTTTTCATGCTGTTGATTTATGAACCCATGTTTTAGAATCAGTATTAAGCAAATCAGATTTCTAGGGCCTAACTACCTACCCAGAAGTTGAGGAGTACATAATGATTGTAGAGGTGTGACAAATTAGTCAGAGCATGTACTGATGGCTTTTAGCCTTCAATTCCAATGTTATACATTTCTTAATGGATAAATTAGTTTGAGTACATTGTAAGAAATTCTAAATATGGTGGTTGAAAACATAGATAAAATGAAGATAAAAATTTTTTAAGAATTGGGTGAACTGATTCAGGGAGAGGAAGAAAGAAGATATAAATAACAGTAACAATGTTTGAAAAAGTTATAGAGAAACATTATTTTATAAACAATATGCACATTGTGTGTGCGTGCTTTGATGGAGTTATATTATATGTGGTGATAATACTTTTCATTTAAGAGCCATAGACTAACTAACAAAAATGCCAGTTCCAAGAAATCACAGAAACTCCCAATATAATGTAGGCTATTGTTGTGCCTGGAAAAATTATAGATTCCAGAGGAAAATCTACTACTACCATTTTCCTATATTAACACAATTCCTTGTTGTTTGTAAATACTTGTTCCCTCAGAGAAGTGTCACTCTCATTATACATCAAAGAAGCTTCTTTTTGCAATAGATAGAAAATATTTTAGATGTGCTCAACTGCCTCAGTCCCAAGAGGCATTGAACTGGGATCAGAGAGACCTGGAAGAGAGAACTGGAGGACAGAGGTCACAAAGAAAGAGCGGCCCGTCAATAGTCTGATCAAACTGATGATTTTAATTTTTTCACACAGGGGTTACATGCACATAGAGGCAGAATGTGGGAAAGGGGATGATGCAGGAGTGTAGGTGTTCAGGGGGAGTACAGATATCTTCCAGAACAGAGTGTCAGCTGGGTGAAGGTTCAGGAGACAGATCACTATGACTCCACCTATGATTCACTTGTGTTTATCTAAGTTGGTACTATCCAACAAGGCTACCTATCTACAAGGTCTATGACTACTCAAGCTGGTAAATTTCCACCAAAGCTGATTGTTTATAGTAGCTTATAGCCATCTGTTTCCGTGTTTTTCCACAGAGACCCAAGACTTTGTGTTAGCAGGCATGTATGTCAGGCCTATTGCTGTTTTTAGGCCTATGGCCGATTTAGGCTTTCAGTGTATAAGCAGGGCTGCCCCTGACACTCAACCTGTCAAAATGAAGAGCATTAGTAACCAGGATTACACTATCAACTGATACTTGTATAATGTAAACCCTATAGCTAAGGCTCAGGAAACATCACAGGAAAGGGAAAATAAAGACTGAAGAACCAGAGAACCATGATGACTGCTCCTAAACAGTTTCTTGTAGACATACATGACTAGAAAGTTTCACATATTTTTTATTGGATATTTTATTCATTTACATTTCAAATGTCATCCCCTTTCCCCATTTCCTCTTCTTAGAACCTCCCATCCTATCTCCCCTCCTCCTTTATGCATTTATGCCATTTTAATTATATGCAAGTATTAAGGTCAGTTCTAGGTTGAGGGACTAGCAATTGCAATAGATGCAAATAGTCAAGGAACAAGCAAGACAATGAACACAAATAGTCAGAGAATCAACAATGCAATAAAAAATTTCCATGAAAATGCCCATGATCACCATTTCTAAAGGCTTATCAGAATAACCAAAATATCTGAGCCAACTTTCTTGTCCTACCCAAAGTCATTTTCAAGTCTGAAGCCTACATCTTTGTTCTAGCCTAAAATTTAGATCCCTGCTTGATATTACTTCTTTGTTATAGCCTAAGATTTAGATTCATGCCTGAAATTACTTTTTTGTTTTAGCCTAATGTCAGATTCCTGCTTAAAGCCTACTTCCTAGTCCTTGGCCAATGTCATATCCCTGCAAGTAGCCCATTTCCTTGTCCTTGGCCCATGTCAGAATCTTTCTAAGCAGCCAAAGCTCTCTGCCTCTCTCCTCTTTTTTATTTTATTAACAAGACTGAGCCTATCTTAGGTTGTTCTGTCAAGAATGCCTTCCTTACCCATCATGGAATATGCATTATCAAAAGCAGTGCACTTCTCTCTTAGGTTGGTAAGAGAAGTTGCACATACTAAATATCAACAATGTGAATACTTTAAAAAGACAACAAAAGTGTATAATGATGAGATATGTGAAAATGAATGTGGCACATTTCACTAGGTCTATTCATAGATGGAGAACTATAGGCATGCAATGGCTATTGAGGGACAGAAAATCAGAATTGGTTATCCAATTCTAAGTGGTCAACCTTAAACACAAACAGTAAATTGATTCAGTTGTGTATGTGTATTGGTGTTAGATATTTATATGTTAAAATATATAGAACAATAGTAATTTTAAAAGGAGATCATGAACTTGAGAGGGGTTTAAGAATACATAACTTTTTATGGGAAGAGAGAGTAGAGCAGTGCAGAGGGCCAGAAAATTGAACAGAAATATGTAGTAGTGGGAGATGGAGAACTGAGGTAGCCACTAGAAAGTCCCAGATGTCAGGGAAACAAGATATTCTCAGGATCAAATGGGAATGATATTAGCCAAAATACCCAACAAAGAGGAGATAGAACCTGTAGAGACCATGTCTAGTAGAGAGGCCTGGGTGCCAGTTGAGGGATGGGGCCACCCACTCATCTCAAAAATTTTACCCCAGACTTGTTCCTATCTAAAGTAAATGAAGAGAGAGAAAAAAAGAAGCAGAGACTATAGGAAAGACCATCCAGAGACTGCCCTACTTAGGAATCTATTCCACCTGTTGACACCAAAGAAGTCACTATTGCTAATGCCAAGAAGTGCTTGCTGACAGGAGCCTGGTATGGTTGTCTTCTGAGAGATTTTGCTAGCACCTGACCAATACAGATGCAAAGACTCATAGCCAAACATCAGACTGTGTCCAGGGACCTCAATGGAAAAGTTAGAGAAAGGACTGAAGGAGCTGAAGAAGATTGCAACCCCATAGGAAAAACAACAATATCAACTAACTTGACACCCCAGAGCTCCCAGGGACTAAACCACCAACCAAAAAGTACACATGGAGGGACATATGGTTCCAGCTTCATACATAACAGAAGATGGCCTTGGAGGGCATCAGTGAAAGAGGAGGCCTTTGGTCCTGTGGACACTTGACACCCCAGCATGAGGGGACTCTAGAGTGGTGAGACAGGAATGAGGGAGCTGTGGAGAAGCACTCTCATAGAGGCAAAGTAGAGAGGGGATGGCATGTGGTGTTTGCAGAAGGGAAACTGGGAAGGAGGACAATATTTGAAATGCAAATAAATAAAATAACCAAATAAAGAACACAGAAGTAGAATGGTAGAAATGATATAATTTCACATATGAAATATTAAAAAACATTTTAATATAAAAAATTTAAATAATTAAACTGGAGTGAGACATTAAAGCAAGGCTCTAAAGATTTAAGTGCTGAAGATAATTGTAGGGCACGGTAGATGGCTCAGTGCTTAATAACACTTGATGTTCTTGCAGAGGACCATAGTTGAGTTTCCAGCACACTTATGGTGGCTAACAACTGCCTGTAACTCCATCTCTACAGAATCTGATTCCCCCTTCTATTCTCCATGGTTACTCACAACTTATCTGCATTCACATACACACACACACACACACACACACACACACACACACACACGCATACACACAGACACACACCACATAATACACACTCAGAGTGAAAGAATGAGAATAATAATAAATGATTAATGTAAAATATTGAAAATAAATAAATGAAAACAGGTGATAGAAACAGAGAATAACTATATCATGCTATTTTATACATGTTTTAAGTTTTTATTCTAGAATGTATTTTAATATGTTCTTACATAACATTTCCAATGTATTGGATATACATAGCTTAATTTTTCATGTGATCAAAATTGGAATATATTAATCATCTATTTTCTAAAATCCTTTACATCTAATAGTTAATTTAAATTTGATTAAACTAGAATTTATAGGTTCAATACATATTTATTTGAAAGTGCTTCTCTTTCTTTTTAAAATCAAGTCCTGTATAAAGTGTTATTTATATCTTCTTGACCTTTCTGAGAGCATTCCCACAGCACGTATTAATTATAACTATTGTGACATGACAACACCTTTCAGTTTCTGATCATTTTCTTTTTCACATGACCCTGTCTCTCCTGAAAAATAAAACTCTTACTTTAGAAAAGCAACTTTAATATCTGGGATCAGTGGAAAGGGTCATATCTCATTTATTAATGTGTTGGAATCTTTGTCCCTTTAGTCTTTTTTGATCGGAAGAAAAATAACTTCATTTTTTTGTGCTAGCCCCAAATACTCTTAGGCATTGAACTCCTAGCCTTTATATTCCCGGCAGCTGCTTTTTAAAGGGATAAACTCTTCTTAGATTGGTTTGTACAAGTAAAACAATTTGAAGTACATCTATAAGGTTTATGAGATCAATATACTGGTCTACACAGGAGATGGCAGATAGCTTCTAAATGAATGCCAGCCACAACTTCCTTCCAAAAAGCTCAAAAGCTTTTATACATGGCAGCCAGACCGAATTATTCAATACCTCCAAGCTTCTGCCAATCACATTTCTGAGCAGAAAAAAAAAGACAGCAATTAGCTTAATCAAAGTCATAGCTTCAATATTATGTACCCATGATGACATAGAAAGACCTCAAGACTTTAAAAAGCAAAAGGATTGCTATTGTAACATTAATACTTCCAATGATTTGTTTATAAACAGCCAGGAAAATAACTATAGGAATCAAGAAGTAATTACCTTTAAAATGGAAGAAAATATAATTTTAAAAAGTATCAACTTCTTGTTAAAACAAAAAATTACCAGGCTCTTTGGGAAAACACACATTCTCACTTGTGCTTCATTGGTTCATAATGGCTGGAACTAACCACACTGAGTGGTGATAATCTTGTCTTTTACAGGTAGCATGTCTTTCCTTGACACATAAAGGTTGTTGCCATAAACAGCAAAAAGCAGGTCATATTCTTTGGAGAATGCTTCTTGATTGCTTGTTGAAGATAGAAGATATTCTGCATGTTATAGGATGAGGAAAGCAAGAGTCAGTTTAAAACAGCTGCAAACTCTGTGACCTGCAAAAGAGACATGTCTGCAAGATAAATAACATATTGGTGCAATGGTGGCACTAATGTTATGGAAATAACCAACCACTTTAAAAAAAATTAGACTTAAAGCTCACTCCATATTATGCCAACCATATGTGATACTGATAAAATGGCCAGGAACTTGAGACTAGATAAGTTACAGGGCTCAGGGAAAATTTACTTTCATTCTGCTAAAGGAACTTAGGAGTAAAATGACTCCCAACGACTTACTACTATAGTTATAAATCAGAGCATTGTTCAACTCTTATCAGAAGAACGTCCTTCTGCAGAAGATAGTAATTAACTTGGAGATGCATTATTGAACTATGTTCAGAATATGATATTGGAGCACAGAGTACTAAATGGGATTTCCGTATGAAATCCTCACCTCAAGGCTATGCATAAAAGAAGGCTGAAAAAATGTGAGGGGCAGAGATGGTGGATGACTCTTGTTTATTTGTTTTGGTTCCTGGTATGTGAGGGAAAAGAAGAAGGAGAAGAAAAAGGAGGAAGAGGGGGAGCTAGGGGGAGGGGGAAAGGGGGGAAGAGAGAGAGAGAGAGAGAGAGAGAGAGAGAGAGAGAGAGAGAGAGA
>JANHMN010000001.1:118616865-118629569 GCA_030674055.1 Rhabdomys pumilio
GAGAGAGAGAGAGAGAGAGAGAGAGAGAGAGAGAGAGAGAGAGAGAGTAGGGGGGCTTGAGGACCTAAGGATGACATCCAGAAAGACAACAAGGACATTGTGCAGTTGGGAACAAATGAATCCTCCCAAGAATCAATCATTTTAGAAAATGACCTCAAACCAGAGATGGGACTATAGCCCTGATAATGGCACAAAAACCACGTTCTGGTGAAGCCCTGAGCAGAGTTCCAGAGTAAGTGAAGCCTGTATGTCTAATACATGGAAACCATCTCTCTCAATGGTTTTTGTTTCCGAATAAAAAACACATACCCACAACCTCTAAACTTAAATTTGTCCAAAACAATAAAACATATGTGCTTTCTAAACTTATTGTTGTGATACCAGCAACTATGAAGAAAATGAGATAAGAACGCTACTATGACTGTGACAGTGTCGATACTGCTACAATTAAAACCCTGTTACGTCATTCCTCCTCCCTCTTAATCTAGGATTGTCTCAAGTGAAGTGAGCATCTTACAAACATTCCCAATGGCAAAGGATGCTGCTCAAGTCAATATAATTAACAATGTTTAGTACTTATCTTGCAATTAATTTATTATGATACTTGAGATAGTACAAAATCTCAAAGAAGAACTGCGGAACTAACTTAACTTCTTTTCTGAAGTTCATCAGTATAGCTAATTTAATTTTTCAGGCCAACAATAGCAAAATATCTCCAAGACTCACATGATTGAATAAAAGAACTGATGTCTATAAATTGCTTTAAAGATTCCATATTTGTGTTATCGCATGCATACACCCATACACCTACGCACAAATAGTTATGTTTGTGATAGACAGCAATGCTATATAATTATTTTATCACTGTTGAAGTATCTTGTAACAGTTTCTACTCAGGAAAATACAACTGAATTTCCTTTAATTATTTTAGACTAAAACAATAAAAAATGAAAAGAACATCTCCACTCTTTGTTTTCCTAAGTCAAGATATCAGGGGGAGCCATATGAAATAATTGATAGACTTACCAAATGTTGATGTCACCATTGGGGTAGCTCCTGAAATAGTTGTAGGGCAGTATCCTACATTTATCTCTCATTGAATATAGATAATGAATAAAAAATCAGCTTTTGTCACATTAAGATACCAAAGTTAACATTTTACTGCATTAGAAACAAAGCAATCTTAATATAGTAATAGAAATTGATGGTAGAGTCACCTCATCTCAAGCATAGGTAGCAGCAATTAAATCAACATATAATGTCTGAAAAAGATGAGGAAAGATTTGGGGGATTTTACTAGTTATACATGCTTTGTATATGTCATATTCCAAAATTAATTATATTTTCTTATAAATCTACTTGGTCTTGATGTATGTTTTAATACAGAATTTAATGTAAAGTACAGTACATTCATGATTTGTACCCATATATTCCTAAATGATGTGAAATGAAGACTTTATTATATTCTGTCAAGATTAAGTAACAACTTTGCAAATGTGAAGAATCAAAGTCCTCAGCTTTATATATTTAAAAAAGACTACTAGTACTGTTCTAAATGATACTAATGGAATGGTGTAAAAAGGATGGTTAACATCCTTGACCTGACCCTCAAACAGCTTAACTTCTACTATTGGGCACAAAAGCTACATGAAAAAAGATTGTGCTGCAATGCAGGATTTCATTGCAGCTTTCTTAATTTAGATGGCTAGAAAGGAAGAATATAAAAAAATTCTATACTAAGTTTAAGTAACATATAAAATAAGACCACCTTGGAAAGATACTGCACTTACTCATTTGGTGTAAAAAGTTACTCTTGAAAAGGTCTTCAGTGTTCTTAAACAGCTTGCAAGTGTTTTACCAAGAATTTTTGTGTGCAAGTTCATTGGAAATATTGAACTATAATTTTGGGGGAAGTTGGGAGTTTGTTTGGTTTTCCTTTGAGTGTGATATATTTGGAAACATCCTTTCATTTTCTATTTTACATAACAATTTGAACAAGATTGGTATTAGTTAGTCATTAAAGTTGAATAGAATTCTGCAGAGAATCCATTTGGCCATGGGATTTTATTTTCACTTAGTAGATTTACACATAGTTTCATTGATTTTTTTTCTCTATTTTGGATTTGATTGTTTGATTTTCTTTTAAATATCTTTAACTTTGTCCTAATTTTGCTTATCTTTTTTTGTCTACTTTTTGGGTTGTTCTTGTTCTCATTTCTCTAAAGCTATTAGATACATGATCAAGTTATTTATTTATTTATTTATTTTTATTAGATAGTTTATTTATTTATATTCCAAATGTCGTTCTCTTTTCCCATTTCCCCTCCCTAGGACTCCCTTATCTCATTCCCCCTCCTCCCTTTTGCTTAATTAAATGCAAGTATTAAGGCCAGTTCTAGATTGAGGAACTAACAAAACAACAGATGCAAATAGTTAAGGAACAAGCAAGACAATAAACACAAATAGTCAAAGAACTAGCAAGGCAATAAACAAAAGTCCATGAATACTCTCATGATCAGTTTCTAAGGGGTTATCAGGATGACCAAAATATCTGAGCCAACTTCCTGTCCTAGCCCAAAGTCTTTTTTATGTCTGAAGCCTACTTCTTTGTTCTAGCCTAAAACTGAGATTCCTGCCTGATATTACTTCTTTGTTCTAGCCTAAGATTTAGATCTCTGCCTGAAATTACTTTTTTTGTTCTAGCCTAATGTCAGATTCCTGCCTGAAGCCCATTTCCTTGTCCTTGGTCCATGTCAGATTCTTGCCAAACAGCCCCAAAGGCTCTCTTCCTCTCCCCAATTTTTATTTCATTAACAAGAGACAAGAGTGAGCCTGTCTTAGGTAGTTCTGACAAGATTGCCTTTCTTACCCATCACGGAATATGCACTCTTAAAAGCACTCCACTTCTGTCTTAGATTGGCAAGGCTCTGTACAGAATCTTACCTATCCTTGGCTTGCCAGCCTGTTCATTTAGTAAACCATCCTGGGAGTCCATTTTCAGGTTCAAGCCATGTACTTTGGTTGCCAACATGATGGTGTTGTTAAAGACACGCTTTAAGTTGTTAATGTTTAGATGTACAAATACACTGCTATAAACTTTCTTCATGGAACTACTCATCATGTTCCATAGATTTTGATATTTTATGTTTTTACTTATGTTCATTTCTAGTAATTTTTAAATTTTCTTCTTGATTTCTTCTTGACCTAATTATCATTCAGTATTGTGTTGTTTAGTTAAAATGAGGTTGTATACTTTCTGTAGTTTCTATTGTGATATAGTCAGCTTTATTCCATTGTGAATAAGTTTCATTCTCGGTAGAATAAAGATGTCATTTCAATTATCCTGCATTCATTGAATTTCTTCATGTCTTAATATGATTTACTTCTGAGAAAGTTCCCTGGGATGCTTATAGAACAGTTTACAAAACAACCATGATAATCTAGGATCTTGACCATTCCAGTATTAACATAATTAATTAATATGATTAATAAATTAACAGTACATATTCTTGTTTTCAGAGAGCAAGATATGTTGTTGCATTAGTTACTTTAGTTTTGATCTGACCAAAATACAGAACAAAAACAAACACAACAGAGAAGAAGTTCATTGCAGCTTGTATCTCAGAGTGATTTCAGTTTCTCATGGCATATCAACCTGAACTAGTGAAAGAACTTTGAGATTCAAACCATAACAGTTATACAAATATACATTGAACTTCAGAGACAATATCAGAGTAGGTTTGTAAAAGAGTGTTGGGATTTTCCTTGTCAAGCTGGAAGGAAGCCCAAAGCCAAGTCTTAGTTGATGAGGAAGGTGATGAAGATGGCTTTCATATTTCTGAGTATCTATAATAAAATAGTATAGACTTGCTAGCTTCCAAAAAATTAAAACTTATTTTCTTATAAATTTGGACACTGGGAAATCAAACATCTACAAAAGAAAAGATGTAGAGCAGGCCCAATCCTTGCAGGTAGTATCATCTGGTTGTCTTCATATGGCAAATGGTACAAAGGGAAAGAGAGGCCAAGCACTGTATTCTCACACTGTTGGAATTATATGAGAGAAAGAATGAAAGTATTTTAACTAGTCAGTTCTTTCCACTCTCTTACAAGACCCTAGTCTGTTCATGTTCATGGGCCCTCTCTATGGACACTTTAGGAAAGACCCCATCTCTCAATCACAGCATGACAGGAATTGTTTCCATGCATGAATCCTGAGGGACAGTCACACCAAGTAAATGTTATTAAAAACTTCAGTTCCCATGGTTATTATACAAACTCAGTTAAATATAAGAACTTACAAGAATTAAAACTCCAAAAGAGGACATCAGAGATTAAAAGACAGTATTATGGGTATAAAATAGATGCAAATCTTTCAGCTCACACTGGAGGACACAATTCTAACAATATTTTATTACTTCTTTAAGAATTTCATACATGATATTTAAATCATATTCATTCTCCCATTCCTAACTTTTACAAAATCCAATAACCTTTACCTTCCTCTTCACAACCAGCTTGGTATTTCTTTATCCTACTCCCATCAAGAACATTTAATGCTGCTCATATATTCTTGAATGTGAGGATGGAATTTACTTTCTGGGAAAAAGTCCTATGAAATGGTCACAGAATAGCCAGGTACGGAGACATGCAACTATTTTCCATCATTCTGGGAACTAAATCAAGAGAATCAAAGTTGATAAACCAGTCTGGCTGAATCATAGTGTGATTCTGACTCAAAAATAAAAGAAAAGAAGCATAATGTAGAACATTAACATGTGAAAAATGTAAACATAACATAAATTACAATGGTCAACAATAGCTAGAGAATGGCCTAGAATTATTTGTTCAGGATACATCATATAAATTATTAATTTTATTAAAAATGTTCTAATACAATGAGACATGTTTAAGTACCTTACCAAACTCTTCTTTTTTTAAGTCATAATTCTCCCTTAATGTTTGCTTAAATAAAAAGCATTATTCTGAGTGCCTGCCATTCTATAGTAGTATTTTTCAGTTTTCTCAATTCTCTTCATGAGTCTAACCTTCAGTTCTGTGTTGACTGCATATGACACACCAAGGCACAATGTGCATTTCATTATGAGCTCTAAGGCTAGAGAAGTCTTTCATGTTTTTTTTTCTCGTGATCATCATTATGTCAGAATAAAAGCAAAATGTGGTAAATATTCATAACACATCTCTCAGTGAAGAATGCCAAATGTACATCTAACAAAATACAGCAGAGATGAAAAAAGATGTCATTTTTAATGATAGTACTCAAAGAAACACATTTAAACTCTTTGAGAATAGTAATTCATCTGCACTGTTGGTCTCTTTTATTTTGCTGGCTTATGTTTCAAATCCTAAGTTGCTTTACTTTGAAACAATTTGCTATTTTCAAAGATGAGATAAAATATATATTTCAAATACAGTTTTTATATATTTTCAGACTTACCTTTCTCTATTTGAAAAATTAACACTGTGCTCACAAGGCCAGGAAACTTCTGTCACCACATAAGGCTGACTCAGTCTGTAGATACACTCTGAAGTCACTGTGTTTCTTCAACAGTATTCTGTTAATTGCATGTGTGGAGAAGGGCGTGCTGAAGAAAAAGAACATTGGCACAATCCCATTTGCAATAGAAAAATAAAATAACTAGAAATAAAACTAACCAAAATAACATAAAAACACACTACGATGAAAACGTTGTATTGCCCCAGAAAGACGTAGAAAGAGACAGACACCTAACAACCAAAAGACTTCCGATACTCACAAAGTAGAAAAGTCAAGCTGGATATAACCCAAAAGCTTCTCTGAGGATTAGCTTTCAGATTACTTATGAAGTAAGAAGAGCATTCAATAGTTCAACCCAGCTGTAACACCTGTGTATTCCAACAATGATCAGCATTAAGATCTTCTTGATGATGCAACAGTGATAATTGTATCTTGACTGTAACAGAACTGTATGATTAATTGCATGCAAGATTCACTTACCTAGCAGGAAACAATGTCAGTTACTGAGAATCTTGTCAACCTCCAGTGCCCAGATGGTCATCGAGCTTAGAGAAGAGCACAACCTGCCACTTCTCTAAAACAGCGCAATTCCTAACTGTGTTATGAATACTTATCTTTACATCCACAGATACAGTTGTCACTCCCTTATCAAAGAAGTTTCATTTCACAATAGACAGAAAACCCATAGTAGTCAAATTGCATAAAAACCTGACCGCAGTCTACTACATCCAACTGATATGTCTACATCATAACCTTTACCCCTAAGGCACAGGGAGTAGCTTGGAAGCAGGAACGAAAAGATTGTAATGGCCAGAAGATCAAGAAATTTCCTGAATGGCTGACTTCTAGATATATACAAGCTGCTGCCCACATGAAATCTCGGGTATAGATGCTTATACCAAGCCTAGAAAATCATAATACTATTTGACATGGCAGTGTGAGTGTGGGAAGTGTATGGAGCCCCATGGCTACATAAAGAATTACAGGTATTTAGATTTGTTGAGAGAGAGAAAAAATGAACTTTTATGGAGATACGTATCCTATGCTATCCAATAGTAATTGATTAGCACTTATTTGTATGTACCTACGTATTTGCACACACACACACACACACACACATATGTGTATATATATGTATATATATATATATATATATATATGTATGTATATATATATATGTAGTAATATATACACACACACATATATATGTGTGTATATATATATACATATATATGTGTGTGTATATATTACTACATATGTATAGTAATATGTATATTACTACATAAACTCAACATGGTGAATATATATATATATATATCATACATAATATACACAAAATATATATTTTTTACATATATGTATTGTTTCTTATATGTATATAAATATACAATATACATTGTTTCATACATTTGAAATAATTAATCTATAAGTGAACAGAAGTAGGATATGGGAAGTGTTAGAGGAAGAAGAAATACAGAAAATGACACAATTATGTTTCCATAGTCTATCCCTCATCAAGGAAACTTAACTGTGCAACAGACAGAGACCAATAAAAAAAAAAACACAACTAAACAAATTGCAGAGATGTGGGGCCTAGTACCAATGGATAAATCTACCAAACCCCCTCCTGACACATTTTAAGGGTAACTGGTTTTGTTGTTTTGTTTTGTTTTGTTTTGTTTTGACCAAAGAGAATTTCATGATTTCATTTATTCAGTGACAAGTCCTTCTATTTATTCTTTTAATGTGTTAATAAACAACTATTCTACATTATTCCTTATAACCACATGAGCACTTTTAAAAATATTTCTATTAATGGTTCCATGTGCCCTTGCCTCCCTTAATGGTTTGGGAACTGTAATAAAGTGATTAGAATTCCTCATGCCCCTAGTTGCCTTTGTTAAATGATGTGAAAATGCCCTCCTGCTGGGGTTAATCTGCCAGCAAACTACAAATGATCCACCAAAACCTACATCTATGATAATTTGACTTTCTTTGTCCTTACTACTTTTTCTGATCATCCAGTAAGATGTTTAATCTTTTCTCATCTTTAAATTTCTCATAATTATTTGCTTGTGGGTCATATTTTCTACAGGTTGATGAGTTATTTAGTTATTGTCTATTGTAACACTCAAATGTTGCTCTGACATCTCCCTCATTCTCAATTAACATATTGACATATAACAGGGTCATGTTCCCTTAGCTTGGATATTCATTAATTGCTCAATTATGGGTCTAAGATATTCTTATGGACAAAGATGCATAAATGTTCTCACTGAGAAAAGTGCCAATGAGTCTAACCAAGAAGTTGGCAAGATCAATGAAAATTAGTTTTGCTGGGAGGAAATTTACAGTGTAAGCCTCCTAACCTTCTAAACTATTCACAAATGTTAAAAACAAAATTGGGTTTGGGTGCACCATTTTTATTTTGTTTTTTTGTTTGTTTGTTTTTTGTTTTTTCCTCTGTGACTTGTGAATACCAAGGTAGAAAACAGAGAAAGAGAAAAAAAAACTGTACTTGCTGTATTTGTTACTCCTCATTGTTGTGACCAAAATTCTTTGTAGAACCAACCTAATGAATGAATACAGGATGTTGTTGTCTTGCAGTTTCAGGGTGACCAGCCCTTGGGTGAGTCACTCCAAGTCTTTGGGTAGAACGTCATTGTTCAAGAATGTGTCTAATGCTGCTCCTCCTTCCTTCTTGCATGATAAGCAGTAGGTAGAAGTTGTGGAATATGGGGAGAAAGCAAGGGGAAAATACAGCACCATGTATGTGTACCTATGACCTACGTCTTTCAACAAGGTCCCATCTCCTAAGTTTTGCTACCTCCCAATAATCATTATATTATGAAGCCATCAAGAAATTAATTAACTATTTGACAGATCAAATACCTCATGATTTAATTAAGAACACAACTAGAAGTATGTTTTAGTACAATAGTAAATTAAAAATCCAATGACGATAACTATTAAAATTAGTCAGGACAGCCCCCAGGCTGACTTTGCTGCTAGATTTAGTTACTGATAGAAAAACTTGATCTTTCTTTGGGAAGCTCTTTATTTCCCACTTAGTGTATTAAAAGAATACCCATCAACAAACACCCCCATACACACATACTCAAATGCTTCTGAAAGCAAAACCTTTTTCCATCGCACACTCTCAGCTAGTCGTTGATGAATACCATTTTACAATGTGGGGTACAGTCACTGGGAAATAGATCATAACCTAGGTCTTCCATAATTCTGTCAGAAAAAAATAATATTTTGCCTCTAGTCTTCCCTATAGGCTGAAATATTTGTGAGACTGATATTTATTAAATTTTCTCTTACATAAGAAAACTTATGTGACAATTGCAATAAACTGCATAAGTGGAGGAATGAGACCATTTATAAGGCCCAACAGGCTGGGGATATCTGTGGCAAACCACTCTAACCATTTCAGTTCCTTAAGCAAATCAATTCTCTTTTATAGTATAGCTCCTTTGGGCTAGATTTTTTTAACTTGCAACAGAAAGAATTCTGCCTTTTTAAAAAAGGTCTCTCTCACAGAAGTTAAATTAATTAGAGACTCAACTTTTTGAATCGAGTAAAAATGACATTCTAAAGCTAATTTACTGAGTTAGTAATTTTTTAGTGGAATACAATCACATTCCCAAAGTATACCTTTGGTGGCCATTTTAATGTTATAATTATTTACATAGTTCAATTTTTTTTTAGGTTTTTGTTTTGTTTTGTTTATTTTTAAAGGTATTCCAATGATATAATCTCATTAATTCTTACAATGTTCTTTTAACTACCCAAGGGACAGGTATGCTTATCTAATAATATAATAATCCTATTGTCTCTTGCAGTTTGTGACACATTTCAGTGAAGATTGAATAACAAAGCCACAGATCACCTATGTAAGCACGTATCTAAAGAAGCAATTGCTTCCCTAACTGTGTAGATAGAGTATTATTATGAATATCTGACTAAAGTTCCTCAGTGTTTACTAGAGAACTAAGAGCCCAACAAAAACCGCTGATGACAAAGAACAGTAGGTGATTGAGGAGAGCAGGCAGTAGGAGAGGTGGCCTCCCCTGGGAAGAACATACTAATTACTTGTCCAGTACCAAATGGTCAGCAGTAGAAAGATGTCTACAGGAAGAATTATATGGATTGAGCAGGTTATTATTAGAAATTTATAGGTATATGGTTATAAACATGCAATAAAAAATATTTTTAAAAAAAGAGACCATGAATTTTATGGAAAGTGGGAAGAAATTGAGGGAGAAAATAAAAGAAACAAATATTGTAATCAAATTATCACCTTAAGCCTAACAAATTTAAAAACATTGTGATGATGTAAATGTATTAATATAAAATAAACATAATATCTGACTTGTATTAAATATACATTCTATCTGATATGTGCTAAATATCTATTTATGTCATAGCCAAAACATTTTAATTTTTTTATTTTATTTTATTTTATTTTATTTTATTTTATGTGTTTGTCCCAAATGTATGTTGGTGACACATGCATGTAGTATGGCCAGAAGATGATATGGGATCCCCTGAAACAAGAGATGTAAAGGTTATGAGCCAGCTGTGAGTGCTAGAAATGGACCAGGAAGAGTATCCAGGGCACCCTGTCTTCAGCCCATAGCCAATACATCTTAATGGAAGTTTTGTCTGTATCTTGTGATATGTGTAGCATACATAGCTTACCAGTATAATTCCTAAATATGTTTAAAATTATTTCTAATTTTAAGTTCTTGTAAAGTATATCTTTAAATTTACATAAAAATAAGAATTGAAACATGCCGATAAAACTTAATCATAAGATTTTTCTTTATAAAATATTTCTCTATTTCATTTTTATTTATACTCCTTAGAAAAGATGGGAAGGTAGATAAGTATCCAATATTTTTCTCATTAAGATCCACTTTTAATATTTTAATATAATTTTCCCTAAAATATTTTACACACTTTTACCAATTATATTTCTTTCTAATGATTTAGTGGCTCCTCATGGAAGCATCCTTCTGAGATACAAAATTAAAAATGCTTCAGAATCTATTGATGAATATAGAGTTTCTTAAGCTACTCAAATGGAGCTTTCTGAATGTTTATGCTTGTTTTGATATTTTGAAATTCTTTAAATTTTTTGTACATTGTAGTAACTTTCCTTTGGTTTAATGAGTTTTATTTCCTATCTATCCTCTATTTGGGAAAAGTTTACAAGCTTTGTAATACATAGCCTTAAAACAAATATATGAATCTGCAATAGCATTCCTAGAGATGACCTAAGGACAAGTGTGTGAGCATGAGCATGTATGCATGTATGCATGTGTGTGTGTGTGTGTGTGTGTGTGTGTGTGTGTGTTTGTGTGTATGTGTGTCTGTTTGTGTGTATGTGTGTCTGTATGTGTATATGTGTGGGTGCATGCATGTCTGTATGTGTGTACACATGCATGTACATGTGTGCATTATATTATCTACTTCTCTTTTTGTTTTGACAAAATACAAGAAAAAAGCAACATAACGAGGGAGAGAATTTGTTTCCGTTCACAGTTTGAAGAATGTAGCCCACCGTGGCATAGAATTTATGGTAGCAGGAGTGTCAAGCAGCTGTTCATGCTGTGCCTAAGGTCTGAAAGCAGAGAGTTTAGTGATACTGTTCATTTTGCTTTATTTTAACGTAATCTATGACCCCAGCCCATGGGATGATGTTCCACGCACTAAGGGTGTGTCTTACTGCTTCAATTAACCTAATCTAGAAAACCCCTGACAGATACCCAGAGATTCATCTCCAAGTTGATTCTAAATCCTATCAAGTTGACAATCAATGTAAGCCATCACTCTATGTGCTGTTTCTACTATTAAACATGTTTAAATAGTTAAAGATATAGCAGTCAATGTAGCAGAAATGCGAAGATAACACCAATGTAACCAATAATGGATTTCACATTTAGTCATGATATAATACTAGTATAGCTAGGATGTGGCCATGGTTATAAATGGATGACATGAAATGATCTGAGTAAAACCTTTAAATGCAGAATGACAGAGTGAATTTGATAAAATGCAATTAGATTTAAGTTTATATTAACTAAAAAGTAATATAATAGAATCCTCAGATGCTAAGTGCCAGTAATATTGTTCCTCTCAATTTTTTATACAGAATATAGACTTGTCATGAGAAGTTCCCATAATCATGACTGACTACACATATTTAACCTCCAGGAAATGTTTACTCAAAAGTCAGAGGGAACACTATAGCCCTGTAATTCCATGAGTATTAGAAAGAGAGAGGCAGAACAACTATGGACTCAAATTAGCCTCAGCTGTACATAGTGAAACCCTGTTTTTAATGGCAAACACACCTTGGTGGCAATCAAAAGCTCTCTAATTGAATTTGCAACCTTTTCAACAAGATGAAAATAGTGCCTGATATTGGAAATCTAGCCAACTATCCAGATCTAGTAAAGATGTGAACTTGGATGAGAACCTGCAACATTCTCTTTACTAAACCATCAAAATCCTTAACTATGTTTCAAGCATTTGTTTATATGTATTTTAGATTTGTTTAGATAAACAAAGAAGTGTAGTTCTCATTTCTCATCAAGAAAGTGTCTCTGCAACCGATAGAAACCATTACAGAAAACCACAAGCAAATAAAATGCCGATTTGTAGAGTCTAGTCTTAATAAATACGTTTACAAAGCACCCATGCACCTAAGACTTGGGGCACATTGAGAAAGAGAGGCAAAAGGACTATGAGAGCCAGGAAATCAGAAGTTTGCTGTGAGATTGTGTCCCCTAATGTCAGAAGCTATACAAACAAAGTGTTACCCACACAACTGGACTGTCCAATACTGAGCTGAAGAAAGACAGCACCAATAAACATGTCAAAGTGGAGGGAAAGCTCATGAAGCCTTCACAAAGAACTAGAGACTACTGAGTAAAGGTGGGACCAGGAGACATGGCTGCCCTCCCAGGTAAGGACACACCAACTTGTTGTTGAGTACCTTATGACCAGTTGGGAAAACATACATACCAAAGAACATTATACAGGTTGTGATGGGTATATTTCAGAATATAAGTATATATTGTTCCATGTATTAATATAAATATGCTTAGACAAAAATCTGTGTAATTTTGAGATATATTATATACATATTACACACACACACACACACACA
>JANHMN010000001.1:118629579-118686585 GCA_030674055.1 Rhabdomys pumilio
ACACACACACACACACACACACACACACACACACACACAACACACACAATTACTGCACAAAGACACCATATATTTGAAAATGTCCAAAAAAGGGCATATGGAAAGACTTGGAAGTAGTTAAGAAAAGGAAGAAGTAAGTGGGCATGGGCGTACTTGGACAGAAGAAAAGAATGGGAGGAATTATGTCAATATACTATAAACTCCAAAATTAACAAAAAGATAAATTTAATAATGACATATGTCTTTATTATATATAATTTTGAGACATAAATTGTATTTCAAAAGACAAACTACTTCATTTCAGTCATCCATATATCAGGTTATCTATTCACTCATTATTACTTCTTTCTTTTTACAACTCAGTAGCAAGTAAAGCACTAGAATATCATACATTTTAAATCCTACAGTCAAAATTCTCCGTTGTGTGTAATACTATTAATCTGGTTACATGTTAATTGAATTCATGCACACAGATTTAGGTTCTTTTTATCTTTGTTTCATTACTAATTAACATAGAATCCAGTTGATCAAGAATTAAGCTATATAACCAAACCTATACGAGAGATGTAGACTGTGACTTCTCAAAACCTGTTTTTAATGAGGGTGCTTAAATGCTTTAAGCTCCCTTCTAGCCCATCACACACAGGTAGTGGAAAGAAAAGGTTAATAGGGCAAAAAAGAATGTGGACCTGTATAGAAACAGTTCTTTGGAGTGAATCCAATGTTCATTGTCAGGATATCCGCAGTTTAACTGTCACAATTCATGTGATCTTTCAAGCATCTGCATTAGCAAAACATCACATGCCGTTTTTCCAGGCTGCATCCAAAAAAATCACCACATGTCTGTTCTCAGGAAAACATCCTTCCATGTGTCTGCTCCAGCAAAAACATCTTCTTATAAGACAGTTTCCAGAAAAACATCACATGACACGACAGTCTCCACAGAAACCAGAAATTTCCACTTTAGAAAGAAGTAGATGCACTTTGTAAAATAGAGGGGCAATTTTATAAGTGAGACCTCTGAGTAAGATAAGAGTAAGTAACTCAAAATGCAGAAGAGTGGGAGGAAAAACAGTTTAGAACTGGAAATAATCTATAATCATATGCTGTTTATTATCAGAATAAACCCTAACCAAAAACATGACAACTCATCCACAGCAAATAAAAAAATAAGTGTGATTGCTATTAAATCTAGAATAGCAACAAAGCTCTGTACTCTCCCCCTCTAGCACACACACACACACACACACACACACACACACACACACACACACTGAATGATGATTTGTATGAAGTCGTAGGTAGACACTCTACTAATAGTTTGGTGGTTATTTGATGTATTATACTCAAATGAAAAGATGATGGGCAAATATTCCTCTCTTAAGATTATGGTAGATGTCTTTGCTTTCTTTCATCTATGGAATAACTAGACTGGAAGAGAAAAGACAAATCATGAATAGCATGAACAATTCAAATATAGAGTATATATTAGCTGAAAAATGAAGATGATATATATTCCTTTCTGAAATCTGTACTAATTTAGAAACTGGATTTTTTAATACATTGGAATTTATGAAGAAAAGGCTTCCCAAGGAAGCAGAAGCTTGAATGAAGTTAACAGATGCCTAGGTCTCGTGTGAGTGGCATTTTGGGGGGATGTTGAAAAAGCTAAGTAATTTCAAGACCAGTTTAAGTTATGGAAGCCATAGGATGAAAATAAAGAGATAATAAAAAAGCCATAGGCTAGACTGCACTTTGAAGAGTTTGTTTAATCCTGAATTGTTTTGAATCAGATAAGGTTTGAATTCCTCAGAGATGGTGCTGCCATAGTATTTCTGCTAGTCTCTGTTATCAGGTGGTGACAGTATGGATGCATCAACATGAGTGTACCACTGAGGCTATGTGTGTCAACCTGAAATGCATGTGTTCCAAATTAGCAATTTAGGGTAAAATGGAGTAACAAGTCACTTGGCAATAACAGAGGTTATGTATTATTTAATTCTATCAATCTCTACCTGGTTTACATAGGCTGGAAATGTGTGTGTGTGTGTGTGTGTATGTGTGTGTGTGTGTGTGTGTGTGTGTGTGTGTGTGTGTGCATGTGTGTATGATGTACATATTTACATAAATACATGTGGTGTATATATGTAGATATATAGATATATATATATATGTATATATATATAACATCATATTATATATGCTTAAGTATGTATATACACATATGTGTATATGTATGTATATATACATATATGTGATAAATAACTAGATTGACAAGTGATAAATGGATTGATTGATATATAATTAAACATTATTTTATCAATGTTATAAGAAGTTATTTCAACAAAAAATTTATTCAAAATAAATTTTCTGTTTATTCCCTCAAAAGAATTGCTAGTTATACACTGCATGTCCTTTTCTACTCTTGGCATTGTGATGGAACAGGAAATGAAACAGATCAAGAGTATCTGCCACAGAGACTATTCAAGCATAAAATTTTTATAGCATTAGACTATGAATAAGAATAAAATTGACATGAAGACAGATAATTGTGAGGCAGATATGCTACTTTAAAGAGATTTAGTCACCATAGTGATCTATGGTAAATGATCAGAGACTGTGATGAAAAGAGAAGGAATTCTAGTATGACATCTGGGGAAAAGTTTTCCAGGAAACATAAACATAAAACATAGATGTAACAAGGGAAACAGTTAAGGAGCCCAAGAAAAGACCTGCCTCCTTGACTGTAGAGAATACAAAGGAACTAAGGATAGTGAGCTTCAGACTACCTGAGTCAAGGATGCCTTGGGAGAGGCCAGTTGATTCCTGTAACAGAAAGTTCCTGGAGAATTTGGGGAAATAAAGATTAGATACAGAGTGATGCTCTTGAAAATCACTGTGGTCGTTTTGCAATCTGTCTACCTGTAAATTGAAAATTACTTGAAATAATGTACTATGAACAACCCAGGTTCTATGTACCTGTACTAGCTATAGAAGCTGCCATTTATGTTGATATCTTTACAACTGGTGACACACGTAGATGGAGTAACTCAAGAATAATTAATAAAAAAGTTACATATTGGAAAACAAACACAGCAAAGAGAATCCAATAAAGTAAATGGTTCTCTTTTCTAGCTACCCCTAAGCCTGAAAGAAAAATAACGAAGGGTAATTATAAGAACCCAGAATGACAGTTATTACTTTAAGGGTGTACTGTAAATCCTTTTGAGGAGAACTTAGCCATAGCTAACCTATATCTCCAGAAAATTCACAATCCTAGAGTAAAAGATGCAAGTAACTACCTCTACCTAAGTTGTCAATGATTCTTCATCTTTTTGAACCTGTCTTTGACACCAGAAGCCAGGAGTCAAGGAAGTCCATCAATATTGCTCATACATATTCCTCACTTGAAAGAGTAACTAGAGAAGCCTAAGTGAATTTGTAAGTCCACTCAGCAACTAATTTACATATGCAGAAGCATTCCCTCTTTTAAAGTATTATGCTAATTATCCCCATGAACCTCCTAAACTTCTTAGAAAAGAGTCATGAATTATTCATTATTACTACTTGTGTGGATTTCATTCTTTTTTCCTTGTTTCCATTCTCATGACTTCTTAGGATGTGACATTTGATCCTGTGATAACTAATTTGTATTGCCAATTTGATGGGATTTAGAATCACCATTGAAACAAATCTCTGAGCCTGTCTCTGAGGAGTATGGAACACCTTTCAGTATCTTGTTATAGGGCTTCTTTCCATAGTATACTCTCCTCTTTTGTTCACAAGACAATAAGCCCTAAGCATTCCCCCTTCTCTTGCTTTTTGAACTTATACTTATTAATTTCCTTATTTCATTATAACAAAACCACACTTAGAAGGTAGTTTGCAAAAAAATCCCAAGGTCGGTATGTCAACAAGTTCATAGTGTCTGTGAGAACTCTAGATAGAGTATTGTCCATAGCACTCACAGTCATATCTAGATCCTCACATATAAGCATAAACATAAATACATGTTTTTTAATTGAATTCTCCTTTGCTTTATTTATTCACTTTACATCTCCCTCACTGCCCCCTCCCTGTCATACTGTCCCACAATTTTTCTCTCATGCCTTCTCCCCTTCTCCATGAGTGGATGGGGCACTTTCTGGGTATCTCCCACCCTGGCATTTCAAGTCTGTTCAAGGCTAAGTGTTTCTTTTCCCACTGAGGCCAAACAAGGTAGCCCAACTAGAAAAAGATATCCCACATGCAGTCAACATCTTTTGGAATAGCTCCCATTCTAGTTGTTCAGGACCCACATGTGGACCAAGCTGCACATCTACTACATACGAGCAGAGAGTTCCAGCCTTGTGTGTTCTTTGGTTGGTTGTTCAAACTCTGAAAGCCCCAAAGGTCCAGATGAGTTGCCTCTGTTGGTGTGGAGTTCCTATCTCCTCTGAAGCCCACAATCCTTCCTCCTGTTCTTCCATAAGAGGCCCCAAGGTCCATCCTCTGTTTGTCTGTGGGTGTCTGTATATGTCTGAGCTAACTGCTGGGTGAAGCCTCTTAGAGGCCACCATGCTCCTATATGCAAGCATAACAGAATATCATTGGTAGTGTTGATAGTGTTAGGGATTGATGCCTATGGGATGGGTGTCAAATTGGGCTAGCTGATGGCTCCACTGGGATTCCTGCTTGACTACAGAAGGTAGCCTCTTTAGGATCCATATCCCCAATGGAGTGAGTCAAAGTTAAGGTCATTCCCATGGATTTTGGGGGGACTTTCTGATCACAGGTCTCTGTATTATTCTGGAGATGCCCACCAACTCCTTGTCTCCTATCAGATGCAAATTTCCATTCATGTTTATGGCCATCTAGCCATCTCTCCTGTCCTTCTCCAGAGCTGGTCCTGAACTCACCACTTCTCTCCCAATCTCTTCTTCTTTACAGTTTCCTTTCTTCATCTGCCTCTTATGACTATTTTTATTCTCCCTTTTAAGTGAGAGTCAAGCTTCCTTGCTTGGACTTTATTCTTTGTTTGGCTTCTTTGGGTCTGTGTTGTATAACATGGCACTAATATTTTATTTCTAATATCTATTTATAAATGAATATATACCATGCATATTCTTTGGGGACTGTGTTACCTTGCTCACAATGATATTCTCAAGTTCCACTCATTTGCCTGCAAAATTGAATGATGTCTTTATTTTTAATAACTGAATATTTACATAATTCCATTTTGTAATGTACCATCTTTTCTTTATCCATTCTTCAGTTGAGGGACATCTAGGTTGTTTCCAGTTTCTGGCTGATATGAACATAGTTGAGCAAGTGTCCTTGTGGGATGTTGGAGCATCTTTTGGGCATATGCTTAGGAATGGTATAGTTGGATCTTGAGATAGAACTACTTCCGTCTTTCTGAGAAACCACCAAATTGATTTCCATAGTGATTGTACAAGTTTGCACTCTCTTCAGCATGACAAAATGTTCCTGTTGCTCCACATACTTGCCAGCCTGTGCTATGACTTGAGTTTTTGATCTTAGCCATTCTGATGGATATAAGATGGAACTTCAGAGAGATGTTGTGATTTACATTTCCCTGATAATTAAGGACAGTGAGCATTTCTCTAACTGCTCTTTGGAAATTTAAGATTCCTCTGTTGAGGATGCTCTGTTTACTTCTATGCCCCATTGTTAAATTGTGGTGTCTATCTTCTTGAGTTCTTTGTAAATTTTGGAGATTAGTCTTCTATCTGACGTAGGTTTGGTGAACATCCTTTCCAAATCTGTAGGGTGCAGATTAGTCCTCTTAACACCTATCTGTCGATGAACACGGAGATCTTACTATTTTAAAATACTTTCTAAATTTTCTTTCTTTAAGGAATTGAAGTACTTGTCATACAGATCTTTCACTTCCTGGGTTAAAGTTACAACACTATATTTTATGTTATTTGTGGCTATTGTAAAGGGTGTACTATCATGCCTGGACCTAAACTTAGCAGGGTGGGATCTTGACCCTAGGTCACCCCTCCTTTAATTCAAATTAATATCCTTGAATACAAGATTCAGCTCCATTCCACTTCCTGCTGTCCTTGTAATACTTGAACCATATATTTTATGTTTTTTCTTTCTAAGCTTGCTACTCTTGCTCAAAATACTCTTCATGAGATTTAACCAGAAAACCAAGTCTCTACTGGGCTTTTTTGAGAATTCCTTTGTTAATGTAATTAATATAAATCTCTTTGAGAGTGTTGTTTATGTCCTTTTTAAATTCCTCTATCATCATCATGAGAAGTGATTTTAATTCTGATTCCTGCTTTTCTGGTGTGATGTGGTGTTCTGGACTTGCTATGGTGGGGGAGCTGGGTTCTGGTGATGCCAAGTAACTTTGGTTTCTGTTGTTTACATTCTTACGCTTGCCTTTTGCCATTTGGTTAGCTGTAGTGCTACTCGCACTCACTGGTTCTGACTGGATTCTGCCTTTCCAGTTATCTTGGTTGTGTCAGAACTCCTTGGGGTCCAGATGACTCTATGATCCTGAGCACCAGCTGTTCTGGGTACAGTGGCTCCTCTAGGATATCTCAGGATATGGTGTCTCCATGGTAGTAGACCAGCTAGGTGTTTGATGCTCTGAGTGTAGTTGCTCCTCTAGGATGCTTCAGGATATGGTGTCCTCTGCTCTGCAGCTCTGCAGTCCGTGACCTGCCTGCAGCTCTGCGGTTCTTGACCTGGCTAGGATGCTGCTGGATGCAGTTTCCTCAGGGGAGCAGATTAGTTGTGTGGCTGCTCTGTCCACCGGGGTCCAGGCAAGGGGCGGAAGGGGTATGGTTTTCCGCAGGAGTGGGTTCTGGGTGCCAGGTGCACTCTGGGATCTCCCTACTGCCAGTTGTATTTCTGGGGCCTAGGGCGGTAAGCGGGTGCTCCTACCTGCAGCTCTGCAGTCTGTGACCTGGCTAGGATGCCACTGGATGCAGCTTCCTCAGGGGAGCAGATCAGCTGTGTGGCTGCTCCGTCCACCGGGGTCAGGCAACGGGATATAAATCTCTTTATCTTAGCTGCAGGTAGACTCTTCAGAAAGGAGTAAAAGGTAGTCATATTCTTCACCAAAATATCACAAGAACAGTCTCTCAGCATCCCATTAAAATGTTTCTCTTCTGAATTATCTAGAGTTAGGCTTCCATAGTTCAAGTTACCCTCAGCAACAAAGTCTTCCATATTCCTATTAGTATAGCCCATTAAGCCCCACTAAAAGCATTCCACTGCTTTCCAAAAGTACAAAATATATGTTTTTCCAAACAAAAGCATGCTCAGGCCTATCACAGCAATATTCTACTCCTGGTATAAACTTCTGTTTTAGTTACTGTTTTACTACTATGAACAGACACCATGACGAAGGCAACTCTTATAAGAATGACATTTAATTGGGACTGGGTTACAGGTTCAGAGGTCTAGTCCAGTATCATCAAGCCAGGAGCACGGCAGCATCCAGGCAGACATGGGGCTGTAGACACTGAGAGTTCTATGTCTTGTTCCAAAGACAGCTAGCAGAAGACCAGCTTCCAGGCAGCTAGGATGAGGGTTTTAAAACAGCCACAGTGACACACCCACTCCAACAAGGCTACACCTCCTAAAAGTGCCACTCCCTGAGCCAAGTGTGTACAAAACATCACAGCTATACTTTCAAACAGATACAGTAAGTTCCAGCCAACTGCAAACTTAGAATTCCAAACTTAGAAAACAGATTCCCCAAACTGCATTCACTTTTGAAACAAACTATATATTGGGAAGAGATAACCACAAAAATTATTCAGGTTCAGTAACATACACACACACACACACACACACACACACACACACACACACACAGAGCTATCCAAAGTAGCTTGAAATCAATTTTAATCGTAGTTAGAAGGAGAAAGAATACAAATTAAAACCAGCCAGAAAGATATGTGTAGGACAGAGCTTTAGAAATGTTTCAAGCATGATTTCTCATGGTCCTCTTCCCAGATCCATGATTCATGATTTTGGTGGCATTGATGAGTGATGGATTATGCATGGAACATTCTCTTTTCACAGGAACTCAGGAATTACTTAGCATCCTGATCATTTAGACTTTGACTCCATAAAACAAGCATTTTTTTATGGATAAAACATTTTAACCTTTTATTGAAAAAATATATTTTATAGAATATATTATGATTATGGTTCCCATCCCCCAACTCCTTCCAGATTCTCCACATTCCATCCCCCATCATTTCCACACATTTTCTTTCTTCCTTTTATTACATTAGAGATAGGCATCTAAAACAAATGAATAATAATAATTAAAAAATAAATAAAGTAAAAAAAAAAAACAGAATGGGACAAAAGAAACAAACAGGAAAAAAAGAGCCAAAGGAAAAAACAAAAGAAATGCATATAGAGGTAGAGACATACATACTGACACATACAAAAATCCCATGTTATGGTTTGTTTATGCTCAGCTAAGGGACTGGCACTATTAGAAGATGTAGCACTGTTGGAGTAGGTATGGCCTTGTTGGAATAGGTGTGTCACTGTGGGTGTGAGCTTTAAGACCCTAATCCTAGCTTCCTGGAAGCCAGTACTCTGCTAACAGTTTTCAGATGAAGATGTAGAACTCTCAGCTCCTCCTGCACCATGCCTCCTTAGATGCTGCCATGTTCCCACCTTGGTGATAATGGACTGAACCTCTGAACCTGTAAGTCAGCCCCAATTAAATGTTGCCTTGGTCATGGTGTCTGTTCACAGCAGTAAAACCCTAACTAAGATACCCCATAAAAACAAAATCGGAAAATATAATATATAAGCAAAAATTTATAAGGTTTAAAAAATGTACAGAGAAACCATTGTGAGAAAAAAAATCATTAAATTTGCTTTGTGTTCAACATCTACTGTTATGTGTGTGGCCTTCCCTTCAGTGTGTTTTGTGTTAGGCAGTGCTGTCTCCAGAACAGGCATTTTTGATAAATGATTTTTCACTTGGTTGCTCACAAACTCAAGGTGGACTGATACCACAGTAATCAAGGCCTAAAACGAATAAAAAAAAAATTTATAACAAAGTCACTCCATAATCTGAACCTACCTGGCATGGCTAGTATTCCTTTTGATCTGGTGAACCAGCCTTCATAAAACCCAACAGACAAAATCCAATTCTACTGGATTAGACATAGATTATCACCTAGGTCAAGAATAACATCTGTTTTTTAAATAAAACCAAGTTCTTTATTGAGCACTATGATATATGATAAATTATGGTAAGTGGAAGATAGAGATCTCAATGTGTCTCTCTCTTTAAATTTTGTAACTGGCTTTCATTTCCTTAAAAATACAATACTAAACACCTCAAGGCTGTCCCTGTCTGCACTGCCTAGTTCATAGCTTTCACTCTGCTTTGTATTCTCCAGCACTTTGTATTCTCCAGTACCACTGTCACCTCCCCTAATGACACCTCCTGCCATCAGCAGCAGCCTGACAAGTAAAGTGAAAGATCACACAAACACACACACACACACACACACACACACACACACACACACACAAACGCACTTCAACAGAAGAAAGGTTTGAATATATTTTTTCCTCTTAGTAACTCAGAAAGATTAAGACAAAATCTGGATTTAAACATTGTCCCTTGATAAAACTGTTATTTGAAGAACAGAGATGGGACCTCATGAGAGAGAAGAGGAATAATTCAAGTCTACTAGGTAAATAACAGAGGTAGGACAAAGGCTCCATATCCCCTACTATGCAGACCAGAGATGATATATTCAGACCTTCATCTGACTCTCCTTTTGTGTAGTTCTTTTATTGCCTAAAAAATTCTACACACGGAAAAACTTCTCCTTTGGAAGTAAATGTATGAAGATGCAGAAAGAGGAGAGAGAGAGAGAGAGAGAGAGAGAGAGAGAGAGAGAGAGAGAGAATATGAGCTTATACACTTATACACTACCTTTATGAACCTAACATAATTAGTGCCTACATAGGGAAAACTCTTCTGCCTCTTAATTGAATAAAAACTAAAGAGTTACTGTGATCTATTTTTTCTTATTATTTAAATATTTTTCCTATGACTACAAATTCTGTGAGAAAATAAGTAAGACTTTTATCTTTGCATCATTATCAACCATCACAGGATGTAACAAAATTGCAATAACATTTATACACTAGATGAACAAATAAAGGGAGAGGCACAGGAAAGAACAGAGGAAAAAAAGAGGGATGGAAGGCAAGCAGAAGGGAAGGTTACTTGATCCCACTTGATTTAGGAGATGCTAATGATGAGTTAATGTGTATTCTAATAGAATACTAATCTCTGACTCCTCAGTTCTTTTACCCTGCACATCAGCCTCAGCTCTAATAGCAAGAGTTTAGTTAGCACAAGAATCACATGCAACATAAGCTAAATGGCATCAACCTACTCATGGGTTCATATTGCAACTGATTCCCTCTGCAGGGATGTACCATTTCTGCAGTCTTCTAGACTACTTTTAGAATCTCTCCAGGCTACCACAGCAACAATTTAGTAGACAAGAGGGAACTAAAGACATATCACATGAACTGAACTGGAAAATGTCCTGGCCAATTAACAGCAAATGTCTCAGGCAATTAACAAACAGCCTGGTAACAAAGATTATCTAAGCTGCTCTATTCCATCCTCAAGTGTTTATTGTCTTCTTGTGTCTTTGGTTTTATAGTTTCAACATTTCAAAGATGGATATCTAGTATTTCAGTAGTTTGTGCATTCCCTGAAGGAACCAACCCATTCAAAGCATCTATCTTACTCATACAACTGCTAGCATTGTTAGGCTCAAAATAGAAATGTGTAAATATTTTGTAAATAAATAAAAAATTTTGTCCCAAATATGAAGTTATCCTTTTAGTCTCTTGCTCCCAGGTGGTTGCAGCAAGGCACAGGTGTGTAGATACATATTCTAAAGATTATAGTTTTATTTGGCTTTATAAAAATTTAAACAGAATCTAGACATAATGACAAATACTGTCAATATGAGATCTTAATGTCATGGAGTTAAAAGGTCTAGTATTTCAAGATTATTATCAGCTACATAGCAAGTTCAAGTCCAACCTGGAACTAGATATTAAACAATTTTCAACTAACTAAAATGTATTTACATTTGAAGGGACATTTGGTATTCAGTTAATTCAATTCTCCATTTCTATGACATAAAAACTATTAAATGACGTACCAAGCACGTTAGTGCTCAGTTTTGTAAACAAGTCTTGCCTACTTACTTCTATAGTGACCAAGACAACCACATTTTTTATTTGATTTTTGTTTAACTGTTTGATTTTTATCATGATGTTTAAGAGGTCATGAAGCACTTGGCTATTTCAATGATTCTCCTATTAACACATATCAATAAGCATTGAACCCTGATGCAGGGAATGTCTGCAAGCCTGCCTTCCTTCCTATCTTGTTTGAGAATATAAACAATCTGGCAAGGTCCCCATCACTCCTAACTCCCTGTCTATAATTGTGTGTATCCTCCAATCTTATGTACCCTTTGTTAGCCTAAGAGAATGTGATGCCTCTTTACACACACAAGCTCACCACTGAGGCAGATTATCTAACTGTTACTAATTTTCTCAAGATTTGTTCCACTATTTCTACTGAACTACCTAATCTCTTTTTGCCACCTATTAGCACAATCTACACATTTACGTGTCTTCCATCTAAATACCTATATCAAGAGCCCCAACAAAAATGTAATATATGAGGTCCAAACATCATGAGCAAGAAATCAATTATTGCAAAGTTAGTTTTTGAATATTGTAAAATTATAATAGATACAAATGTCAAGAATGTGTACCATGTGACAACATGTTTACTGGGTTAATTTTGAGTGATTACAGAGGTCTCAAAGTATAGTTATTCTCAGTTTCATACTCTTCAACACTCTATTATCTGTTCTTTACACATATATTACTGTTTTAAACCTGGTACAGGAGGAGTATTTGAACCAAAAAAAAAATCCAACTATATTCAATTTCATGCATGAGAAGATGGTACTGAATTCTTTCTTAAAATCTGTTATCAACATAATCACTTCCACTAAAACTCATTTGACTCTATACCCAATATACCTGCACATCCAATTAATCATTAGATATTAAAATTATAATCCTTTATGATTCCTTGAAATTACATAATTTCCATGTTTCTTAAAATAGTTCTGAATATTCTCTTCTTAGATCACTTACTACCATAAAATGTGTCAGGCTACTCACCCTCCATGGTGGTCCCTTTCAGCACACAGAAAATGAATCACAGACACAAGTTAAGGTACTAAAGGCTGTCTTTCTTTCCCAGATCACTGACAACTGATGCAGATGAGGTGGAGATTGGAATAGGTTGTAGAGTTAGTGGAGGGCACTCAGAGGTTAGGAGAGGTCCATGTGAGAGTGAACTACCTGGATGTGTTTTGGTCAGAGTGGCCTTTGATAGAACAGGGTGTCTCAGGCCAAGTTGGGGACTAGGACATGGTGATGATGAGAGCAGAAGACTGGGAGTAAGCTGGGCAGATGAGTAAGATAATTTTTCATATGAAAAATAGAAAAATAACTTGTAATTCAGCTCTTATTTGAAACTATGTCTCAGAAGTAGTCTCAGTGGTGTGTGTGTGTGTGTGTGTGTGTGTGTGTGTGTGTATGTGTGTGTGTTCTTCATCACATTGAGATATATATTGTGTGTTGGAAAAGATTAAAGAAGGAGGCATGGAAAAGATTATGAAAGGAGGCATGCTTGTTAGAGACTTGAAACTGGATAACTTTTGTCATTTAGGTGGGGTGTAGGTGACAGTCAATACATCAGACACCTGGGTTATGAAATTTTGGTTTTGTTTAATACTTCATAAATATTACAGCATAATTAAACAAAAAATAATGAGTCAAAGTATCTGAAAATCATTATAGCTATTTCCCAAATTCAAAAAGAAAACCAGAAATGGTAGAAAGAACGTATAGAAATTTTCTTCATATAACATTTGAGGAAGAAAATAACTGGCAAATGAGACCCCAGTGCAGATTTGTGTGAAGTGATAGAGCAGCTACTTATCACTAGATTTTCATGAATGTCATTATTGCATTCAGTCCTTAATGAAATGCTGGGCAATTGTAAAACAATTCAAGATTTTAGATTTCTTCTGAGACATAGTACAAACATGTAATACCTCACATGACTTAGCTTTTAACTGAACAAAATTTCAAGCATGTACCAACAAATAACCAGGTATTTTTTTTCTAATGACAGCTTTTTTTTTCTCTTATGGTTTTAAGGTGGCATAATATGACACCAAATGTCTCTAAGTATTGATGGAAATAAATGATACTAAAGCACATGAATGCTCTGCGTGTATGTGGCAATGTACCAGGTTCAGTTGCCTTTGTCATCTGTCTTGCTAACAAATGCAAGGAGTAATGGCTGCAGTTAGATATTTAATAAACAAGTTAGTCATGGCACTGGGCAAAATGTGAGCCTTACTGTCCTATTTCTTGTGAAAACTTAATTCTGTGTAGCAGAAATCTTGAGTGCCCCAAATATTCCAGTAAATTCTACAGCTTTTAAAATTTCTCAACATCTAAATTGCTACTATAGATACGCAAATATATGGCAAGTGAAAACCTGGCTCTTGGGAAAATTAAACACAAATAACTTTTCTCCAAATAGTTTGGATGACAGTTATGGCACCTTTAGAAACTAGCTTTTACATTGGAGATAAAATCAAAATGGCAAAGATTAATGCTGTCTACTTCAGTGGCCAACAAGTCCCCAAAGACACACATATAAATCTTCAGCAAATAGGAGTGCATTGCTTAATTTTTGCTTATCATTCATTACATAAATGCTAGGAAGTTAATTTATATCTTGCAAATCCATCACTTCTTAAGTTTTTCTTGGAAAAGTTCCTTCTTCCATTATTGGACTAGGCTTTTATGGATGTTTGATGATTCTCATCATTAGATCTGGAAACAATACATGATTAAAATGGAGTGGAATCCTGAAAGAGGATTGTGATCTAAATTTTTCCAATGCCTACTTTATTTACAAGGGGAAATCAATCTTCAGCCTGTGGTTCACATAGCTATAATTTTAGCACAACACAAATCATACATTTATATAAAACTTCAAAATAACTTATTTTTATAAGTATATTGTGTAATTGTCGAACGTGAACTTTGTAAAGAATATTATGTCTCAAATGCCAAAGGGTTTACCATTCACAATAGACAATAGTACTTCATTTTTAATGAATTCTATCAAGAAAAATACATTTAGGATTTTTACCATATTTTCCTTCATAGTAAGCAAATTGCCATTTTTTTTTTTATAAAGCTATGAGCCATGTGTTGGGACCACTGGAAGAAATAACAAAGCACCACTTTTAAAAGTAAGTCTTTAATAAATAACTTTTCTGGTACATATAAATATCTTTCTATACTTTTGTGTTTATTATGAAACATTGTATCCAGCACATGCATTATTTAATTAATAAATATATTTCTAATGCAGAATTAAAGTATAAGACATGGAAATAATCCCTATTCTTGCAAAACTTGGATTCTCATGAGTCACACAAATTTAAATAAGTACAAATTATATTCTCTAGCAATATCATCATCCTCTAGCATATTCAACATAAGCAGCAGAATCCAAAAGGAACAAACAGTTAAATCAAAAAAGGGAAAAGAGTAGGAGAAACTAGGATGCAACAGCTTTGCAGTGCACGTGAGTATTGAGGTATGTTTTAAGAGATGACAGTTACTTGCTATGCACACATAGTAGCTGGAAAACATCCACACACTTTGACCCAGAAGACAAACTCTAATTCACTTCCTCTTAAATATAGCTTGTCTGTATTCTAAGGAATACAGAGCACCAGAAGCAATGTTATCTGCCCCTTAAGGCTAACTGGGAAAGATGGTTCTCTGTTCTAGTGGGACATATATGCTTTGGAATCCTTGGGAGAATAAGAAAGCTGAGTAATGAAGCACCATGTTAAAGAGACCAGAAGAAAAGACCTCACAGGTAAGATTTCAAAGGAGCTTCAGTGGTATACATGAGAATCGTTTGTGTCTTTCAAGTAAATCACCAAATACATGAGATAGCAAGGCTCAGCCAATGCATATTCTACATAACTCACCCCAACACCATCAATCTATGACCTCTTGGCTAAGCTCCCTATACTCCTAGAATCAATATGAGCACTGGGACAACTTGTTACCCCACAGATGATGAACAATAGAGAGGAGAGAATTCTAAGAACTGAGGGCCTTCAAAATATTCTTCTGTTTCTGAGTAAGAATGAGCTAAAGGAGAGAGTGTGAGTTAGGAACTGGAAAAAAAAAACTGAGAAGATGCCGGGTCACTGAAGATCCATGCCACCATGTCACAGAAGGATTTATCCTCAAAAACACCAAGGACACCGTGCTGTGAGAAGTGGTTCTTTTACTTATTACTTATGAGTATATTCTAGGAATAACTTGGGTGATTAATTTGCAAACACTCACATTCAACTGATGCTGTTGAAGAATGAAAAATTATAAAAATAGTCAATAAGATATATACAGGCTTTCCTTTGGTTTTTCTTTAAAGAACATGGAAAATTTTCTCTGAAACAAGCCGAGAGTGTGAGCCAGCCAGTTTCAAGTACCTGCTAACTACAAAGAATAGAAGCCATCTAGGTGGAACCAGGGAGCTGATGACCGTGATGATAAGACAGGGCCATGGTCGGGCTACCTAGAAATCGTTAACTAGAGAATGAAAGGACAGGACCAGGACCAGATTCTTGAGAAGAATAAAAGTATGGATTGAGTCTCTCTGAGACTTTCCATTGTTTCTACCTCATGCAAGAATGGTGTCTTGTGAGTTATTAGGGTGGCCGCGAATTCCTGAGGCTTGAGGGAGGTCCTCCCTTTGTAGAGGAGGTCTTTCACTGTCAGTTTAACAAACCACTCAGTGTTTATTTGTGTCAGTTTTTTTTTTGTTTTTTTTGTTTTTTTGTTTGTTTGTTTGTTTTATATTTTTGTATGCATGCACTTGGTTCTCTAAAGCCTCATAAGAACTAACTGCTTAGATTAGCACTTCACTTTCCTGGAATCAAAGCAACCCATACTAGATAATGGCCTGTCCGGACATATTATCCATTAAGAGCTATTTTCTAGTGAATGGCTCAGATGGCTATTTAGAAGAATTTCAGTGCATCATCGCAATGGTTGATCTAAGCAGTCTTTGCATGATTAACCTTTGGTAGCTATAAAGATTACTTACTAAGAGCCTTTAATATTAGGAAGTCTGAGCTGAAAGGAAATTAACTATTTACCAAGTTCAGACAACCATGTAGTACTAAGTATAGTAATAAAACCCATACCTTTTTACAATTAGCAGCTCTTTGTAGAATGCTTCCAGTTGAGCAACTAGTGAAAATGTTGCAACGAAAGCAGAATAATGTTAGTAGTACTTGCTTGCAACAGAGACCTAAATATTACTGAGTTTTGAAAAAATGATATTCTGGTAGTCTATATGTGCAATTTAATGTTATGTTGTAACAGAAAATACATCTCACATCTGTAAAAGACAACAGAGGTGGAAAAAGTTATGCTGTAGAAAATTCACTCAGTTCATATATTTATATACTCTTCCTGCCGCACTAAATTTCTAAATAAGTCCAGATTCTGAGAGAATGCCAATCCGTTCAGTCTTCCTGAAGTTAATTGTGAGAATTGTTTTTAGGAAAAATAAAACATATAGCTATATTTGTATATTTTATATACTTGTATTATGTTTTTATATTAAAATATATTTTATGTAATATTTACATACTATGGTGTTTATATATGTGGTATATTAACCAAAAATAATGTAGAACTATGTGTTTTATGACCCGAATATGAAGTGTCTTTAGCAAAAAGTCTTACCATCAATGTCTAGAGATGATGCAAGAGCATTGGCAACATCTTACAGTTCTTGCATTGGCAACATCTTAGTGTTTGGAACTCTATAGAGCTTCACTGCCCAATAACTTTGTGGTGGCAATTCTTGGTTGTCAACTGATTAACAGCTTAACTGAAACACAAAAACGGAGGACACACCTGTAAGGGATTTCTGTTTAATTACAAGTAGGAATATCTACTTCTAAGACTGATCTTTGAGGTGAGAAAGATACATCTTTAATCAAGATCTTTCATCCAGATCTAACGTGTGCCATGCCTTCTGCTGGAAGCCTTTATAAGGACTTGGAAGAAGGAAGCTTTTGCTTTCTGCCTGCTTGCTCTCACCTTGTTAGTAGGTCCAGTCCTTAGTGGAATTAGAGTCTCCGCCTTCAGGATTCCAGCAGATACTGCAGACTGTATAAGACATCCAACCTCATGAACTGAGCAACTTATGGATTCTTGAACTTTCCACTTAAACCAACCATTTTGGGGCTTAACTGAACCACAGCCTGAAAGTCATTTTAATAAATCATATATGTATATGTGTGTGTGTGTGTGTGTGTGTGTGTGTGCACGTGTGCACGCACGCGTGCGTATGCATCTGTGTTACATAATTGTATATGATATATATTATATATATAATTATATATAGTTTATTACAATGAATTATATAATTTAATTTTATAAGTCATATCTATCACTCTAGAAACCCTGACTAATACACAGGCTGAGACAATGAATGGTTGCTTTGAAAACATGAAAGACCTGAGTTTGATCCTTCAAAATTCTCACTTAAAAGTGCCAGATCCCAGTCTACCTTTTAGGAAATGGATACTGAAAAATCCCTAGGGTTCACAGGCTAGTCAGCTTAGACTGTTTAGTAACTTCCAGGCCAATTAGAGATTCTATGTGAAAAAAATTGTTGATAACCTCTGAGGAATAACTAAAATTGTTCTCTGGTATCCACATTCCTGTGCACACATGTAAACTCACTGGAGTATATCTTTACACTCTCTGAAAGAAAAAACAGATGAGAGATGCTCCCTATATTTGAAAGAAAGATGTTTATATCTACCTGTGGGGAATACCTTAAAGCAACAGAAGTAATCTAGTAACTGACCCCAAAACATAACTATATTTTAAACAACAAAAAAGAAAGAAAGAAAAAGAAAAAACCAACCAACCAAATGAAAACTTATTCATAAGGAGGTTTAAGGTAAAGTTATCAGACTTGTGGATACATGTTACCCTCCTTACTAGAAGGCAGGAAATTGACAAGTACTAGCATAAATACTGCAATGTCAATAACAGTATATTAGCATTTTACTACCCAGGGGGCTACTCAGTAGGACCTGACATGTGATCCAGGGAAATACCAATATGGAAAGTGATGCTTTTTCTCATCTAGAAAATATGGAGCATTAGAACAGGTTTAAACTGATTAGCAAGGTGAGAAGGCAGGATACCCTGTGTCTTAGGCTTATGCTAAGTGTATTCTTGTTTGCCAAGCAAGATATGATTCAACTTCTTCATGCCTAATGGACCACTCAGAATTTAGGGATTTCAGCCAAAAGGACATGGCATAGGACAATTTTGGAAATGTGCCTTATAGAAGAAGAGGTGAAATTTTAAGAAGTCAGCCAGAAAGTGATACTAATGTATCAACCAGGATTTGGAAGCTTGCCATTAAAGCCTATGTCAAATGAATTTCTAGACTTCATTTCAAGAAAGATATCACCTTCCCCCCCCTACACACACCCCATTCCACCCTCTTTATCTCTGGAAAAGCTGGATACCTGGTGAGTACAGTAGAACATAAAGTTCCAGAAAAATAAAGCTAAATAAGATAATTCAAAGTTACCTTGGGAAGGATTTAGTTAGTCATACTTGAAAATGCAAAGTGTCCTTAAGCTAAATATAACATAATAGTTTGCCATCTCCTAAAACTGTAAGTGGAGCCCAGAGAGTAGTTTCCGATGCAAATGTTAAGGAAAAATAAAGTCACAGTCATATCAGCAACTTATCAGAACATTCTTCTTTAGCAGGCATAATGTACATACATACATACATACATACATAAATACATTATATGACATATAAAACTTCTAGTAGGTGTAAGCTCAGGTTCGTTTTTGATAACAACATGTAAAAGTTACATCATAAGGCTATCACAAAATGTAACTGAGATCTTTTGTGTGTATATATAACACCTTGTATATCACTCATAAAATCTGTTTCTCTTTTATCTCTGAGTTTGCCATATGCTGGGTGACATATTCTAGGAGACATGAATTAATGACTATTGATCCATATTGGACATTTATGTCAGAACAAGAAAACCCTTTTTCCAAATTCTAGCTGATGAAGGGGTTGAAGTTACTTATAATAGCATGGATTCGAGGCAGCTGTGTCACTGAAAAGCTGCAGGTGAATGAATGACTCAGAAATGGCATTCTTGTAGTTCACTGTACAATTTGCAGGACGTTCTCCTGCCAGGTTTCTTCATCTTTGGTGGTCTTAAGTATGGAGGCACTACTTCATGGGTCTTACACAGAAAGAGACAGAGCTTGCTGAGCTCCTGCATTCTTCCACTGCTTCCTTACTGCAGATGTGGTAGGACTGTCTCAGTGCCAGATTTTCTGTACCTAGTGCTGAATATTTTATCACACCAATAGGAAATCTCCTTCCATTTCAAAGTTCTTTCTGTCAGATGTTTGGTCACAGCAATAAAATAAATAGTCAACACTGAGAACATGGGACTAAGAAGCTAATGAGTTTCGTTATAACAAAACATGGCACATTTTAGTGATATATCTAGTGTAATGAAGCACTGCGACCAAAGGCAAATCTGAAGAAAAAAGATTTGTTTCTTTTATACTTTACATCACTATTCATTATTTAATCATCAGGTCAGGTCAGAAATCTGGAAGCAAGAGCTGATGCAGAGGCCATGGAGTGGTGCTGCTTACTGGTCTAGGGATAGCACCACACAGGTTGGGTTAGAACCTCCCCCCATCAAACACTAATTAAGAAAGTGCTCTACAGGTATGCATTCAGCCGAGTTCTTTCTCAGTTGAGGTTCTTTCGTCTCAGATGATTTCAGCTTGTGTCAGGTTGACATAAAACTAGCCAGCACATTATAAAACAAAAATTATAAATACATTTTATCAAATCATAGTAAATCTCTCTTCAGTATTCCTACATGTTTTAGTAGGTGACAAACTTAGGTCTGGTCACAACAACACAAATATCACATGTTGCTAAATTATTTGCTTTTTTTCTCTAGACATATTCTTATTCAGGGGCCAGATGAGTACCAGAAGGGAAGTAATATGATTAAATCCATGCTGGAACATAAATATTTCCATACTATTTAACATTCCCATACATGTTTAGGAATTTGTTTTGGGGGCTCAAATATTATAAGCATAAAATTCATGTCAGATAATAAAATGAAACATAAACAGCAACCAAAGTTCAGTCTCCAATGTCTCCACGGACATTGTAACTTGTAACTCACAGATTAACCTCATTACAAAATCTCACTAAAACTAAACCTCTTGTTTGAAATGAATTTCTATTCAATTACTTATAACATTTCTACATATCTCTAAGTTAATAAAATAACTAAATGAAAACGAAAATTTTGAGAAGAACAAACCCACTGGAAAAATTATTTAGTTTCTCAAATAGGAGGAAGCTAGGGATTACCTAGACTAGAGGCAAAGAAGCCTTCTCAGCTGGAGCCTATACTGTAATGACACAGCAGTCTTTAAAGAGAGAATGCATTCCAGTTTTTTTCCAAGACTTTCATTGCTTCCAAAACAATAATTGGGCTGTTTATTTTGTGCTTGATGAATGATTGTTCTGTGCAGCTCAACCCTAAATTCTGAGAACTTTTTAAAGAGTGAATTGTTTCTGAGGCCAACGACACTGAATGGGCTCCAGGGAATGAAATGGTAAAGAGAAAGTGAAACATTTGTCAGCCACTCTTGAAATCTTGCAGCAGTGCCTGAAAATTATGGTCTTATTTAATAAATGATGTTTATTTAGTTAGGACAAAGCATTATCAAAGTCGTTTACAAACACAAAAACTTTCTTAAATTTCTCTAATCCTGCCACATTTTTCAGAGGCTGCCAGCTACAATGGCCTGCCAGACAGTAATCTGAATTCTAATATCGGGCTGTAAGTAAACACTTGCCTTGGCTTCAGACAATTTGATTTATCAATGAGGGTTTCTTTTTCCTTTATGTTTGAAGTGTGAAAGTTAGTACAGTACTCTATATGGACCCACTCCAACAGCCCTGGTAACTTCCCATAGCTGAAGTCCATTTCGGTGCATAAGAGAGCCACTAACACACACATGCAAACCCAGTTCACTGGGCGCGCTCAGCATTCCTTTCCAGCATCTCAGTTATAACAGCCAAGTAAATCTGTAAGAACATCTTGGAACATCGTGCTTTGATCTGCCCATCTGTCTCATCTTGAATCTTTGAAACAGGGCAACAATATAACTTATAAGTGATTCTGAAGTCCTCATGTTTATTATGGCATCAAAATTCCCATAAAGTTTGACTCCCTGATCAGTGCTTTCTGGCATGCCTTTAGTATAGGCTGCCTGAATGCTATAGGGCAAGCCATAAGAGTCTGTGCTTCTTTGGGAGAGGGACTATCTCTGAGCTCTAGCACATTGACTCTTTGATCTGAATTTCAGTAATTCCATTATCTTCTTCATCCTCTAAATTTACTGCCTTAGGTTAATTTTCTTCTTTAATAGGTAGAGCCTATAAATCAACTTTGTAATCAAATATATTGAGTGTGCTTTCATAATCTGCCTGAAATTATCTTTTTACATTTATTACCCCAAAGTCTTCACCTTTTCTTCTTAACACAGTCCAAATTTCCTTTGTCTGATGCATTTAAATTCCAGGCTCATCAGGACATAAGTGCAAGCTACAGTCCTGGTAATGGATGAGTTCATTCAGCACAGACACCTGTTGAGAAGGCTAAAAACAGCAAACTCCGTGTTCTCAGGTCAAGCAAGCAGACAACGCCAAAGAAATAGATCAGAAGCATTTAAAATAAAAAAAGAATGAAAGAAAGGACAGGTAGGGAGGGATTGAGACTTAAATGTTAAGTTAGTTTCTACTGTGAATCTTGTAGTAAATGCATGGATGTTTACAAGGCAATAGAAATAGAGGAAAGCTTCCAGTCTATACCTCTACAGAGGACAAACTGACGTGCTGCATCCCTTTCACACCCCACAGCCTGCCTGTCTTCCAGGAAGTCTGATGTAACCAAGGACACTGGTGAAAACCCACCCCAATATTCACACCAGCTGAGACCCCCACAGAGCCCAGCATACATGGAATCTATCCTTCTTTGCCTGAACACCATAGTTCTTCAAGACTGCATTTCCATATATGACTGAAACAGATCTTGCTCCTAGACTGCCCCCCAAAAAACCAAAACCAAAGCCAAAACAAACCAAACTAAACCAAACCAAACCAAAACAAAACAAAAAACCAACCAAACAACCAACCAAATAAAAAAAACCCAACTTGATTGTCTCCCAGGAGATTTGCTCTAACAAAGAACAGAGGAAGATTGATCTAACCAGGGGACACAGAAGCCCTTCTCTAACAAGGAAAACAGGAGCTTCCCTCCATATCCCCCAACTAGAAATAGCACTGCTGGCCTCACAGAAGGCCTACTGTAACCCAGGTCACACAACTCTACCTTCCTCCAAGGAGGCCAGCTCCAGGCAGAGACAACCAGGCCAGTTAACACCAGAAATAGGCCAGCTGGACAATCAAGTGGGACCCTTAGACCCTATGGAGAGGACTGAGATGCATGAGAAAATAAGGAGGCACAGCAAATCAAGAAGTCTGACCAAGCTGGCAAAATTTTTATTGTTTTCACAGGTTATATACTCTGAAAACGGGATATGGAGAGGGGTAGGAAAGGAAAGAGGACTTTGCAGGTGGAGGAAGCTAGCTGCAGCTGCAGGGTCTAACTAAGTTATTCTCACAAAAGCCTTTCCATTACCAGGGGTTCTAAAAACATCTATCTAGCAGGATGTTGGCTAAATCTAGAGATCAGGAGGAAGAGTTATTAAAGTGGGTTGCTATGAGGCCTTGTTTGAGTTCTGAGAACTGACAAGTGAATCCATGGAAGGTAAGAAAGAATAATAGATAGGAGAGCCAAGGTGAGTATTTGCCAAGAGTAAGGCCTTGCCATGGCTGCCCACAGGCAAGCACAAGAACATAAGCAACAGAATCAATGCAAACGAAGATCATCAGAAGCCATTTCTCCTACTACAGCAAGCCCTGGATACCCTCACACAACTGAAAAGCAAGTGTTTGACCTAAAATGCCACCTAATAAAGATGATAGAGGTCCTTAATGAAGATATAAATAATTCTCTTAAAGAAGTACAGGAACACACAGGCAAACAGGTAGAAGCCTTTAAAGAGAAAACCAATCCCTTAAAGAAAATATAGAAAATTATAATCAAGCCAGTGAAGGACTTGAGCAAAATGGTCCAAGACGTAAAATTGGAAATATAAGCAATAAAGAAATCATAAATGGTGGCAATCCTGGAAATGGACGAACTAGGAAAGAGATCAGGAGCTAAAGATGCCAGCATCTTTATAAGATATAAAATATAAGAGATAGAGGAGAGAATATCAGGCATAGAATATACCAGGCAAGATATTGTCACATTGGTCAAATAAAATAAAGTGTAAAAAGCTCCTAACCCAAAACATCCAGGAAATTCATAACACAGTGAAAAGACCAAACCTAAGAATAATAAGAATAGAAACTGGTGAACATTAATAGTTCAAAGGGGTAAAAAAATCTTCAACAAATTTATAGAAGAAAATTTCCCTAACCTGAAATAAGACATAATCATAAACATACAAGAAGCCTACACAACACCAAATAGATTGGACCAGAAAAGAAAATCCTCCAGTCACATAATAATCAAAACACTAAATGCACAGAACAAAGAAAAAATATTAAAAGCTGTAAGGGAAAAAGGCAAAGTAACATATAAAGACAGACCTATTGAAGAGACACAGGAAGCCTGCCTCTGCACTTCCCTGGCACCACGCTAGGCCAAAGAAGTTTGCATTCCTTCCCTCCCCCACTTCATAGATGCCTTTGGCCTTTGGAGAAGGCAAACAAAGAGGGCCCAGCCTGGCATGGTTATATTGCAATTCCCCTTTCCCCTTTCATGGTAGCACTCCCTTCACCTTGATGACCCATCTGGGGGGGGGGGTGCGGAGAGGCAGATGCCAGCCTTGGGAACAGACGAAAAAATAGCATACCCTAGCCTCTGCATCACTGAAATTCATACTCCCTTTGATTGATAACCAACATTTCTTCGGTGCAGATGTTTCCTGCCCTTGAAGGAAACAGGGATCAATATTTTGAAATGATAAAAAGTCCTCTCTTGGACTATGGAAAAGAGACAATTATAGCTATGACCAGATTATAAAAATACACCAGCTTCTGATAGCACAATTAGTTACTTTTCTCAGGTCAGGAAAGTCCCTTCCCTTTCCAGTTGCACAGTTCCACCCTGCTGTCTGAACAAACATTATCAGGTTTGAAGAATGGCATTCCCTTATCAATTCCCCAGTCACAAAACACCAAAGACAGAGGATCCCAGCTTATGCATATGCACGTATAAATACTCCAAGCCCCTGCATGGGAGCATCGAATTTTGAACCTGTGGAGTAAGAAAGGCTTGAGATCTAAATCAGACTCATATAATAAAGACTCTCTTTGTTCTTGCATTGGTGTTCTTCTGGTGCTCCAGAAAAAATGGGCATAACATTATCTCAATTACACCAGACTTCTCAAGGGAGACACTAAAAGCCAGTAGATCCTAGACAGGTGTCATGCAGACCCTTAGAGAACACAAATGCCGGCCCAGTCTACTATACCCAGCAAAACTCTCAATCAATAAAAATGGAAAAACCAAGATATTAGATAACAATACTATATTTGAATAATATTTCCAGGCCTACAGAGAATACTAGAAGGAAAATTCTATCTCAAGTTTGGGGTAACTCAACCCCCCAAAACCAAAAGAAATTAATAATTCCACAACAACACAAAAGAAGAGAGCAACACACACATAATACCACCTCCAATAACAAAAATAACAGGGACTAGCAATCATTGGTCTTTAATATCTTTCAACATCAATGGACTTAAATCTCCAATAAAAAGACATGGGCTAGCAGACTGGATATACAAACAGAAACCAGTACTTTGCTGTATACAAGAAACACACCTCCTTGAAAAAGACAGACACTACCTCAAATGAAGGACTAGACTAAAGGTTCCAAAGCAAATGGCCCAAAGAAACAAGCTGTGGTTGTCATTCTAATATCCAATAAAATAGACTTTCAAACAAAAGTTATCAAAAGCAATGGAGAAATTCACCTTATACTCATCAAAAGAAAAATCCATTAATCGAAGTATTAATGTTGAACATCTATGCCCCAAATGCAAGGGCATACAGATTTGTGAAATAAACTTTACTAAAACTCAAAACATACATCAAACCTCACACAATACTAGTAGGACACTTCAACATCCCAGTCTCACAACTGAACATTGTATTTAATCAGAAACTAAACAGAGACAAGGGAAACTAACACAAGTCATAAACCAACAAGATTTAACAGGTATCTATACAACATTTCACCCCAAAACAAAGGAATATACCTTCTTCTCAGTACCTTATGGAATCTTCTTCAAAACTGACAAAACAATTTGACACAAAACAAGCCTCAACAGATACAGTAAGATTGACTTAATTCCTTTCATTCTATCAGATCACCACAGATTAAGGCTGGACTTCAATAAAAACAAAAACAACAGAAAGCCCACATACTCGTGAAACTGAACAATTCTCTACTCAATGATAACTTGGTCAGGGAAGAAATAAAGAAAGAAATTAAAGAATTTCTAGAATTCAATAAAAACAAAGACACAGCATACTCAAACTTAGTGATCACAATGAAAGCTGTTTTATGAAGAAAATTAATAACACTGAGCACCCTCATAAAGACACTTGAAAGATCCTATACTAGCAACTAAACAACACACATAAAAGCTCAGAATAAAATGAAGTAAGTACGCACAAGAGGAGTAGAAGGCAGGAAATAGTCAAACTCAGGGCTAAAATCAATTAGTTAGAAACAAAGAGAATGATACAGAGAAACAACAAAACCAAGAGGTGATTCTTTGAGAAAAACAACAAGAGAGGTAAACACTTAGCCAAACTAATAAAGGACATTGAAATAGTATCCGAATTAACAATCAGAAATGAAAAAGGAGACCTAACAAAAGAACCTTAGGAAATTTAAAAAATCATCATATCTTACTACAAAAGTCTCAACAAAACTAGAAAATTCGATGAAATAGATGATTTTCTAGACAGGTACAATGTACCAAAACTAAGTCAAGATCAGATAAACTATCTAAACAGTCCCATAACATATAGAAACAGTCGTTAAGAACCTCCCAAAAAATAAAAGCCCAGAACCAGATGGATTTAGTGCAGAATTCTACCAGACTTTAAAAGAAGAGCTAATACTAACACTCCTCAAACTAGTCCATGACATGAAAACAGAAGGAACACTACCTAATTCATTCTATGCAGCCACAGTTACTTTGATATCTAAACCACACAAGGACCCAACAAAGAAAGAGAAACTCAGGCCAATTTCACTTATGAATATTGATTCAAAATTAATTAGTAAAAAGCAGGATAGGCAAAATAATTCCCAACAGTAAAAGATCATATGAGGAATCACCATCCCTGACATCAAGCAGTCATACAAAGCACTAGTGATAAAGACAATATGGTATTAGTACAGAGACAAACAGGTCCATCAATGGAGTAGAATCAAAGACCCAGAAGTAACTCACACATCTGTGGGAACCTGATCATTAACAAAGAAACCAAAAATATACAGTGGAAGAAACAAAGTGTCTTCACTAAATGGTGCTGGTCTAACTGCCAGTGTGCATGTAGAAGAATGAAAATAGATGCATATTTATTACTTTGCTCAAGTTCAAATCCAAGTGGATCAAGGACCTCAACACAAAACCAGATACACTGAATTTAATAGGAGAGAAAGTGGAAAAGAGCCTTGAACTCACTGGCACAGGGTGAAATTTCCTGAACAGAACGCCAATGGCTCAGAATCTAAGCTCAATAATTGATAAATGGGACCTCATGAATCTGAAAATCTTCTGTAAGACAAAGGGCACAATCAATAGGACAAAATGGCAACCTACAGATTGGAAAAAAACTTCACTAATCCTACATCAAAAAAAAAAAAAAAGGTTAGTATACAAAATATATAAAGAACTCAAGAAGTTATCTTCCAAAAACCCAAATAACCCAACTGAAAAATGATGTACAGAGGTGAACAAAGAATTCTCAACAGAGGAATCTCGAATAGCTGAGAAGCACTTAAAGAAATGTTCACTATCTTTAGTCATCAGGAAAATGAAAATCAAATTGACCTGAGATTCCATCTTTTTGTTTTGTTTTGTTTTGTTTTGTTTTTGTTTCTGTTTTTGTTTTGTTTTGTTTTGTTTTGTTTTCGAGACAGGGTTTCTCTGTATAGCCCGGGCTGTCCTGGAACACGCTCTGTAGACCAGGCTGGCCTTGAACTCAGAAATCCACCTGCCTCTGCCTCCCAAGTGCTGGGACTAAAGGCGTGCGCCACCACTGCCTGGCCTGAGATTCCATCTTACACCAATCAGAATTGCTAATATAAAAAATTCAAGTAACAGGAAATTCTGGGGATGATATGGAGAAAGAGGAATACTCTTCCACTGTTGGTAGGATTGCAAAAATTTATACTCTTGACATCAATTTTGTGGTTCCTTGGAAAATTGGAAATAGTTCTATCTGAAGAGTCAACTATACCACTCCTGGGCATATACCCAAATGATGATTCACCATACTACAAGGACACATGCTCCACTATGTTCATAGCAACCTTATTTTCAATAGCCAGAAACTGGAAGCAGCCTCAATGTCCTTCAGCTGAAGAATGGATACAGAAAATGTGGCTCATTTATACAATAAATATATGAAATAGTATTCATCTATTAAGAACGAGGACATCATGAATTTTGCAGGAAAATGGATGGGACTGGAAAATATTATCCTGAATGAGGTAACTCAGACCCAAAAGAACATGCATGGAATGTACTCACTGGTAAGTGAGTATTAGCCAAAAAGTACAGAATACCCAGGATACATCCCACAGACCATACGAAGTTTAACAAGAAGGAAGGCCCAAAAGAGGATGTTTTAGTAACACTTAGAAAGGGAAACAAATTAATCACACAAGGCAGAGGGAAGGAGGGACCTGAGTTGGAGAGGAGAAACAATGGGGAAAGGGGGAGCAGGATCAGGTATTGGGAGTTGAATAGGAGAGAAGCCTAGAGGGCAAGGAAAATGAATATGCAGCTTCTGTGTGGGGGTCTGAGTGTTAGTATTGGGAGACCCTCTAGAAAATCCCAGAGACTTGGGATATGAGGAACTCCCAGGACTCAATGAGTGTGAGCTTAACTGAAATGCACAGCAGTGTGGAGAAGGATCTTGAAGAAACCACCTTCATTAGATAGTTGGTGCCCTCTAGGGTTGGGGTTACCAACCCACCGTCAAATTTTCTGACCCAGAATTTTTCCTGTCTGAAAGAACTACAGGGACAAAATGGAAAAGAGACAGAAGGAAAGGATATCAGGTATCCAGCCCAATTTGGGATGCATCTCATGGGGGAGCACCGATACCTGTCAGTTTTACTGACACTATGGTGTTCTTACAAATAGGAGCCTAGCATGACTGTCCTTTGAAAGGCCCTACTAGAAGCTGACTGAGATAGATGTAGATACTTATACCCAACCAATGGAATTAGGTTCAAACCTCTATGGAGGAATTAGAGGAAGTATTGAAGGAGATGAAGGAGATGATGATCCAATAGGAATACCAGCAGTCTCAACTAACTAGACAGATGTCTTTGAATTCAACTGAATCACCAGCCAGGAAGCACACAGGGATTGGTCTGTGGTCCCTAGCACATATATCCTTGTCTGGCCTCAGCGGGAGAAGATGCACCTAATCCTATAGAGACATAAGGCCCCAGGGAAAGGGGATCCCAAGGGTTGGGGAGAAGTGCAATTTCTCAGAGGCATAGGAATGTTATGAGGAACTCTGGGAAGGGGGACCAGGAAGATGGGTAACATCTGAAATGTAAATAAATAAAATAATTATAAAATAATTAAAGAGAGAGAGAGGAAAATACTCAAAGGAAATTGATGAACCAAAATGAGTTAATAAAGTTTGAAGGTGTGTGTGCGTGTGTGTGTGTGTGTGTGTGTGTGTGAGAGAGAGAGAGAGAGAGAGAGATTGAGAGAGAGAGAGAGAGAGAGAGAGAGAGGAAGGAAGGAAGGAGGGGGGCAGGTAGAGTTCAGTTAGATAAAATGAGTCTCCTCAGTCTTTGTGAAGGGAAATGGCTATGTGGGTAAAAATATATGAAGGCCTAAATTCAGTCTGATTCCAAGAACCAAACTAAAAAGTCACATAAATCATATGTATCCATAATTCCAGCACTCTTAGAATAAAATTGACGATAAGGACGGAAGAATCACCCAGAACCTCATGGGCCAGTCAGTCTTCTATGCACAGAGTATCTAAAACATGGAGAGACCTTGCCTTACAAACAAGGTGGAAGATAATATCCAACTCCCAAACTTGTTCCTTGACCTCTACATACCTCTGTATGTATGCCTACTCTCACACACATGTAGATACACACCTGCATAAAAAACTCATGCAAATATACAGACATGCACTCACAAAGTAAAGTTATTTTGTTTACAAGAAAGACATTTTAACACATTCTATGTCCCAATAAAATTACACTGCTGTTATTTCTCTGGCTCCTTAGCCACTTATTCTGTACATGAAGTTTCATTTTGCCTAGTTTCTATGTGTGTGGCATCACTACACTACCTCAAATCCATATATATATATATATATATATATATATATATATATATATATATATATATAATATGATGAAAGGGAGAACATCATATTGGGAAAATGATCTTCCAGTTCAACTAACTGTTGCAGCTTTGGAAAGGGAATTGCTATTTTAAATTAAATAATACTCTATGCCAACAAACACCAAAAAAGTAATGCTTAGTTTTGGGAACCTGACAAAATAGTTAAACAATTAGATCCTAGACAATGAATCAAATCACAGACTACTAAATTACATACTGAAGAGTTTATGACTCCTGGTCTTTTAACACAAAGAACAGAAGGTCTAGTCAACTTGCCAATCACCTCCTTAGGTGTCATCTCTGGGAATACAATGAATGTTCCATGTCTTGAAAGAGCTACAGATTAAGCAGTGTCTGTTTACACAAATGATACTGATTAACTAGTAAAAAGTGACAAATGACAGAAAAGGGTTAAAACACCAGCATACATCTCTAGTTATCTCACCCCAGAATAATTTTGTGTGAGGTTCTGGAGATGATTCCATTTGACCATTTAACTTGATGTTATTTGATCAAGTAAATTATAAGGGTTCATACAACCTGGTGCAGGGAGGCTCTGGGATGTTTTTTTCCCTGCTTTGAATAAATTAGTCCTCCCCATTTCTATTCTTACTTGGAGTAAGTATAACTTAAATGCTACCAGTATGGATCAGAGTTCAAAGGGTACCAATGAGACTTCTAGGAGTTTATTTGGTTTTTGTTTGTTTGTTTGTTTGTTTTTGTATCACAGAACATACAATTGTACCAAGGACTCATTGATTCTGACAGAAATAGAGACCACTTATTAAGGAAGAGAACGATATGCTCAAACATAGAATTAGGCTAGTGAGCTGGTAAGGTCCTAGGCTTATTAGGCACTGAATACCAACACCATGACAGTGATAGCTTTTTTACAATGGCTCTTGTATTTTCCTGCATTTATGTAGCACCAGTGGACCAGTTTCCAGTCCTTCTTATAATAGCTTTCTTTCATGATTCTCCATCACCAACTTTGATGCCTCCTGAGATCTCTCATGGAAGTAATCGTGGTACAAGATCAACTAAGCATTTCCAGTACCTCCTCACATGTTCATTTAACTCCAGGTGACTAGAAAGTCAAACAAGTCTCAGAATGAAGCAGAGTAATGTTTGCTGAAGACAGTTACATTTTAATCCATAATGACATCATGTTAATAAATATGCAAGCCTCCTAAGTTATAGATGGAGCTGCTTGAGATAAACTGACAGCCACAATGGGATGTGACAGTGTCAAAATGAGAAGAGAATACCAATGATTGATGCATTAACTTGTCCTTAACTATGCATAGGTAAAAGCAACAACGGGAATTTCCTATGTGTCTTTTAAGAAGTCAGTTATGTAACTTGTTTTAGAATATTCAGAACTGTTGCGGCCCATGCTGCCCCACTTATGGGGGCCAAAATGTAGAGAACTACTCTATCAATGGTGGAACCCACACTGCCAAAAGCCTTGGGGGCTAAACTATTAGAGTCTGCACTGCCCCAAGCTGCTCTGGTCTGCGGGTCAGGGTTTAGCAAGAGAGAGAGTGAGGACGTACTCGAGAAATGGAGACCAGACAGAGTGCAATTCAATCCAATTTATAGGTCTTATCTCTAAATCTGATCTCTAAGTCACACCCTTAAGTCACACACCTTTAAGTCTCACACACCCAAGGGAAGATCCTGGGTATCTAAAACAAGATGTTATCAGAGTGTGCTCAGCTCTTGTAGGCTATGGTAATCAAGTCTCTTGTCAGGGTATATGGCTCAAGATGGCTGCAAGGATGTTAGCCGCCTTCTGTCGGCTCCCCACACGGAACTGTAAAACAAAATAAAAAATTGGAGTCATATGAAGGCATTTCAAATTTAGCGAGGTTCCCATCAATTAGAAGTTCAGGAATTATAATTCAAAACCAAACAAAAACAAAAACTTTTCATTCAGAAACAAGTCATCATTTTGTGTTTTGTAAACTTGGATTATATAGTATTGTTTTATTTTTGGGGGGGGGGTTCAAGACAGGGTTTCTCTGTGTAAGCCTGGCTGTCCTGGAACTCACTCTGTAGACCAGGCTGGCCTCGAACTCAGAAATCCACCTGCCTCTGCCTCCCAAGTGCTGGGATTAAAGGCATGCACCACCACTGCCCAGCTTAGTATTGTTTTGTTTTAAACAACAACAAAAAAATGTGTCTTTTTCAGATTTGATAGATACATTGAAATGGATTTCAGGTGAAATATCTTTCACAAATGCAAACAACCAAATAAATTCTAGTAATAGATGTGAGAAGCCCTCTTGTGAGTTACTAGCAAGAGATGGTTAAGAGACTTCCAAAACATACAGCTGATCACTGTTGATCTTGGTTTCCCCCCAGAAGTAGAAGGTTAGTCCCTATTGCTGAATACACCATGCACTTTGGAAACTGGGCTCAGGTGAAACTGACCTGAATATTACTCACAGATGATTAGCTTCAATGGTAATAGAAGATACCATGAACGCTTTGAGAACACAGTGGCAACCAACAATCCTATCCCATGTATGACCCTTATCAACATTATCAATGACTAGCATGGCAGAATAGCTTTAAGAATGCAGTAGTGACATGCATACCTTGGCAGTAACCAACAGCTCTCTAAGTAGACATATGAACCCCTCAAGAAGGGATAATTCGTATCTGATATACATATATACATATATGTGCAATAACAACTGATAAAACAGAGGCCACAAATTTGAAGAGAGCAAGGAGGTATATATGGGAAGGTTTACGTTGTAGAAAGGGAAGGGGGAATTACATTATCATTTCAAAAGAAAAATTAAAAATAAAACAAAATTTAAAAAAAAAAGAGCAACCTGTAAATCAAAGAAAATCATTTCTTTCATATAACTGTAAATGGGACAGCTTTTCTTCGAGTCTGGAACTTCACTGAAACTAAGATAAAAGGTCATAATATGAGAATCTAATCCTAGTGTTCCAACCTGCCTTGGAATTACTAAACAGCATTGATTTTTCGCAGTGTAACAGCATTACATTGTAGGACATGATGCAAGCCTGGGGCGATCTAGAGGAGCAATACCTGTGATTTAGTAAGTACTTGCAAACATCATCTTGTAGTGCTACCAGAAGAAATTAATGAAATGTATTTTATGCTAATAATTCTATAGTGAAAATGTTACTTAAACTTCTGTATTTCTAGTAAAGTCATTGTCGAATATAGAACTGAATACATTCGTTGATGCTTTTGCCAGGAAACCAGAATAAGAAGTGTCTCCTTAATCATTATATGATATATATGTACATATGTAACTTTTATGCACACTATAAATTTTTTACTATTTAGTTTTCTGTTTGGTCTATTAGGAAACTAAAATCAATCAATTCATCTAAAAGAACATTAGAGAACTTTGTAATTTTTTGAACTCCACTCATCTTGACTTTATCTTATTTATGTTTTCAGCTTCATATTATGTTTCCTTTTAAAAGATTATTTAGATATAGACTTACATTTTACCACTGCCATATCTTTACTGCTTCTATGAAAAACAAACAAACTAAATCCAAATGCCATATAACTGGAATTGTACACTATGAGGCTTTACACATGTCCTTCTTTTACCTAACAATACACAGTTAAAAGTCATTTGTCTTTTATATCCTAATAACATTTTTATTACTTTATAATATTGTATTATAGAAACAATGCTCATTTTTTTTATAACCACTTACCAAATGAAGGGTAGTTTAGCTGCTTCCAGGTTAGTATGATTTCCAAAGAAAACTACAATTAATATTACATTTGTTTAAATTGTTATTGGAAAAGATCCATAGCAGTTCACAGCTCCACTTACATCTTCTCCAGGCAAGCAAACGCTGAGCATAGTTTTACAGTGTTGTGTCTCTACATGTTTCTAACAATATGCTCGGCAGCCTCCGGTCTCTACTGCAATAAAAATTATGGAGTTTCCGTGTCTTCTCATTTTAATCATAGTTAGTGATATGAACATAAGAGTGGAAATTTCTCTCTTTTCCCCATTTTTGATATCTGTTATTTTACAGACTTAACTACTGGTGTCAAACACAGACACAGGTAATTGGGACTAAGCATAGGTTAAATGTTCAGATTTTAGCACCAGAGGCAAAAGCATCAGATCACATCAACTTCAACAGGTCAAAATTAGCTATGATAAAAATGCATAAAAATTCTGTTTGATGAGGGAGGAGAAGGGAGGGGTTAGTGGGACAGGTAGGAGGGTCAGTGAGGGTCTACATCCCTGTGTCACTTTTGGCAAATCAATATCAACTCAAATGATTTCCAAAGCTTGTATTTTTCAATAGATTAAAAGATGGAAACATAAGCAAAGATATATCAAAATTAATTGTTATCATTCACCAAATTGACTTAAGAGATGTCTACAGAATGTTTTATCCAAACAGTGAAGAATATATATTCTAGTGAGCAGTGCATGGAAGCTTTCCTAGAATAAAGTACACCCTGAGACACAAAGTAAATCTTAACAATTTATAAAATTTAAATGATGCCATGTACTCTATCTAATCATAATTCAGTAAAACTTGAAATCACCAGCAAAAATAATCTCTAATAAACAAACAAACTCAATATTAAATGATGAATGAATCAAAGGAGAAATCAATACTAAATGTTCATGGAAATATAAAAATTAAAAACATAGAAATACCTTACAGACACATTAAAAACACTATTATGTGAAAATGTTTAACTCTAAGGACCTATATTTTAAAACATCAGGAGCACAAATAAATGAGTTAGTGATATTTTAAATAAATTTGAAAAAACAACAGCAAAATGACCCAATTTTACTAGATAAAAACCATAAATGTCAAAGCAGCATTCTATGAAATAAAAGCAAACAATACGAAGAATCAATAAATCTAAGAACTTGTTCTTTGAGATGATAACATGGCCCATTAGCCCAACTAATTAAAGATGGCCCAAATGAACAGACTCAGAAATAATAAATGAAGCCTTATAAAATACACTGAAAAATTCAGATTATTATAAGAAAATACATTGAAGCCTGTAATCCCTTAAAATGGAAAATCTAGAAGAAGTGGATTGATTTCTCTATTCATCCAAACTACCAAAGCTAAACCAAGAAGAGGTCAATAACCTAAACAGACCAATAAGAACATGAATATTGAAACAGAAATAATATTTTCCAACTAAAAAAAGTCGAGGCACAAATGGATTCACAGCAGAATACTATCAAATATTTAAAGAAGATCTAAAACTAATCCTTAAATAGGTTTTTTAAAAATAGAAATAGAGCATGTACAAGATGTTCTTCTAAACTTTTTCTACAAAAATAATACCATTCAAATACCAAAAAAAAAAAAATACCAAAAAGAGTTAAACACACACACACACACACACACACACACACACACACACACACACACTATAGGCCAATATTCTATACAAACAACCCTTTGTCAGCAATTTTTGGATTTTTTTTTCCCATTCCTACTCAGCATGTCATTGGAATATTCATGATGGCACAAACTCAATATGTTGCTCTTGATAATAAGATCACTCCTGCTGTGTTAATTTCTGCTGGTCTATTGCCAGAGTCTGGCTATCTTCTAGGGACTTCCTTAGTATCTTTCAGTGACTACAGTTTTCACTGTAGAATTCTTTCCCTTACACAAATATGTTTATCCTACAGGTTTTTTCAAGTATAATGAATGAGCTTATTTTCCTGGTTTCCTTTGAGAATGTCTGTTACTGGTATTTATAAAAAGAAAAGCCACAGATTTGTGTATGTTGATTTTTCTGCATAGAAAATAAAACAATTTGTTGAATTAAATGGCAGCCTACAGAATGGGAGAAAAATCTTTGGCAGCTATATAAATGTGATGGAAGATCAATATCAAGAATATATAAAGAACTCCAAAACAAAATAAAAAATTAGACAATTCCTTGACTTGGTACATTAAAAATGAGTAGCCATCTCTTAAAGAAAGAGATATAAATCGTCAATAAAATCTTGAAAACATCTTCATCCTCCTTACTTATTAGAGAATAGCAAAATCGAGCAACAATGGGATTGTAACTCATCTCTATCAGTGCAGCAATCAAGAGAAGTAAGAGACCCTGGCTAGGCTGTGAGGACAAGGGATGTGTATGTACTACCTAAGAGAATAAAAGTCAGTGTGTGTAGAAACCAGTAGACAGGTTCCTTGGAAAGCAGAAAAAAATATTTTCATACAGATGTATAGCATGTCTGGGTATGTGCCTGGAGAAGCTGAGATGAATGTCCTGCAAAGCTACACCCACATCTACACTTAGTACATTGTCACCCACATCTACACTGAGTGTTGGGAGCCAACTTCTAGCAGAAAGCGGCTATCAGTTTTGCAGCCATCTCGAGCCATATACCCTGACAAGAGACTTGTTTGTCAACAGCCTACAACAGCTGAGCACACTCTGATAAATATCTTGTTTATCCCACATATCTTGTTTTGCTGTTTAGTGACCACAGCTGCAAGGCGCATGTGCTATCCACAATATACACGCCTGTAAGGTGCACGTAATAGCCACACCTGCAAGGCATGTGGTATTCATAAATACCCCGGATTTCCCCTCAATAAATGATACTTGATCCGAAACTCTGTCTTGTTTCCATTCTTCGCATCTCTTCCCCTTCATCCCCACTCTCTCTCTCTTGCTAGACCCTGACCCACGGACCAGAGCAGCAGCTCGGGTTGGGACAACTGTGTACACTGACACCCACATCTACACTTAGTGCACTACCATTCTATGTACACTTAGTGCACTACCATTCTATGTACACTTAGCGCACTATCATTCACAATAGCTAAGTTCAGTAATCAACCCAGGTGATATTTAAAAAAAATGAGCTATTAAAATGTGGTATGCATGCACAGTGATGCCTCCTCTCCCAAAAGAAAAGAATAGCTATTCCATTTGCTGTAAAAGTGGCAAGAACTAGGAAAAGAGGCCCTGAATTTAACAAGGAGCAAGGAGGGTGCATGAGATTATTCACATGGAGAAAATGTCAGGAGAGAAATAATGTAATTATATATTCAAAATTAAAAATGTATTAGAAATAAATAAGCAAATATAATAATGGAAAGAAACAGATAATTCTAACTTGAAAACCATTCATGGAGCTCCTTCCTAGTGGCCTGGATGAGTTAATAAGAAAATAACAAATTTCCTTTTTCTCTTTTTAATTCAAATTTTTTTCTAGGACAGTGACAATAGCCTGACCAAGCTTTCCCTGAAGTTCCAGGCTTCCTTACTCTTTCTATGAAGCACTGTCTTCTTTTACACTGAGGCTTTTTGACTCCTTGCAGCTGGTTTCTGTTCTCCATTGATAAACTTACCTATTTTCTGCCTTCTCTTCCTCCGTTTTCCCTCCTTCTAACAAGATGCCATAATTTACAGCTTACCTGTCTTGGTGTTTGTTTGTTTGTTGTTGTTGTTTTGTTTTTTTTAATCTCAAACATTAATGGAGTAGTTTTCTGCTTCTAAATATAAAAGTTTTGTGGAAAACAAGATATACCTGGGTGCGGTGGCAGTACACACCTTTAATCTCAGCACTCAGGAGGCAAAGGCTCTAAGAGGTCAAGGCCAGCCTTGTACAGAGTGAGCTCCAGAATAGCCTGGGCTACACAGAGAAACCCCATCTTGAAAAATAACAAACAAACAAAGAAGCAAAAAGCTTGAACTTGGACATGTGTATAAAAGACTGCAAAGGTAATTAATATGCCTTTAGTGTCACTGGTCTGTCAACAGGGTGGGAGACTGGTAGAGCTTCCACACTATAAAAGGGGTTCTTTTAAATTTTCTAGGAGAACAGAGCCAATGGGATCAACATATAAAAAATTTTTACAGTGAGTTTTAAAATAGTAACCACAGCAGAACCACATCTAAAACCTGAGACCAGTTATTTGGTTCTCCACTCAGAACTTTTGGGGCTCAGAAATTGACACACAAACCATACAAACATTGATCTCAGTTAAGCAAGAATAGTTTACCAAATACACATCCTATTACTGGTCAGACAAAGGACACGGCTCAGAATTATCTGAACTATGACATTGGACATGTTTTTCTGTTGGCTTATAAAGGGAAACAACACAAAACCACAATGAACTTATCCACAGGTGCAGGAAGTGATGCCTGGTGGTCAGCTCTGACTCAAGCAATTTTAGACATAACAGTTCATATTGACATTTAACTTGGGTGGGCCCTATGTGAAACTTTGTGGAATTTTATAAGATTAACAAACCACAGAACATAACATAACAAAACACAGCAGAGCATAACATAACATAACATAACATAACATAACATAACATAACATAACTCAACATAGGATGTGGTCATCATGATTCTGTTCTAAGTCAAGCTATTATTTGTCTGTGTCACTGACTGGCAGGCATATTAGAACAACAGTATGAAACAGCTGGAAGGCATGGGGAAAATGGCTACAGCTATGCTGGGATGGTCAGACCATAACAGGTGCAGCAGCTGTTGACATAGTTCTTCAATGGCTATCTCAACCTGGGTATGGGAGGCCAAAGAACAGAAGTAAGCCAGTCCACAGTGCTGGGTATCAGTGGTGCTAACCTACTGCTGGAAGCTCTGGAAAGCTGTTCTTCCTAATCTCCCATAAAAGCCTGGGACTGCTGCTTATGACCACAGGGAAAGAATTATCCCCAGCAAGAGGTTGAACCATCTGGTAGTCAAAGAAAGATAAGAAACTCCTTGAAAAGACCAGTGCGCACATTGCAAGTAAATGAGACAGCTTTGGGATCCAAGAGGGCCCTAACAAATAGAAGCCAGGGCCAAGAAATCCCAGGCCTTAAAATACACCCCAAATGGCGAAGATATTAGCTCTGTGTGAAGACAGCTATTGAGATAGACGGGGCGGCTCGGAGCCACCCAACTTTTGATAGACACAGGGTCCTCCTCCAGGCCAATGGGCCAAAATGTATTCATGGACTACCCCAAAGAGTGGACTAAGAGATGGACTAGATATCCCATTCATTTATGGTCATCCTAGACTGTTCCTACCCTTTGTCAGGTTGAGATTTACTCTCCAGGATGGGGGCCCAGATACACTTCCTACCCAACGGGCTACAAGAACTCATAGCTAGAGGAAAGGCTTCTCCTACTGACTCCAGCCGGGAGCCAAGGTAACCTGCTTTACAGACAGGAGCAGTTTTCTCCATGCCAGTCAGAGACAAGTCAGTGCTGCTGTGATGGACGACACAAATGTCATCTGGGCTGATCCCTCAACCCTGGGCTCATCTGTGCAGAGAACAACCTTGGAACTTGGGGCCGACAAGAAAAATCAACAGCAGGTATGCTTTTGCCACAGCCCATGTCCACAGGGCTATATACCAAGAGAAGAAACCCTAATGAAGCCAGTAGCTGTAAATATTCGTTGCTCAGGACACCAAAAGGGAGGAGACTCAGTGGCCTGAGGCAATAACTGGACAGATCAAGTGGCTTGATACGGAAGCCTGTCCCTGTTATGGGCCCATGAGATAGCCTCACTTAAAACAGAGTAAGAGAAAGAAATCAGATTTCGAGCCATCCTGCCAGCTACTATCTAGAGGAAAAGAGACAATGGTACACACAAGAAGGGAGAACTATACTCCCCAGAAAGCAAAGGACTTACCAGGCTAAATGCACAGATGGACTCTTAAGATATGAGTTCAACCAAGCAGCCAGGAGATTTAAAGTGTATAATGGACCTCAGGGTTTGGGCCGGAGAAATAATAAGACAGTGTAAAATATGCCAACAAACAAAGGCTTATGAGACTTAGAGTAAATAAGAAAATACCTAGGAGAAAACAGCCTAAAATAGAGATCTTTCAAGTAGCTGAGATAATTAGATTAGGTAGCGGTTTTGCTTTTTGTTTCTAAGATAAGTCAGGAATTTCCAGATATTAGAGACTAGTTAGAAGCTCCATTGTTTGTACTGTCTCCAAAGCTCAGGACAGGTAGAGAGAATAAACAGAACCCTAAAACTAATCCCCCCCACGGGAACTGGCGCTGGCTAGAGTGTCCCTTGTCCTTGTTCCACACCCAGAATGTTCCTCTTGTGTGAGAAATGATTTTTCAGGCTACTGTCGACCATCCGATCTCCTTGAAGTTGACCAACACCTGTGCCTGATGCCAACTAGAGAAGATCCAGACGCCTGAACAACCCAACGCCCTGCTGTTTAAGACATCCCCCACCTAGAGGCACAGGAGTAATGCAGCCTTAGAGGGTGGGGCTTAGTGTGCGTACACCCAAGGTTAAATGACAGCTTCTGATTCCAAGATCGAAATGTGAATCTAGAGTTATATAGATTTGTTCCTTTTGCAATTTCTCTTTATTATGTATGTGTGTATGTAGACAACTATGTGCCACAAAATATGTTAAAAGTCAGAGGATAACTTTAAATGTGTGTTTGAAAGAAATAGAATCTTTTTGAGACTCCTAGTCAATAGAATAGAGCTCGAGGACCTCTGCTAACAGATACTTAGTGCCTAAGTTTGATAAATGGTGAGCTTGCAGTTCAAGATTAACCCTTTATATATCTACTTCTGTCTTTGATGAGGTCAAAGATTATTATATACTTGTCCAGCTGGTCTCCCGAGTCTACCACCACCCTGCAGGCACTCTTGAATGTGAGTTTGAGATACACCCTAGACGCTTCCGCAGAGAGCCTATTTCCTTGACCCTAGCTGTCATACTGGGACTTGGAGTCACTGCAGGTGTGGGAACAGGTATTGCTACACTAATATGACACCCTGTTATCAAAGTTAAAAGAGTCATTGTCTTCCCTCTCAGAGGTTGTTCTGCAGAACAGAAAAAGATTAGACTTGCTGTTCTTTAAAGAAAGAAGTTTATGTGCTGCTCTAAGACAAGAATGTTACTTCTATGTAGACCATTTAGGTTAAACTCAGAGAAAGGTTAGACTAGAGACAGAAAAATAGGGAGGCACAACAAAACTGGTTTGAGAGTTGGTTCAATAGGTCCCCTTAGATGACGACCCTGTTATCCTCCCTGGCTGGACCTCTTATAATTTTGCTTTTGCTTTTAACCATAGGTCCTTACATTTTAAAAGTTTTGTTAGAGAAAAGATAAGTGCTGTTCAGTTTTTTGTGTTACGCCATCAATATCGAGTTTTAGGTCAAGAAAATGATAATTATGATGACACTGGAGTTTAAACTTTTCTAAAGACCCAAATTAGAAAAAGTGGGGTGAAAATGGGCTTATCAATAATTGAGTTTTTATGATTAAAAACTTAAGTTTTTATGGCTAAAAACTTTCATTAGAGAAAATGGGGAGATGTAGAGTGAAAAATTATAAAGACCATTTTATAAAATATATACAGGCTCACTAGTTCCAAGAACGCAGAACTGAATATAAGATTCCAGGCCTTTCACTGTCCCGGGATACATTCCTCGAGCCTCAGGGAAGAAAATCCACCTGTGGGTGGGGTAGGCCCAAAGCAGGAAGACACATTCCTGGCCACAAAGAAAGATGCAAGTCATTTGGGTGGTTCCAAGAACTAACTAACTTTCCACTGATCTTGGTTACCCCTTCCCCTACCATTGAGGTCTTTTCCAGTGTTACAGCTTGCTAAGTTCAAAATTTATAAAACAACCAATCATGTGTAACCTCGCGAAAATTCCTTCCTTTCCCTACCCCTTACTATAAGAAGCTCCTTAGCACACCACTTGGGGTCAAACTGTACTAGTGCACGAGTGTGCAGTTTGAACGCTGGCTGCCAGCTCTCTTCCCTAATAAACCTCTGCTGATTGCATCCAGGTACGGTGTCTTGGAGTTTGTGGGTGTTCGCGACTTCCCGAGACTTGAGTAAGGGTCTCCCGAATTTGGGAGTCTTCAGTAGCAAGAGGAATCTTTCTGTCTTTCATCACTACAAGATTCTGCAATCAGTGTGGATCCCCTATATCAATCGTGGCAATGAGGACATCTCTTCAAGTGTGGCACCCTACTGAGGTGATTCTAAGCTGTGGCAACTTGGCATTGAAAGGAACCACCAGTGAATAAGAGAGAATGATCTACTCCAGTAGAAAAATCTCATTTAACATTGTACCTTCCTTGGTCATTTTACATGAACTTCATTACGTATATGAAAGGCCACATATATAAATCTGTGTCATTTTATTGTATTATGTAATCCAGAGATTAGCTAATCTTTTATATATATATATATATATATATATATATATATATATATATAAAGTAGTTTGCATTTTGGGATTGGTAGAGCATAGGATGAATGTCTGCAAAAAGTACTTTGCAATGATAGTACAAACACATCAGAAATAATAAGTGCAGAAATAAATCTTTCTGTGTTTCAGTAGATTTTATTTATGAAAACTAGCAGAAGATTAGATTTGGTTCATGTGCCATATGTAATTTTGCTGCCCACCCCCACCGTAAATAGTAATTTATTGAAGGTGCTTGAGAAGGTAATGATGATGGCAGATTTTGAAGACACTCTGGGTATATGACCTGAATATTAAGTTTGTATTGTGACTAACCAATATTTCCATCAGATAAATGTAGACTCAAATTTTACTTTTGGAAAACAGTAATACTAGATCACAATACTAGATCATATATTTATAATGTTAAGTCACCTAAACTCTATCTATTTTTCTCTTTTGTCAACCAAATTACTTTTCTATTATTTTTATTTGTTTTCTCCAACATAAATAATGGGTGGAGTGTGGGATGGTGTTGGAGAAGCTTGGTGTTGAGTATGGCCAGAACATATTGCATACATGTATCAACTGTTTAAAGAATAGAAACATTAAATTTAAAATAACTAAAAGGTTAATCCTTGAAACATGAAAAGACTCTCTGGTTGTCTCTGGCTCGAATTGATAGAGAATTTCTACACCCAGGCACACAGAGACAAAAGGTTGGGTTGACTAATATGAAAAAAACTATTCACTAAGAGAGCCGTAATTTGGGGAAGATAAGATGTAAATCATTTGGCATGTTTTATCTCTTTATAAAGCCCTTGTTTATAAAAAAAAATGTTGGGTGATAGTTTCCTACTGAGGCAGTAAGCAGGACAATAGAATATATTTTTTTCCAAACAGAGGAGGTGAAAACCTTAGGGATTTTCATTTTCTTAATCAAGATCTGATGAAAATTCCTTTGGGGGCATGGAGATACAACCCTGTGTCTATGCAGCTAAAGCCACAGTGTGCAAAGTGAGCAGCCCAGTTAGTGAGACACTTCTTGTTGATGTAATAGCAGTGCATTAGTTTGAGTCTATTGTGGGTTTTAAATTAACCAGTTATGTTTAGGGAACACAGAGCAAACAACTGGCTTTCCAAATTGCTTGTTATTTCTCCAATTAATCTGTACTCTCCTGCAACTGTCAGCAAAGAGCACTCACTTATCTGGCCATGTATCACCGTTTGATTAGGCACTTAGTGAGAAGCAACTGTGGGTAAGACTGTGAAAATAAGAAGTCTTATCCCCAGCTGCACAACAGAACATCTGCCTTATCCTCCTTTTCCCTTTCCCCCATCTCCAGTACACCACATGGATCTCCCTTTCACATTGCTGTTCCCAATGGCCATTTTTATATCCCAGCTCCCACTCCCGTAGTCTACTCCAGACACAGAACCAGGTAGGCTAGCTGCAGATATTTACCTCTCCCTTCACGTTTCCAAATCCAATCCCCAGAGATTCATTCCCAGCTCTGTAGCAGAACACCTGCTGGAGCCTTTCTTCCTTTGCATCCCCATTTCTAATGGATCACAGAGATCTTCCCCTCCAAAATTCCCTCCTCCAACTCATTGCTGTACCCAGTGCCCACTTTCAACATACATTTCTGGGGAACCAACCCACAGACCTACTGAAGCTCTTAAACCCCAAGATTTGAGCAGAAAGATAACTGACCCAAATCATAATGACAAAATTAATTAATCAATTAAAACAAGTTTTTTATTTCTATGTTTGAGCTGTCTCTCCCTAAAAGCAGGATGTAAGAGTTTGACTTGAGTAAGACAAGGTTTTAATAGCTCAGGGGTAGGAGGTTTCAAGATGGGAAATTTGGGGGCAAAGTAGATAGGGCTACAGGAGTAGTGCTAAAACATAGCAAATTTATCCCAACAATCTTCTGAAACAAAGACATGATTGCAAGGTGATTATAACGAGGTAATTATAACAACAGGTAGTCATAACAAGGTAGTTATGGGTTATCAAAATAACCTTTGGAGACAAAGGCATGGTTGTTGTTTCCTGGAACAGGCAGTACAGAGCCATTTGCAGTTAAGGTTACAGGTGGAGCTTAGCACAATCTTTGTGAAACAGAGATTTAGTCATAAACAGGAATGAGCTTAGTTTGTCTTTACTATAAGATGGCTTTTCAGCCAAATATGGAGGCAAGTGTGTTCATTAAAACACCCCATTTTCCTTCCTCTTATGAAATCTCAATTTCTCCAGCTCATCCCCATTCTTAAGTGTCAGATCTTAATACCTAGAAATATGTTTGACACTAAACCTCCGTGGCCACAACTATGAGTTTCTCAGAGTTTCCTACCAGGCAACATAGAACAAACTAACTCTCACAAGAACAAGAGAAGGCAACAGAAACCCAGGAACAAAACACTATCCAACAAAGACATGACCAGATATCAGTACCTAAAATTATAATCCTCCCAAACACAGATGCCTAGAGAACAGTGTAAAAACACAATCAATAACTTCCAGACCAGTATGTCTCTACTAAAACCCAGCTACCCTACCACAGAAGACCAGGACTATTCCAACATACCTGAAGCATAACACAAAGACCTTAAAATAGGCTTCATCAAGATGACAGAGATCCAAATAAATAAATAAATAAATAAATAAATAAATAAATAAATAAATAAATCCCTTAAAGAAATCTATGAAAACACAGTGAAAGTAAATGAATAAAACCATTCAAGACCTTAATGTGAAAATAGAATCAATAAAGAAAACACAAATTTAGGAATATCAGGAAATGAAAAATTTAGGAACTCAAGCAAGAGCCTAAAAGGCAAGCCTCAAAAACAATATAAAAGATGGAAGAAAGAATCTCAGACACTGAAGAAACAATACAAGAAATGAATAATTTAGTCAAAGAAAATGTTGTCTAAAATTCCCTTGGATCAAAACAACCAAGAAATATAGGTCAATATGAAATGACAAAACCTAGGAGTCATAAAAAATAGAGGAGGAAGAATTCCATGTCAAAGGCAAACAAATATTTTCTGAAAAGATATAGAAGAAAAATTTCCTAAACCAAGAGGTACCTAAGAATGTACAAGAAATATATAAAGGCCAAATAGACTAGAGCAGAAAATAAATCCCCTTGGGCACATAATAATCAAAACATTAAGTGTACAGAATAACAAAAACAACAACAGCAAAAGAATAGTTAAAACTGCAAGGGGAAAAGACCAAGTACTACATAAAGGCAGGCCTTTTAGAATAATACCTGACTTCTCATTGGAAACTAAAAAAACAAGAAAGGCCTAGAAAAAATGTTCTATAGACTCTAAAAGAACACAGATGACAATCCAGACTTCTATATTCAGCAAACTTGCAATCACAATAGATGGAGGAGTGTGGGGCAGTTAGCAGTTAGCTTGCATGTGGGGTTGGGCTTGGGTCCTCTTAGGCAGAGTTGTGGATTCTGCAGCTCTGGGAAGCAGAAGGAGAAAATTTGACTGAATTCACTCTATGAGGTGCCAGGCAGATGCTGCTGGGCTCTGTCTGGGAGTGAGGAGACTTCAGTCTGAGGTGCTGAGGGGGCAGGGCTTCTGAGAGAGGGTCTCCAGGTCAACAGCTAACCAGGAGGCTGGTGGTCTCTATCTTTGGGCCCCCAGACACTGCTGAGAGCTGTGGAAGAACAGAAACTGGGAGTGTGTGGGCTGGACTGGCCAGCAGCCAAGAGGAACGAGGGGGAGGGAAGCCCCTCCCCACCCCCCCACAGTGCCCTGGGTTGAGACAATTGGTTACTTGGAAGAGCTTGGCTGGATAAAGGCTCTGCTACCTTGGTTGAATTGGTGGGCCTCCCAGGGGGGAAACACTTCAGTGGGAGATTAAACAGCAGCTCAGTAGTCAAAGGCCTTCTCCAAGGTTCCCCATGGTGGGCCTCAAAGACAAGAGGAAGTCCATGTTTTTAAAGGGTTTATTGTCATGGCAGAAAGTAGATGAATCTGGCTGTACTCCCCCAAAACTCAGGGCAGACTTGAGTTAAATAGGGAGGAAGGAGGGACTGGAAAGGAATACTTAATTGACTACACATCAAAGGATAAATAAAATCCACCAAGAGACATTGTACTTCTTAATATCTATATTCTAGATTAAAAAAAAAACAAACCCAAATTTGTAAAATAAACTACTATAGGTTGAATCATATAGTTAACCTCACTGAATATTAGTTGATAACTTTAGTACCCCAGACATGCCAATAGATGTATTATCTAGAAAAAAATCTAAGCAAACAAAGACTGTAGTTAACTGATATTATAAACCAAATGCACCTAATAGATATTCAGGATATTTCACTCAATACACACATACAAAATGGTATACCTTCTTCTCAGAACTTCAAGACATTTTTTCCAAAATTTACCAATGCTTAGATATAAAAAAAAAGTCTCAACAAATACAAGAAAAAATAACACATTACACTCTATATAATTACCATGAATGAAAACTAAATATTAACAACAGTAACAATAGAAATATTACAAACTTATGAAAACTAAACAACTCACTATCAAATGAAAAATTGGTCACAACAGAAATAAGGAAATAAATTAAAGACCTGCTAGAATTGAATGGAAATAAATACACACACACACACACACACACACACACACACACACACAAATACTTATGCAACATAACGAAAGTTGTTTTAAGTGGCCATTTCAAAGCATTAAGTGGCCCCCTCAATAAAAACAACAACAAAAACTTAGATCTCATACTATCAACTTAACATCACATCTGAAATCTCTAATTTTCTGAATAGTTACCACTTACCATTGTTAAATCAAACCAGATAAGCAATTTAAACAGTCCTATCAACACTAGTGAAATAGATGCAGTTGTTAAAATTTTACCCACAACACAATACCAACAAACAAACAAAAACAAAAAATAAAATAAACAAACAAAACATAAACAAAAACCAAACAAACAAATCTTCAGGGCCAAATGGTTTAATGGGAAATTCTGCCATATATTCTAAGAAGAGTTAATACCAATACTCCAGGAACAGACAGGAGATGATTTCAAAGAAGGGAATGTGGAGAGAGACATTGTAGATTTAGGGACACTTGAGAAACACTGTACACATATAGGGGAGTGGAAACTTCCTAAAATACATGAAGATAATTCTATTGAGATCTCCTAATAATGAGAGAAACAAAGACCCAATTGCTCATCTCTTGTCATCAAAGAGGCTTCCAATACTGGAACTGGGTTGAGTTGTTGGCCATGAAAGTTCCATGGAAATCTGCAAGCAACCCAAGCTGTTGCCCAGGCAATAGGTTGCTTTCCACAAACAGAGAGTAAGATCCTCATTTCTGAGAAAAACAACCATACAATTCATTGAACATGAAGAACTCTACCATATATATATATATATATATATATATATATATATATATATATATATATATATATACAGTCTTCACATTTGTGTTCTCGTGTCTTTGGAGCAAGAAGGTATTCTTCAGGTTACCAAAAGAGAAAGATAAACTGCTTTTTCCTTACAAAGGTCCAATCTTTGTGTATATGGACCATCATACTCATATTGTAATCTGCATATGTCATGACCCTGCAGTTCTTGTTTAAAATTTAGTCCCTTATTCAGATGCTCTGACTGAGGTCAGAAGCTTGGCTTTCTAACAAACTGCAGAGATATCGAAACCAAATGTTGAATAACAGATTATTCAATAAGCTACAGAACCTATATGATGTAGACTTAACTATTTTTTCCTTATAGGGTGTGCAGATAGATGAGCACCAGACAGACAACATGTAGAATATGTCCTGAAATAATAGATTTCTCTTACTCTTCCTTCTATTGATTTGGGTGTAGAAAAACAAGACTTATAAACATGTATGTACTCATGATCTTCAGATAGGCACATCCAAAAGAAATAGTATGAAAATATTTAATTGATAGAATCTGGAAAAATAGTGGAGCCTCTTTATATTAGGTTGTTCTAGAGGCAGGTCTTTGGCAAATGGTCTATATTATGTTAACTGATATGACTCAGCCTAAAAAAGTGAGCAGCACCATTTCACGGGCTTACAGGTATAAAAAATGTAGAAAATGAGCTGAGCACAAATGTGAAAGCATTCAGTACTCTCTTGTCTTGATTAAGGATGTGAGAGAAACAACTCTTTTAGACTTCTGTGACTGTGACTTCCATCCTATGAGATTGACTGGGTTTTTGTTTTAGTTAGGGTTTTATTGCTGTAAAGAGATACCATGACCGTGGCAACTCTTGTAAAACATTTCACTGTTGCTAGCTTACAGCTTAGTTCATTATTGTCCAAGTGGTAAACAGAGTGACCTATAGGCAGACATTGTGCTGGAAAGGAAGCTGAGAGTTCTACATTAGGATCTATAGGCAGCAGGAAAAAAATGACACACTTCCTTTATCATTGCCAAAGCTACTCAAAGGCTACACTTCCACACTGGTACAAGCCACAGAAATCTCAGTTCTCTTACATCAATTATCAATCAAGAAAATGCCCTACAGAAATACCCATTGGTCAATTAAATGGAGGTAATTACTCAAATAGATTTTACTCTTTCCAGGTGTTGACTAGACTATAACCTGGAACTGTGGGCTAAAATAATCTCTTTCTCCAAAAAGTCACTTTTGCCAGGGTATTTTTATTATCATAACAGAAATAAAACTGGTATGTGTACATATATATATATATATATATATATATATATATATATATACTGCATATATGTGTATATGCTGTATGTTTACGTGTGTGTGTGTGTGTGTGTGTGTGCATAATACAGGTGAACAGGGAATAAATAGCCTAGTCATCTCAGAATGCTATAACAAAATACTATGGTAATGTATGGTGAGAAATGTATGAGCAACATAAATACAGTTTTGAAGATTAAAATTTCCAGATCAAAATCCCAGCATGGTACAGTCCTGGGAAAACCTTTTTTTCTGAGCCATTTGTAACTTCTTCCTTTCTTACCAGGTGTAGTGATGAATGAAGCTCATTCCAGCAGTTACATAAGGGCCCTTAACTCATGTCAGTTGTATCCCAAAGACAACAATTTCTTATAGCATCGTGTGAGGGCATGGGTTTTCAGTATGTATTTACAATGGCAGACAAAAATAAAAAATCTTACTTCATAAACTAAAGCAATGGAGAAAAGACAAGGAAACTAGTGTTTTTACATTTACTAGTTACTATTTACTAGTGTTGAGTAAATTATAAGGAAATTGTGGTTGTAGCCAAATGAAGCTTAAACTCACAGGCTGACTGTGGAGGTCTCTACTTGAGGATGCCTTAAACTTTTCTCAAGTGAAATATGAGTATTTCTCATTTGACATCAGTTTCTTGGATCTCAATTCTAATCGGATCTCAACACTAATTTCTATCTGCAATTTTAACCTGTAAATTGACATTCATAGTATTGAAAGTCAGATGTTTGTTTGTTTTTTGTTTTGTGTTCCCATGAATTGGCCTTCAGATTGCTATCTTTTTGCTATGGCCTCATGTGGCTCTTTCTCTGAATAAGGCATCTCTGATGTGTCTCTTTATTGAGACATAAATCCTACCAGTGTCCTACCCTTATGGTATTTTCTAATCTCAGGTATCCTTTACAGGCCCTATTCCCAAATGCAATCATGTGGTTGCCTTAGTTGTTCACCATGTGGTCCTCTCACTGCGTTTGCCTCAACTCTATAGGCAAACTAGCCTGAAACAAAGCTAGGAAAAATAGAAATAAATTCTTTTACTAAATATGTGCACCTTTTCATAGTAAGTAGCTTTCAGCATAGAAATAAATACCGAGGAGACATGGATAAGAGCCGGAAAATACAGTAGCACATTGGTAAGGAGCAATTCACACGTTTTCTTATGAATCCACAGATGTTTTCAATGAAGGGGACATCAATTTCATTTCTAGCTCCTGCCACACACCACATTGTCTGTTTAAGCCCAACAGAAGGACTTTGTGAGGGACCAATGCATCATCCTTATGTACCAAATTTGCTAGTCACAGAAAAAACTCCTGTCTCAATCCCCATCAGCTTTAAATGCTGAAAACCATTCTGTAAACCTAATAAGGTGAAATCTAGGTTCTCTTGGTAAGAAGCCTATAGACCACTCTATGTTTAACAACGAGCAGCATTATAATTCACACTCTCATCTTTTCTCCAGACTTCTTTTTAGTACCTCAATTGGAGGAGCATATGGGCTATGATTCAATAATGATCCCATTAACCAACAGTTCTTCAAAATGACCCCTCATGCCATTAATCTCCCACAAAGCATTTCTCCTACATTGTTCTAGAAATACCCTTGAGCCATTTAACTTAATGATGTGCTGTTCTCCTTGGGCACATCCCACAATCCAGGCATACAGGAATTGATTTCAGTTCTCACCTCCACCTCTCCTTCTACTCAAGCTAAAACTGATACAAAGTAACAGAGGACAGGAGGTTTCTCCTGGCATTTTTAAGACAATGTAACGTAGACAGGAATGGGGATCATTTTACTTTTCCAGTGTATTTTGAAGAGTACCTGGTGTTGGCCTTGATTTGATGCAGGTTATGGGTAAGTTCTCCCTCAATAGACTCACTATTCCCAAATCTGTAGCTTGATGAATTACATAGCTGCTTACTGGTTCTCACTTTATGATATCTTCAGGGTGTTTCAATATCAAGGCAGTTCAAGTAGTGGATGTATCAGAAGAACTTAAACTTCACTTTTATTCAGGTTTTTATGGTATGTTTATTCTTGTCTGTTTTCTGTAATGATCTTAATTTTTTAAATCACTTACCATGCATGATAGTTCAGTTTATCTATGGGAAGAGTAGATATTTCCATGGCTGAATTCCTACTATCAACCTTGACTTTCTCATAGTTTCTACCTACTACCTATGAGAGAAGAACCCATGGAGTTATGGATGGCATCAATGCTATTGAAATTTCTATAGTCTCTAGTTAGAAAATTAGACTGAATAGGTTCGAAGGCCGGTGTCCTGCCATCTTGCCTTTTCAATCTCCATCTCTCCTTTTCTATTATTTCCCTTCCTTCCTCCCTTTCCCCCATCTTTCCTTCTTCCCTTCCTTCTACTCCCCTCTTCTTTATTTCCCTGTATGCTTCCATCCTTCCTTCCATCCTTTCTTCCTTCTGTCCTTCCTTCCTTGCTTCCCTCTACCTTCTCCTCTCTCTGTCAGTTTTCATTTCTTGGTTTGTTTCTTTCTGTTTCTTTGTCTTTCTTTCTTTCTTTCTTTCTTTCTTTCTTTCTTTCTTTCTTTCTGTCTGTCTGTCTTTCCTTCTATCCTGTCCTTCTTTTTCTTCTTTCCTTCTTCCTTTTTCTCAATTTCCTTTTTAACTGGAGAAAAGAGAATAGAAAAGGAGGATTAAAAGGTATTTTTGTGAGCTGGAAGAATATCAGGCTATACTCTTCCATAAGTTTCTGTCATATACTGTGTCCTATGATTTAGGCGTATATCCAATGGAAATTGTCATTTTCCCAGTAGGAGCTTTTTAGGTTGTGTAGTTGGGACCTGTTGTTGGGTTGATATATAGGTCCTGAGTCTGTCTTGCCACGGGGCTAGAGCCTCTTGTGGGGACAGAGGCATGGGAAGTTGACTGTGTTCTCCATGCTTGCATCGGACGGGTATCAGGCTATGTGAAGCTGCGGGACCCCACTTAGGGGTAGGGAGCACAGTCCGAGGACCCATGGAAAGCCAGAGCTAGCTCATCTCGTTCTCAGGCTCTTGGGCTCCCAGGCTCCTCTGAGGACCGCGGAAGGATTGAGAACGAAGTGCGTTGGGGGGTGCAGCATATGGGCTGGATTGGCCTGAAGCCAATGGAAAGTGCTGTGTCCTGTGGGGATGAGAGTTCTTGGTCCTAGCGGCTCACTTGGCTTGGTCACAGCTCGCTCAGCTTGCTTGACTGAGTTGGTGGCCTCTGTGGCTCGGACGCAGAGAGTTCTGTGAGAGATTAGACAGCAGCTCTATAGCTAAAGGCCTGCTCCACTGTTCCCCCCAGAGGATTCCAAAGAAGAAAAACAGTCCGTGATCTTAAGATGTTTGTTGTCATGGCAAAAAAAAAAAAGATGAAAACTATACCCCAGTTTCCTCAGGGTGGGCCTGAGGTTAAATACCTTTTTCAAGTAGGAGGGTCTGGGAAGGATTTAATTGGCTATGCCCCTTTGGTCTTTAGGTACCTCATTAATATGGAGATCTGGCTCTGTGGCCTGTAGTTATGAGCCTCAGTCTGTGCAGGGGCTAGAGGGCATTGTCCTACTTGACAATAGAACCCAAATCTATGGAGGTCTGCAGCCTTGTGTCAGAAGCCTGGAGTCTGGGGATGTGGCAAAATGCATGCCATCCCTTAGTGTCACCTGCATCACACCTGGGGCTCTTTAGGATCACTTAGGCTCTCCAGGAGTTTCGAGCCAGTGCTCAGCCAGAAATCAGGCTGTCCTTCACAGTCCTACAGGAGCTAGAACACAAACAGACACTCAGTTTTTATTATTCCATAAGATTGTAAAGTTTCTGTTTTCACCTCCTGTTGTAGAAAATTTTAATCCTAATCTGAGGTTTCTATTCTGCCTTGATCATTCAGTTTCTGAATAAAGTGCACATAACTTTTATTATTTACAATAAGCCTTAATCATCATAAGAGCTAGGAGATGTCTGCCATCTATGCTGTCATATATAGTTCAGAGCCAATAATCCCATTATATAATGTATTTCATCTGGACTTCTCTTAACTTTAGTTAGTCAACCCACATTGCCATTGTTTTAAGATTCTTAGTCAATGGCAGCTTCTCTTCCATTCCCTTCTTCTCACTCTCATGGTTCTCCTCTGATGTACAAGTCCTAGAACCCTAAGTACTGCCCATGTCTCTTCTGCACAGCTATTGGCTGTCAGCATCTTTATTCACCAATCAGAAATAATTTGGTGACAAGTTCACATATTGTTAATTGTGTCCACATGTAGACTCTCTTAACTCTGAGGCAACTAGATCTTTAGGTTGCAATATTAACATTAGAATACAAGAAGGATCAGGCCAACCCACTTCATTCTCCTCTTGAGTAAAGCCACTCAGCCCTGAGAAATGTTGAGAAGTGGTTTGCTTCCTCAGTGATCTCACAAACCTTCAAGTTCCCACAGTTTAAAACAGTGAAAGAGCACAAGTTCTTTGCTCCCCCAAATGAGACTGGTTGGCTAAGGCTTTTATCTGTCCATTGCCTTTTCAACATTTGCATCACAAATGTTAACTGAAGCACTTTTCCTTTGTTTGTGTCTTCATGACTTGAGTATTCAGACTCCTGTATTCTTAGAATTATCCCTCATTTAATTGCCTTAGACCTAATCAAATTATAACTAGAAATTTTAAAAAGGTACTCCTAGCAATTGAGAAGCCATTGAGCATGGAGCTGAAATCTATGAACCCCATGTGACTTCTTCAGCTTCTGCTGTGACAATCAGCTTAGTTTGTGTTGCTACTAGCACTGCTGTGCTTCAGTGTAATCATCAGCTCTCTGTAGGATGCTAGCTCCTGCAAGGTTATGTGGTCAAATTCTGCTCTTTCTTCTGTGCAGTTATGCATTTAAAAGATGATCACTCAAATAATTCATTTTCTTCTCCATCCTAATCAATATCCATCTATCTCTAGTGTGACACTGTAATTTAGTTTTCTGAAAAAAAATTTTTTGTTTTCAGACAAATTAAATAAATAAATAAATAAATAAACCAAAACCCTTTCTCACTGTGCATTCTTTCCTTTTTATCTGGCTCATGTTAATCTTTTCTATGTAATTAACCTGTGTTAATAACCATCTGTTAATACATCTTTCCAGGGCTGGAGATAGACCTCAATGGTTAAGGGCATTTGCTGCTCTTAACAGAGGTCCTGAGTTCGTTTCTAGCACCAACATTTAGCTGCTCATAACACCTGTAACTCCAGTTCCATAAGATCCAGCACCCCTTTCAGTCATTCACAGGTACCTGCATAGGCATTTACATAGCCTCTCATCCCCACAAGTATACAGAATTAAATAGGTAGATCTGAACAATTTAAATTTTAAACAATGCATGTCTCCATTTTTATCTTATTTTTCTTCAGCCCTGACATGTTCTCCCATGACATTTCTCATCCAACTTGAAATACTGAACCCTAGACATGTCCTACAGTAGGAGTGTTTATGCTACATATTCAATGGAACCTATCCATGCACAGGTGGAAACACTGAAGACATACAAACTGTGAGGCTAAATAAGATGGTAAACCAGTCAATAGCAGTTAGTGTAAACACTAGAAGCAAAATCATGCTCATCACAGTTGAAATAAATGTATTTTCCTCAGACAGATTATCAGCACCTGAGAGAGAGAGAAAATAAAAGTTAAAGCAAAAAATAAAATTAAAATTAGAAGAAAAAACAGCATGTGAGTCAAGGAACCTCCAAATGCCGTTTATTTCATTTTTGTTGGCCGTCTACTGCTGGGCACGCAGCCTACCCTTAAGAGTTGTTTGTTTCCCAGTGAGAGTCTCTTGGAGAAAATTAAATTTTCATTTGGAAGTGAATATCAGCTGGAGATAACTTCTGGGTTAGTGATGGAGGCATATGTCTTTCTCCCTTCAGCTCTTGGACCTCATCTGGTGCAGCCCAGTGCATGCCCTGTGCATGCTGCCTCAGTCTTAGTGAGTTCATGCTATTGATTTAGACAGCCTTGTTTCTGGGTGTTCTCCAACTCTTCTTGCTCTTACATTCCTTCTTCCTCATTTCCACTGGGTTTCATGATCCCTGAGGGGATGGATTAGATAGGGACACACCATCTAGAACTGAATGTTCCAAGATCTCTCACTCTCTGCATGGCTGGGGGTGGGGGACTCTGATTTTTTCCCGTCTCCTGCAGGAAGAAGCTTCTCTGTTGATGAATGAGCAAGGCACTGATCTGTGAGTATATCATAGTCGTTCTTAATCTGAGCATCAAACAACTGTTTTGCAGGGATCAACCAAGACCATCTCAGAAAAATGGATAATTATATTAAGACTCCTAACAGTAGAAAAATTATAGGTATGAAGAATCAATGAATATAATTATAGTTGGAGATCACCACAACATGAGGAAGAATATTCAAGGGTCACAGCATTAAGAAGGGTGTGATACACTGGTATAAAAGAATATCATTAGAAGTCATTTTATTGCTATGAGTTGTTTGTTTGTTTGGCTTACTTGCATGTTTTAGAACAGCAGTATTTTGTTTTGCCAAATATTTAGTGTCTGAGATATTGGGTCTCAAGTTCTTGGTCACACATGCAGTGATGTGTACGAGTACCATTTCATGGAATGGTCCTCAAGTCAAATCAGAAATTACTTGGTTACTCCAACAAACTTTATGCCACCATTGCCTTCCCATTTCTTAAAGTCAGGACACAATTGTAGATCAAAGGTTTTGTGGCTGGGTTGGTATATATGTTTCTCCCTTGGTGTTAGAAAATCCTGCTATTTAAGGAACATAGTCTACCATATCTAGACAGTTCTGAGCTCAGCACAAAACAGAAGACTCTCTTTCCCAACTTGGCTTTCTCTTCTCTACCATATCTGTGGAGCCTGGCCCTTGCAGTCTATCTGAGGAATGCCATGTAACATGAGGAACTGTAACACTGAAGAGCTACAACACTGAAATATTTGGAGAAGACCTCCCTCCTGCATTCATTGGCAGAGCAGGATCCTGCTGACCCCCTTGTTCTAGCCTTTCCTTTCCCACATTGTTGTCCAGGCAACCCAAGGAAGGTGCGTACCATAAAACTCAGCTCCATGCCATACTGCTGTCATGTTGTGGAGAGCAATCTATAGTTGTGGCAACAGCCTAGGGTGATTACAGGTCACCACAGGGCCCCTTTGGCCAACATCTCAATTAGATAAAATGCAACACCAGTACTGGAAGCTTCATTTGGTGACAAGAGATGTCCAGTTAAGGGTCTGTCTCTCCAATCATTTGGTGATTTTATTTAGATGGCCTTCAAATATGTCTATATTTTAGGAAACTGTTACTGTGCTAGGTTTCTAACTACCTTCCATTCTTCCATTCCATCAAATGGCCCTTAGATTTAGCCATCTTTTCCATTACTGCCTCCCTTATCTCCCTCTGCAATTTACCTCTTCACTTAATTCTACTGTTTCAGTAACACCCATCCACCTATAACTATGTATTCTATTTCCTTTTCCTAGGAATATCTGTCTGCCCCTCCTCTCACTTCTCCAATATTCTATACAAAATCTCTGAAGCTGTAACTTCAGTTTTATGAGGTTCCATTTACTAATTGTTTTATTATTATTATTATTATTATTGTTGTTGTTGTTGTTGTTGTTGTTGTTGTTGTTCCTGAGCCAATGCTGTTCAGTTCAAAAATTTGTTTTCCTGTATCATAGAACTCAAGGCTCTTTGGCACTTTCAGAGTGTCTGTTTTTATGTTTGGGTCTTTGATCCATTTGAACTTGAGTTATGTGCAGGGTGATAAATATGAATCTATTTACATTCTTCTATATGTAGCCATCCAATTAGAACAGCACCATTTGTTGAAGATACTGTCTTACTCCAGTGTGTACTTCTGTTTTCTTTCTTTCTTTCTTTCTTTCTTTCTTTCTTTCTTTCTTTCTTT
>JANHMN010000001.1:118686595-118715213 GCA_030674055.1 Rhabdomys pumilio
TTTCTTTCTTTCTTTCTTTCTTTCTTTCTTTCTTTCTTTCTTTCTTTCTTTCTTTTAAAAAAAAAAAAGCAAGTATCCACAGATGTGTGAATATATGTCTGGGACTTCAGTTTTATTCCATTGATCAACAGGTCTGATTTTCAGTCAATGTCATGCAAATTTTATTAGTATATCTGTGTAGTATAACTTGAGATAAGGGATGGTGATACCTCCACATGTTCAAATAGTCAAAATTATTTTAGTTAAATTGTGTGTGTGAGTGTGTGCGTGTGTGTGTGTGTGTGTGTGTGTGTGTGTGTGTGTATCTGTGTCAATTTTCACATAGCTTTTGGTAGAATGGTCATTTTTACTATGTTAATACTACAAATCTGAGAGCATAAGAGATCTTACCCTCTTTTGATATTTTCCTCAATTTCTTTTTTAAATGACTTGAGGTTGTTTGTTTGTTAGTTGTTTTTTTGTTTATTGTTTTGTTTTGCTTTTTTATCATATAAGTCTAATTTTCTTGATTAGAGCTATTCCTGGATATTTTATATTATTTGAGACTATTATGAAGGGTGTTGTTTTCCTGATGTGTTTCTAAAACCATTCATCAGCTGTATATAGGAGGGCTACCAATTTTTTAATTTAATTTTGTATCTAGTTACTTTGCTGAATTTTACAACCTTCTGAAATTTTCTAGAATTTTTTTTTTTGGATTTACTTATAAAATTATATGTGTTATACTATCTTATATTCTGTAAATAAAAATTTTTATACTCCTTCCTTTCCAATTTTTATTCTCTTGATTCCCTTTGGTTATCTTATTGCTCTAGCTAAAACTTCAAGTACTATATTGAATATGTATGGAAAGAGTGGACAACCTTGTCGTGTTGCTGATATTAGTAAAATTGCTTTAACTTTCTCTCCATTAGAGTTGATGTTGGCTATGGACTTGCTGTAAACTGCCTTTATTATGTTTAGCCATGTCCCTTTTGTAACTAATCTCTCCAGGACTTTTATCATGAAGGAATGTTGCATTTTGTCAAAGGCATTTTCTACATCCACGAGATGGTCTTATAGTTTTGGTGTTTGAGGTTTTACTATATTATATTGAATTTATTGATTTACTTCTGTTGAACTATATATTCATGTCTGGGATAAAACCTATTTGATCATGGTGGGTGATCTCTTTGGTGTGATGTTGGATTCAATTTGAAAGTATTTTATTTATATTGCAAGTATTTTTATATGTACGCTTATAAGGAAAATCCTTTTTTTGATGAGTTTTTATCTGGTTTGTATATCAGTATAACTGTGACCTAATAGAATAAGCTGGGCATTCTCCCTTCTGTTTCTATTTTGTAGAATAACAGGAGTACTGATGTTGGCTCAACTTTGAAAAAATCTGGTAGAATTCGAAGCTAAAATCATTTGGCCACTAGCTTTTTGTTTTTTGTTTGTATGTTTTTTGGTTTTTTTTTTTTTTTTTTTTTTTGCTTTGGTTTGGTTGAGAGAATTTTAGTCATAGCTTGTATTTCTCAAGGGGTGATAGGACTGTCTAAATTGCTTATATAATCTTGATTTAATCTTAATAAGTGGAACCTATTGAAAACATATTCATTTCTATCTCTTTATTTCTATTTTATTGATTTTTTTCACCTGAGTTTTATTATTTCTTGATGTCTAACAAACACTATTGGGTGCAGATATGATAATTTTTTCTTATTTTTTATTTTCTTAATATTTATTTATTTATGTATTTATGTATTTATTTTAGAACTTTCAGGTGTGAAGATGAATTGCTAGTATAAGACTGCTCTAGCTTTTTATGGCAGCACTATGAACTTGACTCTTAGACCATTTTTACATTGTTTCATATGTCTGAGTACAATGTGCAGTCATTTTCATTCAATTTTACAGGGTCTTTAATTTCTATATTTGTAGTATGACACATTTTTCTTTCAGTCGTAATTTGTTCAGTCTTCAAGATATTTTAATCTATATGCTACTTCTGTTTTTGTTTATATTCAGCTTTAATCCCTTGTAGCCTGATAAGAATGCAGGCATTGTTCCAATATTTTATATTTGTTGAAACTTGTGTGCTGGTATGTTGTGAATTTTGGAATTTTTCATGAAGTTCTCAGGAGAAAGTAGATTCATTTTTGTTTAGGTAAAATGTTATATAAATATCTGTTATGTTCTTTTGTTTTATTTGCTTGCTAGTGCCAGTTTAGATTTTTGTCTGAATGATCTGTTCACTGGTGAGAGTGGGGTATTGATGTCTCCCACTATTAGTGTGTGTAGAAGAATGCATGATTTAAGCTTAAGTAGTGCTTCTTTCTTTTTTAAAAATAAACTCTCCCTCCACTAGCTGGCTGAAATCTCATGCTATTCTTTTTCTACATGGCCGTTTGCCTATCAGCTTTTATTGACAAGCCAGAGAATAAACAGCAAGCAATGCTTACACAAACTTGAAACAGGAAATATTTGGGATAAACATTACAATACCATGTCCAGATTGCAACAAGGTATGGGGTAGGGGGCAGAGAACTCAACATTTGAATAACACAAGGATAAGCTTTATATGGTATGAAAACGCATTATGCTTACATTTCCCCATTTTTGTCTAATAAATGCTCTTTCCATTACAATAATAAATTATATACTTGTATAAATTATATAACTTGTATAAATTACATAAGCTATATAAATTATATAACTTGTATAAATTATGTGACTTGAATTACTAATCTAAAAACATTTTCTTAGACCTAAAAACATTTTCTTAAAAAGTAATCAATTTAAGCTTAGTTTTGAGACTATAACTTTCTAGTCTTTAACCTCATTGGAATCCTGAAAAGGAATAAATATTACTGAAGTACACAGGAAGTGTCAGCAAGCAGCTTCCAAAACTAAAGAAATGGCAGAAAAGATGGCTGTCTGGAAGGCCTCCGGGAATTTTCTCTGTAATGTTTGAACATCCACCTTCAGCCCTGAATGCAGTATATCTGACAGACTTTCCTGTGAAGCAGGAATTATGAATGACTGCTTACCTTGCCATGGCAAAGCTCAGCAGTCAACTTCTTTACATTCCATTTGTCCAGTTTGGACAGTATTCTGTCTGCAGTTGTAGCAACGACAGTTGTGTTTTGCTTTGTTTTGTTTTAGGTGTTTTTTCCCAAGTGGCAGCTTGCCACATTTGAAACACAGTCTATAATGACATTCTTCAATGCTCATCATCCTCTTTAAAGTGGAATTGAGGTAGTGCCAGGGGCAAACCTGTGCCACTGTCGAAAAAATATTTTAGTAATAAAATATCTTTAAATGGCATATTCTATAGATCTCTGAGGTTTTTGAAAACTGTCAAATATGTCTGAATTGATTGTTTCTAGCTATGTACCATCTGTTTGATCTTGAAAACATTATATAGGGGACTTTAAAGATTAATTTTGCAAATAACTAAACTAATACCTATAAGATCGTATGTTTGATTGACTATTAAGTCTTATTTCTTATTTACACTCAACAGTTTCTAATAGCAGCATTTAAAAGGATTAGAACTTCACATTAAATTTTAAAAATTATAAAGGTACAGTGCCTCAAACAAAAGTTAAAAGCATATATACATGGTATGTTGTAGAAAAATATAATGTCAATTTTGTATCAATATACAAAGATTTATACATATAAAGATCTATACCAATGTAAGTTTTTAGGCTTATTGATGCTCCTTTTACTCTTTATTCCTATTATTCCTATATTTGCCCCTTTTTTTCATCTCTATCCTCCCTGTGACAGAAGGCAGCTATCATCCATGCAGCCATCTTGAGTCATTTACCCTGACAAGAGACTTGATTACAATAGCCTACAACAGCTGAGTACACTCTGATAACATCTTGTTTTAGATACCCAGGATTTTCCCTTGAGTGTGTGAGACTTAAAGGTGTGTGACTTAAGGGCATGACATAGATATCAGATTTAGAGACAAGATCTAAAGGCATGACTTAAAGGCATGACTTTAAAGGCATGGCTTAGAAGTTAGACATAAAAGGCAGAGGTAGACAGAAGAGAATTAGGCATTAGGCATTAGACATTAGGCACTTAGCACTTGGAGAAAAAACTTGGAACTTGGAGGCACTAGGGACTAGGAACTAGGGACTAGGAACTCAAGACTTGGGACTTGGAATAGGAAGAGAGACTGAAGAATAAATGGGATTGAATCACACTCTGTCTGGTCTCCATTCTTCATATCCGTCCTCACTCTCTCTCTTGCTGAACCCCTACTGGTGAACTGGAGCAGCTTGGGGCAGTGCGGGCTCTAACAGTCTAGCCCCTAAGGCTTTTGGCAGTTCCGGTTTCAACATAGATAGAGCGGTCTGCAACATTTCCCTAAACATTTCCCAAACACTAGATAGAAAAGAATAAAGGAAATGAAAAGTAAGATAAAAAGAAATCCCTGAATCTAACTTCTCTATTTTGTTTCCTCTCTGTCCAAGATCATAATTACTCATAACCATCCTTCTTAAATGATGACAAACATTCAACACTCATTGCATGACCAAAAGTTATCATCCTTACCTCTTGGAAATGGGAGTGTTGCTCTCTTAAAATTGTTTCCTGTTACTTTGGGGCTTTGTTTTTCTTTGGGGGACCCAAAAATATTGGGAAAATGGTTAGTCTGAAGAAAGTTGGGAGTAATAGTTGTTGTCTGGTGTCTACATGTTGTGAAGATGCAGGCTTAAATTGAGTCCTGATTAGAATAGTCTAAATAGTTCACTGGAACAAGTGAACTAGCTGCTTTGAAGTTGTCCTGGAAGCAAGACTTTTGAGGAAATAGCATTGAGGCAGTCTGAGGTAGGATCAGGCAGATTCTGAAACAATATGCCTCATCATCTCAGCGTGAATCTCAGTGAATCTTGGCAAGGCTGTATTGACTTTGTTGGCATTTATAAACATATAACTTTCATAGGTATTATACATTTTTGCATTAACCCATGTATGAAATGTGTAATGTGCACAATTCAGTTAAGTGTGGTATTTTTGTTGTTGTTGTTCATTATATGAACAGGTAAGGCATGTGTCTTTCTTTATTAGTTATTTTGGATTATATAACCAAAACATAATATAAAATTTAATATATGCCATTTGAAAGGATGGCATGATAAGTTCTGAGGATGTTGTAGCCATAGATTTGTTGGCTATGTATAGCTAAGATTTGGCCTAGAGACTTTTTTTTGTCTCAGTCAGTTTCTGAGTTGTTCCCATAAAAAGGGTTCAGCAAATTATGTTATCTGTTCTATTTGGTCTTCTTGATTTCTTTCCTTATGTCTACAGCCAAGATCTTCAGGGGTCCTCCTGAGTTATATCAGGCTTTTATTATTTGAGAAGAAATCCATGGCTTCTCTTTTCTTCAGGAAATATATGAATAACCTCTCCCCCAGCATAACACAATTCCTGCCTTCCATGTTGAAGATTGGACATCTTTAACATAAAGAGGATGATTTAGTTCAGCAGTTTTCCACAAAACCCAATGTCTCTCAGCTGCTGTTGCTTTTTGTTCCTCAGCATTGCAAAAAATGTAAAGACAATAAAGCATTACATAATCTACCTCTGAGGAGCTTTGCTAGACATTTCTATTTGTTAATTATTTTTGTTAAAGTACAATTAAATCTCTCTACAATTGCCAGTCCTATAGGATGGTGTGGTGCACCTGTAATATTCTGTGTATCGTAATATGTAAAACAAAATGCCCCAGAGGACTCAGTGGGCTGGGAAAATAGGTGAGGGAAGAAAATCTGACCTGTGTGCTTCTGGGTCAGCAGGTGTAATGAAGGTGGGAGGAAATTTGGTGGGGTAATGGAGGTCTGTGGGGAATAGCAGGTAGCTTGGCATAGCTGGGTATATGCTATGGGACTCACCTGCTGATGCTGAACCATACAGGTTTGATTCTCTTCCTGCACTCATCTTCTCTGACCATTGAGTCCTCTGGAACACCCTCCAGCTAACCTGAGAAGCCTGCTATTCTCACATCACCTTTCAGCGCACCTTCATCAGACCCACTGATCTGGAACCACACAGCCCAAGAATACCCATCAGAACTCTGCAAAACAGGATTATTGGAGTTAGGCCCCCTTTCAATAGCTACTAAGACAGAAATATCCAGAGATTAAAGCCATCCAGATGGCTAAAAAAAAAAACAGAGCAATATGATACATTGCAAGTCCCAACTGATACAAAAAATTGAAGTAATGCCTTACATCTCATCAAACCACCAGAGATTAAAGCTGGACTTTAACAACAAGAGAAAAAACAGAAAGTAAATGCACTCATGGAAACTAGACAAATTTCTTCCCAATGATCTCTGGGTCAGGGAAGAAATAAAGAAAGAAATTAAAGACTTCCTAGATTTCAGTGAAAATGAAGGCACAACATACTCAAGTTTATGGGACACAATGAAAGCAATAGTAAGAGGAAAGTTCATAGTACTAAGTGCCTCCATAAAGAAATTAGAAAATTTTCATATGAGCAATTTAAATGTAGAATCTCTAAATCAAAATCTCTAAAAAAAAAGAAAGAAAAAGAAAAATAAGCAAAAACATAAAAGAGGATTGTAAGTTAGGAAGTAATCAAAATCTGGCTTCAATCAAGAAACAAAGAAAAATACAAATAATCAATAAAACTAAGAACTGTTTCTTTGATAAAATCAACAAGATAGACAAATGCTTACCAAACTATCCAAAAACTACAACAAACAAATGAATAAAACCCCAGAGAATCAGTACTCAATGAATAAAATCAGAAATGAAAAGAGACATATTGACAGGCAACAAGGAAATTCAAAAGCCTGTACTTCAAAAAATTGGAAGATCTTAACAAAATAAATCATTTCCTAGATAGATAATACTTATAAAATTAAATTAAGATCAGATAAACTATTTAAACAGCCCTATAACTTCTAAAAATATATATGCAGTCAGTAAAAGTCTCCCAACCAAAACAAGGCCAACGCTAGAATGGTTTTAGTGCAGGATTCTACCAGACATTTAAAGAAGAAATAATACCAATACTCCTCAAACTGTTCCACATACTAGAAACAGAAGGAACGCTTCCAAACTCATTCTATGAGGCCATAGCCAACCTGATACCTAACTCCATAAAGCCCCAACAAAGATAGGTAATTTCAGACCAATTTCTCTTATGAACATTGATGCAAAAACAGTCAATAAAATACTAGCAAACTGAATCCATGAATACATCAAAAACATTATCCAACATGATCAAGTTATCTTCATCCCAGGGAGTCAGGGATGCTTCAATATACAAAAATCTATCAATGTAATATATATATATGTATATAAAACATGTCTTATAATACATATATTATAGGAAAGAAAAAACACGTAATTACCCCATTAGATGCTGAAAAAGCCTTTGGCAAATACAACATCCCTTCATGTTAAAAGAGAGATGAGGGATACAAGATGCATACATAAACATAATAAAAGCAATATACAGCAAGCCAATAGGCAACATAATACTAGATGGAAAGAAGCTTACAGAAATCCCATTAAAATCAAAAACAAAATAAGGTTTCCCACTCTCTCCTTATCTGTTCAATATAGTACTTGAATTTCTAACTAAAGCAGTAAGACAACTAAAGGATATCAAGGGAATATAAATTGGAAAAAAAGAAGTCAAAGTATTGCTATTTGTGGATCATATGATAATATGCATAAGTGACACCAAAAATTCTAACAGAGAACTCCTACAACTGACAAACATCTTCAACAACATGGCTGGATACAAAATTAACTTGTAATTAGTAGACCTCTTTACACAAATGATAATGGACCAAGAAAGAAATTAAGGAAACAATACACTTTATAGTAGCCATGAATAATATAAAATACTTTGGTATAACTCTAAGCAAGGAAGTGAAAGACCAATATTATAAGAACTTTAAGTCTCTAAGGAAACAAATTGTGGAAGGCATCAGAAAATGGAAAGATCTCCTATGTTCATGGATTAGTATGATTACCATAATAAAAATGGGCATCTTACTAAAAGCAATCTGCCAAATCAATGCAATTCTCTTGAAAATTTAAACCCAATCTTTACTGACCTTGAAAGAGCAATTTTCGACTTCATATAGATAAACAAAAAAACACATTATAGCTAAAACAATTCTGATCAATAAAATAATTTCTGTAGATATCACCATCCCTGACCTCAAGCTGTACTTCAGATCAATAGTAATAAAAATGCATAGTATTGGTATACGAACAGACAAGATGATCAATGGGATCAAGCCCAAGACCCTGAAATAAGCACACACATCTATATATACTTGAATTTCTTGACAAGGACAAAAATTATACAATGAAAAAAAAATCATCCTCAACAAATGGCGCTGGTCTAACTAGATGTCAGTGTGTAGATCCATGTCTGTTGCACCAAACTCAAGTCCAAGTGAATCAAATACCTCAGCATAAAACTTGACACAGTAAACCTAATAGAAGAGATAGTGGGAAATACCTTTGTACACATTGGTACAGGAGATAACATCCTAAACAGACTACCAACAGATCAGGCTCTAAGATCAACACCTAATAAATGTGACCTCATAACACTGAAAAGCTTCTGTAAGGCAAAGGACACTGTCAATAGTACAAAATGGCATCTTACAGATTGGGAAATCATCTTTTCCAATCCTACATTTGAGAATGGGCTAATACCTAAAATTTATAAAGAACTCAAGAAATTAGATACAATGAATCCAAGAAACCCAATTAAAACGGTTTATAGAACTAAACAGATTTTTCAACAGAGGAATCTTGAATGGTCACTAAATGTTTTAAGAAATGTTCAATGTCCTTAGTCATCAGGGAAATGGAAATCAAAATGACCCTAAGATTCTATTTTAAATCAGTCAAAAGGACTAGAATCAAAACTTCAGCTGACAGTACATGCTGGCAAAGATGTAGAACACAGGGAACACCATTATTGGTGGAAGCGCAAATTTGTACAATCACATTGAAAATCAATTTGGCAGTTTCTCAGAAAACTGGAAATACCCCAAGACCTGATGCCAGACTGTACCATCAGGACACTTGATCAACTATGTTCATAGCAGCTTTATTCATAATAGTCAGAAACTTAAAAATAAAAGGCTACATTTCCCTCAACTGAAGAATGGATAAAGAAAATATTGTACATCTACACAAGGGCATACTATCCAGCTATTAAAAACAAAGACATCATAAAATTTGCAAGCAAATGGATGGAACTTGAGAATATCATCCTGGGTGAGGTAACCAAGAAGCAGAAAGACAAAAATGGTACGTCCTCACTTATAAGTGAACATTGGCCATAAAGTGCAAGATAACCATGTTACCATCCACAAACCCAAAGAAACTGCATAATAAGGAAGTCCCAAGGAAGGATACATGAATCTCACTAAGAAGATAAAGTAGATAGAGAGATGGAACTGGGTAGGAGAGTAAGTGAGAAAAATGACAGGATGGCAATCAGGTGTGAGGAGAGGAGTGTTAAGAGCAACCTAGGAGCTGAAACAGAAATCAGCAGGGCACAGAGAGGGGCATTTCTGGTGACTAACTGGAGGCCTTGGATGGGAGAAGATACAAGTGTATGAGGGTGACCCTAGCTTAGATTTCTGCCAGTGGGGGATATAGAGGCTAGAATTGCTATGTCCTGTAGCCAGGCAGAAATTCCGGAGGAGGGAGGGGGACATCAATCAATCCACAAAACCTCTAACACAAAATTTGTCTTGCCTTCAAGATGTACAGGGATAAAAATTGAGCAGAGCCTGTGGGGATGGCCAACTAGTGACCCAAAGCTGAGAGAGCCAGCCCCTGACACTATTAATGATACTCTGCTAGGCTTGCTGACAGGAATCTAGCATAATTGTCACCTGAGAGGTTTCATCTAGCAGCAAATGGAGGAGGGAGCCAGATGCAGAGACCCATAACTAACATCAGTTGGAGCTCAGGGAGTCTTGAAGAAGAGTGGGGAATAGAAGTGAGCAAGTAGAAGGGGTTCAGCACACCACAAGAACACCCACAATGTCAACTCACCAGAGACCTATTGGGGTCCCAGAGTCTGGACCACTAAGCAAAAAGCATGCAAGATCCAGACCTAGACCAGGGCCTATACATCTGTAGCAAATGTGTAGATTGGTGTTCATGTGGCTCCCCTAAGACCCCAACAACTTCCCCCAGCAGTGGAGAGGTTGGGGTCTGCTGAAGCAGCTCCTACACATAGAAGGTTGAAATGCCTCTTGTCTGTGAGCTGAAAGACAGGGGCTGGAAGCATATCCAAGCAGAAAAAAGTCTGAGCTGAACACAGACTGAGAAATACACAGATGAAATTCTAAGCAGTCAAATTTCTGACCAGGTTAAAATAATATATTTAAAAACCATGGTTTTATGCTAAAAAGGGAATGAGACTATACATGAAAATTCATAGATAAATACACACAATTTAAAATTAATAAATTTAAAGAAAACAATATAAAGATGAAAGGCACAAAAACAAACAGGTTTTAGGATTTATAGGATGCTCTTTTAACAGGTTCAAAGTTAGATATTGTTCAAATTTGGCTTTAACACAAATATCTTTTTTTAAATCTATAATATAGAAAGTTTTGCTGGGTATAGTAGTCTGAGCTGGCAGCTGTTATCTCATAGAGTCTGCAGGATATCTTTCTAGGCCCTTCTGGTTTTTAGAGTCTCCATTGAGAAATCGAGTATAATATTGATAGGTCTGCTGCTACATGTTATTTGCTCTTTTTCTTTTTCAAGTATTAATATATTTTATTCTGTATGATATTTTTTGTTGTTATTCCTTATGTGCCAAAGGGATTTTCTTTTATGATCCAGTCTACTTGCTGTTCTATGTGCTTTTTATACCTTGATAGGCATTTCTCTCTTTAGGTTAGAAAACATTTCTTCTATTATTTTGTTGAAAATATTTTTTGACCCTCTTTTTACTGCAATTTTTTTTTATTCCAATTATTTTTAAATTTGGTCCTTTTTCAGTGTCCCAGATTTCCTGAATGTATGTGTCAGGAGTTTATGAGCATTAACATAATGCTATCCATTTATGAGCTATCCATTTCTTCTCTCTTCAATGCCTGTCATTCTATCTACCATCCTTGTGGTGATGCTTGTATCTGTGGTTTCTGTTTACCAACCTAGATTTTTTATTTCCAGAATTACCTCAATTTGTGTGTTCTTTATTGCTTCTATTTTCATTTTCATGTCTTCAACAGTTTTATGTGTTTGTTTTCTAATGTTTTATTTTTTCTTGGCATTTTAAAGGAATTTATTTGTTTCCCCACACTGTTCATTCGTTTTCCTAAATTTTTCTCTTTAAGGGCCTCCAGCATCTTCATACACATGGTTTTAGAGGATTTGTGTGTGTGTGTGTGTGTGTGTGTGCACGCATTTCATCTATGTCTCAATATTTAGGCACTACTGTGACAAGATAGCTGGGCACTAATGGAGACGTATTGTGGGATTTATTGATTGTGTTTTTAAGCCACTTGCCTAGGCATCTAGGAATGGGATGATTCTAGGTCTAGGTGCTGATTACTATTTGACTTTGTTATTTTGGTCCTTTGTTTTTTGGGTTTTGCTTTATTTCTGGATTTTCAGAGATTGCTATAGCTGTGTGTTACTTGGTAGGACATTTTTTTTTCCTGGACCTGACAGTTATGACCATTCTGAATTCCATTTGTATTCCACTTGGAATCAGGACTGGGGGAAACAGTGACAAGAGCTCTTCCCACAAGGTCTGCTATTGCACTGGGTGTGGAAATTGAGGGTGGGATCTAGAGTAACAGGAGGAAAGGGAATGATATACAAAAAAACTCCTTCCCTGGCAGAAGTTTTTTGTTGGCTACGAGTGCCTGCTCTAAAGCAACAAGTGAGGAAATGAGCAGGGGGAAGGGAGATTAGAAGAGGATGATCTTTGGGATCCAAGGAAGACATAAGGACTTAAGGGAGAGAAAGGCTACAGCAGGTGGTTTTATGCAGAGAACAGGATGAGACAGAGAGATTGGATTTGGAGAAGAGAAAGTGGTAAAAGTCTTCAGTTAGCATACCTGTTCCTCTAGTGTTTTCATAAGAAATACCTGCTGGTGTTGGAGGCTGGGATATTGCAATGAGCTGGGGGAAGGAAGATGGGAGGAGAAGACCTTCATTATTCAATTAGGCTGGAGTCAGAGAGGAAAGGGAGACTGTAGAGGTTTCTTTGCTACAGAGGGATCAGAGGGCGAAGTGAAGGAAGATCTGTTGTCAGCTTATCTGTCCCTGGGAGGTATTGTGATTGGTAGAGTTTACAGAAGAAAGCCTTGCTGTAAACTAGGTATTGGCATTGTCAGAATAAAAACAGTATAATTCTATAATCAGATATCATATTTGATATTATTCATAGAGTTAACAGCCTATGGTGAGAAGATCCTCTTATTGGAAAGCGCACACACACACACACACACACACACACACAGACAGAGAGACACACACACACACACACACACACACACACACAGAGAGAGAGAGAGAGAGAGAGAGAGAGAGAGAGAGAGAGGGGTCATCACTCAAATTGCCTGAAAGAGTGTGTTTTGGGCTTGAAAATGTTCATGAGTTATCTATATCAAGACTGTAGTTCCAAAAGTCAATGTTTATGAAGTTATTTCTGGAAAACATAAAAGCACAAGATCCAGCTCTCAGGTTCATATGTCCTTTAGCAACACAACAATCAGCGCCACAGTCTCTTTAAGAACCTCACCTTTGGTGAAAAAAATGGTGATTTTTATCAATTCATCGAGTTAATACAGAAGAAGTAAATAACTAAATATAGAGAGTGAGAGAGAGATTAATCTCCTGAAGCAGAAAGAGTTTTACCATACTTGGATACAAACTTCTACAATCACACTACTTCAGAGTTGAAAGCCCATAAATACAAGTGCCAACTGGACTTGATATTGAGGATAATGAAAGCAAATTAAAGCGACAGAGACTCTAAAGCCCACTCATGCTATATCAAGGCAATAAGAAAGAAAAGGATAGATTTGACATCAGAGCTAAGGGTGCAGATCTATGGTGTGACTAAACGAGAGAATGGCTTGCAACCAAGAATCGACAGCCTAAAAGAAAATTGTGATATTGCAGTATAGCAGAATAATGATGAACAATCTACGTCAAATAAATATTTTTTAAAATTTTTATTTGTGGTTAATATTATGTTAATAAAATCACATTCAAAAATGGAGAAATTTTTATCAAATTAAGATTAAGGACTATAGTTAGGGTATGAAAATTAAATGGGAAAGATTTCCTCTATTTTTTGCCTCAACCATTCAGAATAGTGTCAGAAGTAGACCTTTAAAGAACATTTTTTTTTTGGCATTTAGAACAAAAGAAAAAATTTTACCAAGATGGGATGCAGTTTGAATTTTATTAATTTTGTCATGTTAAAGTATGGCAACTAATGGTAAAGAAAAATATTCTGTTTACTAAGACACAGGAGCAAAGCAAGTGCCAACAAAATTTTTGACCATAGTTTTTTTTAAAAGGTCTAGAAATAGAAGTAAAGACAAAAAAAATCAAAGTCTTACTGTTAATTGTAGTTCTGAGAACATCAAATGAAAAACTGCCCAGTGCCTCTAAATATGGCTCAGAAATGTGAGGAGAGAAAATAGGGCACTTGAGGCTGTGTCAAGCAATCAGAACTCTCTGCAGCCATAGCATGCAGAAGCAGAAGAATGGCTTGAATGAGTCCAGCTAGGAATTACTAATTAGAAAATTCAAGATATAGAACACTTAGTAGGGTTGCTTATAGAAGCTGAAGGATTCATGATTTCCACTTCATGGTATAGAAGATGGTAGTGGGGTACGCATCTGTCGTTGCACAGAGACTTGCTGAACATTATGGCTTCCTCTTGGCCTCCTTCAGGCCTAGGTCATCAAGGATACCTGCAGAGGGTGGAAAGACAGTGGAAGTTACCAGAAAAATGCAAACCTCTAGCTGAAGAGCAAAAAGAAATATTGACCATATCATCAGAAATCAAGTCTGTGCAACTGGGGCAGTGTTAAGGCTCTACACAAAAAGGGAGAAACTACTTTTCTAATGACTCTGTGCTTATGACTAGACTTTTGACCATAATAGAATCATTCATTCATCCATCAGAGAAGGGACTGCATTTAATATTTTCTTGGTATTTAAGTCACATAAGACATCATAACATTTGTGTAGGCATAATATTTTTGTACACTGTGTACAGTTTATCCTTATGTTATTCAAATGCTGATCTCTCTGCTCTAATATTCTGACATGGTATTGTAATGTTTATACCAAGAATCTCCTGCCTCAAATTTGTGTAAGCAAGTTTTACTATTTATTATTTGCCTTGTCAATAAATGCTGATTACCCAATGACTTGGCAGAATAAAGAGCATCCAACAACCAGAGGAATAAGAGAGGAGAGGAAGATTCAGATTAGCAGCAAGATGAAGAAATTAGAGCCATGAAGAAGAGGTACAACGAGCCAGATCAATAATAATATGCAATTATAATGGGATGAGACTGGGAGGTAGCCAGGTTAGCACCGAAAGCAAACATATATCATTTAATTGCTCACCTATTGAGGTACAGTTTTAAATACATATTGTTTCTCTGTGTGGTCACAGGGGACTAACATAAGGTAAAGAACTATAGCTACCAGATTAATTAACTATGTATATTTATAATAAAGAAAAATCATTTACACATTTGTAATCCTAATAAAGACAGATATGTGCTTGTAGTCTGTAAGAGACAGGAATTGCTAATCATATGGGTCTTTTTAAAAATCTAATCTCTAGATTTTTCTGATTAATATAATAATATAACTAATAGCACCAAATAGTTAGGATCTCTGGTCTTGGTGGCATAATATTACACACAATGCCTTCATAGTTGTAATATAATTTGCTTGCTATAGAATACTGATACATCAAATGACTATTAGATTTTTTTATGACATCTCAAAGCAAAACATCACTGGATATTCTGCTATTAAAAAATAAAAAGGAAGAAATATAAGAATAAGTTCCAATGTAGTTTTAGGGGAAGATTTTTGAGTATTCCTGAGAAAACTCCAGGAAAACAAGAGTCTTGTGACTTCAGTTTCTTCAGCTGAACTGTTCAACAACCAGAATTGTTCTTAGTCCATGTTTCCACACCCCTCCCAGGTGTAGTAAGTAGAAGTGAGTTTTATTTCATATTATTCTTTACAGCTGGCTATTATTTGTTTAAATACCTCTGACAGTAAACAGATTTTTTCCATGTATAGCTTGCTCTTGTGATTGAACACCTTATTCATGTGATTCTTCTTAATCCTCAGTATAAGTTGTCTGATGCTCTGAATAACGTTGGATAATTTATAAGACCTTAGTCTCCCTCATTTGTAGGCCCCTAACTAGAGCAGTAACGACTGAGATTACTATTAGAGACAATATGTGACATTTCTTTCAAAATTCACTTCTTTGAATAGACATGCTTCCGCTGAAGTACAGCTAATATATTCATTGTATATTCATAGATCTTGATATTAATCATACATATGTTTATGTTCATGTTCATCAGAAGAATTAATGCCTGACCATTACTCTATATTCAAGTGATCTCAAGATGAAATATTAAAAAACTTTCCAATGGTCATGCTAAAACAGGATAATTAAAAACAAACCAAAGATCTTAGATCTTAGATGATAAATCTAATGATGATAAAAACTAGAAGAACCGACCATACTAATTTTAATATGAATATTTTTAAAAGTAAAATAAATGCAAATTGGTTTGTATATAATGTGGTCCAAGTAGAATGAGTGACTGTCAGGCTTCAAGCTATGTATTGTGGTTTTTAAAATTGTGACCCTGCCACATTTGTTTCAGAAAAAACCTGAAGACCCAACAGAATCTCCTTTCATAATTGAAAATAGTTCCCATAATTCCATGAGTTCTCTCCTTTTATAATTGAAAATAGTTGTGAATTTTTGTTTTGGGAGAAGAAATTGGAACCTCAAAACATGATGGCTTGATGTCATGCCAGTTGACTCTTGACACATGTATTTGCTTTATAAACAGATTATTAATGTAGGGAAATATTTGAGAACATCTGAAATTCAGTCACATGTACACACACATTACATTCTCGTTCATGTTCCAAACAGAGAGTATATTAAAAAGTGGAATTAGTGGTTTCTATTTCTGTAAGTTAAACAGAAAATATGAAATGGATAATTTGCATTTTTCATGAATCCTCAGTGCCACATTTGATCGATCACCCAATATGAGTCAATGCTAAAAGATGAAAAATTGTGCCTACATCATGGCCTATAAACTCCAGTCAATTCCTGCTTTTTATATTAAGTACAAGAAATGGTGACGACTTTTACAATGGGAAAACCCTTACACATGAAGTCATATAATCTTGTTCCAGAAAGTAAAGATTTTGGTGAGACATTGCTGTAGCGGCTTGTGTTATCATGCTAATTATGTTACCCAAAAACCTGTTTTTAGTGCCCCTTATTTAGAACTGAAAGAAATTTGTCCCAGTTGGCTTTTGGCTGGTCCATAAAGTTACAGGTGGCCAATGGCTGGGCAGGGAGACAGACACAGAGACGAGACTTTTAGGATACTGGTGAAGGGACTGAAGAGAAGGAGGAATAGTGGATTCTGCCATAATGAGGACATAGGAGATGGACCATGCTGGAAAAGTACAGAAGAGAGAGACAGCCAACATGTAGATACAGGGGGAATCTTTAGAAGGGTTGCCCAGGGCAACAAAGATAAAATGTCTATTCAGGAAGACCAGAGGGGAATGTGTGTTAGCAACATGGAGTTAGGAATTGGCCCAGCTATTGAGCTGTTTAAGATATTTAAAATATAAGGCTGTGTATATGTGCTTTTCTTTCAGGAAACCATAATTTTGGGGCCTTAGAGAGAAGCACATGCCAATCTGCCCGTCCCAGAATGTTTGAAGCTGATTGACAAATTACCGCTCAATATGTTAGGCTTCTACTCACTAAAAATTAATTGGAGATAACAAATGAAAAACACACACTGTGATGTGAGATTAGGAGGTGATGAGAATTGTTTTCTCAGCAGAACCAAGTTGAGCTGTGTGGTTATGCCCCAAGTCACTCATGTTTGGGACTAGAACAAAAGGGACAGAGCCAGCTACTGACAGGATCCTTATCAAAGGCCTGGTTGTCTCAAAGAGTTTGAACTCAGATGTGCTGGGAACCAATGATGTGCAAACAGGCTGCTGCAAAAGGAGACAGAGGCAGACAGTAAATTATCTGCTTGCCTCCAACAAGCAGATAAACAAAGTATAGAAATGAGTGAAATTTGATTTAAATGTTTTTAAGGATAGAAGGGAGTATAACGGTAATTGTTTAAGTGTTTTTACATATACATGGAATAAAGAAATCTAGGCTTTTGATCTCAAATGTAGGAAATGAAGGTATAAAGAAAGAATAAAATAAATGAGAAAAATACGTTAAAAGAAATTTGAAAATGTCTATGCCAGGGTAATACTCAGGATCTTTCAAATGTGATTGAAACAAGATTTCTGAGATTTTTTTTTTTTTTTTAGCCTGGAATGACAATAGCCTAAAATAGTTAATATACACTAAGTTCAAGACAATTTAATCTAAATTAAATACATAGGAAAAGATGTTACTTCAAGTTATATAATGAGAAAGGGGGATACAGATACAGATATATTAATCACAAACACACACACACACACACACAAAAAAAAAAAAAAAATTAAAAGAAATTTGAAAATGTCTATGCCAAAGAAGCACTTGAGTTCTTTTGAACATGGTCTATGTGGGAATTCTGGAATTATTTATTCTGATAAAACAAATTAATAGTCTAAAATAGGCTCATCCAGTAAGTAGAAGAGAAATTAACTGAAGTTAAACACATAGGAAAAGAAGTTAAATAGGAAACGGCATTAATTCCAGAGAATGGAGAATTTAAGTGTACATAGATTTTCAATGATATAAATGTTTATCTCAGACAGTAGAAACTTAGACCTTAATCTCATGTAAGAACAAAACAGGGGATAGTAAAAGAACACTATCTGAACAGATAATATTTGTTTAGATTACTTTAATTGCTTTGAATTGTTTTAATTATCAAAATGCTTGTGGTTATAGGTTTGGTCGTTAAGACATTTTTTAAAAAAACCTGGAGAAATCAAGTTACAATTTAAAACCAGTCTATACCTTTGATGAGTTCAGATGACTGATCCAAGGACATGTTATGTTTGGAAGACAGACAATGTATTTGTGTTATTTGGAAAGAAGAAAAGGTTTTTGAACCCCTTCCAGAGTGATATGGACCAGATATGACAAGAGAAGATATGAACTACTGAAAGAAAAATTCAAAGAAATCCAACAGTCCAGCTAACTTGATTTGCTGACTCCTACACATGAGGACAGTCCTTTAACTGGCTTAGACACAAAACTGTCTCTGGTCAAAACTTAAGCTAAAATTAGACAATGAATCCTGTTGATTGCAGAGTCCTTAAGATTCATCATGCCATCTTTCACATCGCATGAATGAAGATTTATTACAATTAGTTATTGGTCAAATCAACTCATAAAAGGATAGCTGTCTTTAATCTGCTCAAACAGGGCGCAAGAATTTCATCCTTAACTGATCTGTGCAACTTACAAATCTGTACAAATATCTTAATAGTACTAAAATTTTGGTTATAAGATTCATATAATACAAAATGTATAGCTCTGGACTTCATTCATCCAGCATTTCAGAAAGATACAGTCAGAACTTCAACCAAGTAATGAGCCTTCCAAACACACAGAGACTGGAAAACAGATGTTAAAGCTAGCTTTCTTAGGTTTAACATATTTTTCTAAATTTCCTACCTCACCTCACCCCCTTAAAAGTTTTTTGTCACTCCTATTCAGCAGAAAGAAGTTTTAGAGAGTCGTTATCCATCATTTGGGTTTGAGTGTCTTGTTTTGGTCATTTTATAAGTTATAGGTAGATTGTCAATTTAAAGAATAATTTAGAAATGGTCATAATTTTAACCAGGGAGGAAAGAGATGGGATACATTACTAAATTTATTCTTGAACAAAGTATTGTGTACCCATAATTTTACATTGCTATAAATCTTTATAATTGATATATAATTCAAGTTATAATTTCTTACCTTGGTACAGAATTTATATATTGATATAGAATAAGATTTTCATTGATATGTTTATATATAGATACAAAAATTAAAATTAATATTGTAACACTTAGATAAGCATGTATCCATATTATTTATTTAAGAATGCAAGGCTTTGACCCAGTCCCTCCATAACTGCTATTATAAAGTGTTTAGGATGATTAAGTAACACAAGTTAAGGGCCAAATAATAAACTCATGGTTATATTAAATTCTGACTTTATTATAATAAAGCATTTTCAGTATTATGCAAATAGAAATAGCTAATAATATTCATGGTTTAACAGTTCAAATATACTTAATATAGATAGTATTCAAAAATATCCAAAATCCACAAAATATGATATTGATAACCATTTCATTATTATTAGATTTTTGACTAAAAGATAGTGCCCCCTTTCCCGATAGTGCCCCCTTCACAGTTCAAAGAAGATGTTGACTATCATAACCTCCATATGGATTTATTCCATTTGTGACGGTAGCCACTGGGCAAGAATTGTCCTAATTCATCTACAGACAAAAGAATACTGTCCAAGAAAGGATACACATGATACAGAATTGTCAATAACTTAGCCCTGTCAAGATAGGGTAAGCTAGGCCTTCACAGTCCTGCTTCACTTAAATTCTGTCAGATGCTTCTGTGCCAGAAGTCTGAAGACAGATTCTCCAACGTTTTGAGAAATGAGAGACTGTTCATGTAGTTAGCTGTCTGTACAAATTGTTCAAATTTTGGAAGCTATAGTTTTGTGCTTCCTATATATTCATATAGTATTTCATTAATTCTAGGCTCTCTGACAGTGTTGTAGATTAGTTATAGTCTCATAATCTAAATCACATTGTTTGGCATTGAGGAAGATGATATAGATTTGAAAGAATGGTTTTCAGATGGTAATACAAGTTAAAATCAGAACATAATTCAAATATAGAATTATAAATTCTCCAAGTTAGAATAGATGTTACAGTAATGTACCTAACTTGACAAAAATTGATGGACTAGACATTATTAGTGTATATCATGTCTTATAGTTCACATAAGTGTTATAACTATGTTCAATGTATATTTGAAAGAGAAGGCCTTTTAATGAATGGAAAGGGTGAGATGCCGTGGATTTGGTTTATTGTTTATATTATGATAACTGTGTTTCCAAATTACAAGAGAATTTGCACATCTGCATATGAGATTCTCACGAACCATGTCTCCAGCTGGTTTTAATTGATAAATAAAGTTGCAGGCACTGGGCAGAAAGACAGGTGGGACTTTGAGGTTCCCAGGCAAGGAACATGGGAAAGAGGAGAAAGCCATTGCTGGGGAGGAGAAGGTCCTGGCCTGAGGAGTGTATGACAGAAAGACAAAGACATTGCCAAGATATAAGCGTCTGGGATCATAGCCCATGAGGGTTCCAGGCCTGGGTTCATGGTGGCCAGGATGGAGAATAGATTTTAGTAAGTAATAATTTAAGAATATTAAGAGAGAGTATGTATCCACAGGGAGGTTTGAAATTGCCCAACCATTGCTCTGTTTAAGGTATATTAAATATAAGGCTGTATGTGTATGTTTCTTTAATTTGTGAAAACATTTGGTGGGTGATAAGAAACATGTACACACCCACAGGGAAGTTTAGAGCAAATAACCATATCACCATTCCACACTGTTGTATGTCTCAGAATGCTGTAATCTGCTGAAGATGCACAGTAGTAAAGACAGATTACATCCTTATTTTCTTGGAAATTAATAAGAAATAAACAGCAACTAAATTAACCAAGTCAAAGAATTGAGGCAGAGATCATGAAGAATGAGGATGACTTCAGGTAGGCAAATCTCTCTGAGGGCATGACATTGGAGCATTGGAGCCAGAACTTGAATGAAGTGCAGGAGACAACCATGTTTATGAATCAGAGGAGAGTTATTACAGAGGCATTGTGTTTCAAAGTGCTTGGTGTTTCATAATAAACAGAAGAAGACAAAGTGTAATAAATTGAGAGGACAATAAAACAAAAAGATGCCAAGAGGCAATGAAATATTTGCTACAACTTGGCTTCTAATGTCTGAACCTGAGATATTTTAAATGACAATTTGCTATTAAGTATTTTAGCTTGTGACCAATTTAAGAATTTAGAACTTGGGATATCAACTGGAGCATCTTCAACCATATTATCTGCAATGTGGTTTCATGCTGACTTCTGCTCAGAATGGTATTCATAGTGCTTTAGGGAAAAGACGAATAAAAGTAATGGGAACCGGGATTGACTGCATTATACAGCTTCAAGTGCAAGGCCAGTCTAGCCCTATAGTAGTCTTAACATAGCAAAGCCAAGGGGAAAAGAGAGAAAAATATGACCATGGTATAAGAAACTATTCTTGACACAAGTGAAAAATGAAAAATATAATAAATTTAAAACTCTTTCTTAAAAGTATAATTTAGGAGAGAATGAAACTACCCAGATGACAAGTTCCAGAGAGCAGCATTCTTTAGCCAAATATACTGTTTGATGTCTGGATAAAGACCAGAATAGCTGGAAGTATGAGGGGAAAGATACATTTCTCAGAGTAGAGAGAAAATGGGATAAAAGTGTGAATGGGAGTGAAGTCATTAACACTACAAAGCAGAGAATTAAAGTATACCTCAGTGCCCCGACAAAGATTAACTAAACACACCATAAACATGAAGGGAAGGTGGCTGAGTGAAGGACTGGAGGTGGCTTAAAGTTATAATGAGAACTGTAAATGTCTTCATATTTGGCAGTTGGCATAAATTATCTGATATATTGGTTCTATCTTCTCTGTTTCAGATGTTTTCTTAGTTGTGACTTGGTCTTTCCAAACTGATACTTGGATTCTTTGAGTCTCTCATATTTTATGGATTTCTCTCAGCTCATTTTAAAATGATATTTTCTTTAAAACATTCTTAAAGTATATCTAAATAATGAATGTAGTTTTCTGAGGTTTTATGAATAAATAAGAAAGTGAGCAAATGGCTTTACCAGATATGTAGTAATGTCATATGCTGTAAGTTATTCCCATGGGCATGAGGGCTTTTCTCTTGTCAGAGTTAAAAATGTAAGTGAATTAAATAACCTGAAAAATGCATATGGTGAGAAATAGAATCAGAGTTCTAACTATTTGGTCTATGACATTTCAACTTTAGAAAAAAAATCTTAAAAATTAGAAATGTGATAGAATTTTATATGAGAATACTCAGTATGACATTATTTATTCATTCAAAAACTGCAACAGAATTTTCTTTTTAGCCTACCATGTATCGAGTGTAATTTTAAGCTGAAACAACAGCATGGAAGTCTTTTTATCATAGATATCACCCTCGTGACTGGTTAGAATTAAGTTTTGGCAACAAACTTAGCTTCTCTCAAAGAAGGGACTGGGCTGGAGACATCGCACAGTGGTTATCTGGCTGCCTTTCCAGAGAATCTGTTTGGTTCCCATATCCATAAAGCTGCTTACAACTGTACTTGTAATGCTATTTACAAAGGGTCTGATACCCACTTTTGAGACAATCCCAAGACACTAAATACTTGACCAGTCAAATCTTGCCACACCATGCTCCAGTGAAAACTCTGCTAGTGAGGTAACTCAGAAGGAACGGGGAAGTAATTTTCATTTGTGAAAACCTCTGTGCAGATAAGGGAAGCAGTCCCTGCCCCAGACCTTGGTCCCTTTTTGCTGTATCTCTGAACTCTGGGGAGCCATCTTAGATTTAATGTGGTGCCGCAGACCACAGACCACAACTCTTCTAGGAGTCACAGGAGCCAGTGGTTCCTCACTCTCCATCCCCCTTTTTCTTTCACAAGATTGACTTCCACACCCCCCACAGGTTTTCCTTCTGTTTTTATTCCAAGAGAAATGACTTGATGTGTAACTGTTGTGCTTTGACATTTCAAGGGTTTGTGAATGTCGCATTTATCTGCAATATAGACAAAAGTTCACCATACCTAGGGCCAGGTTGGAAAAAGAACTCATCAAATGGAAGTGTTCTGGTAGACTTGAAAGGGATTTGGCCATTTCCCATTGATGGATTGTCACTGTACATGACAGAGAACCAGGAATCCCAACTAACAGGGAAAAATTAGGAGGATTCCTAATGCCAGCCCACAAGAGTGGCTGGGCATGTGCTTTAGAATTAGCCCTTATGATAGCATACATCAGTAGAAAAATATTCCTGTCTCTGGTTCTTCAGGAGGCATTCTTTGCACCCAGTTTATGAGAGCCTTGAGGCTCCCCTAGGTCACAATGGTGGTTGTCTAGGGGCACCCTCACCACTGTCATCGGTGTGAGTCTCCTTCTGTAAGTTGGCTGTCAGAAGGTTGTTGCTCTATGAGTGGCAGTTGTTCTACAAGGCTGTCCTCAGTGGCAATATCTGGACCTTCAACAGTGCAAGGCTTGATGGATATGGCAGGAACCCAAATGGGATTATTTGCTTCTTCTGCTAAAACACAAATAGACCCTCATCCCTTGGTTCCCAAATGGACTGGATACTTCCAGGTATTATCTAGAGCCTCTCTCCAATAGACCAAGAGCAAAGCAGTTATTCCTGGCAGCATAGCACCTCAGTATTTATATGCTGTTCGTCAAAGTTTTAAAAATTTATATCCTATGGTTGAGTTCCCTGTGTCCCCCTCTCTAATTGTTTGTTTGTTTGTTTATTTGTTTGAGAGAAGAATAGGCATTCTCAATGATAGCTGGGCTTTGGGAGCTATGGGAAATTCTAGTTGAGTGGGAGATACCCCAGTCCTTTTAAAGGAGGCAACGAATGCATTACATATGTTGGCCATTATCTGTTTTTAGCACATAAAAACACCCATGACCAGCATAGCCATTCTCACAGTGGCAATCACTGTCTTGGTTCCTTGGTTTGTGCTACAGAAAAAAAAAAAGTCTAGGGTCCCAAGAACAGAGATCACCAGCCCCTAGACACTGCTGGGAGCCTTGGAAGAACTGAGACTCAAGGGCATACAGGCTGGCCCACAGCCAAGAAGAATGAGGGGGAAGGAAGACCCAGTGGGTTGGGACTCTTGGTTACCAGGGCTCACTTGGCTAGATCAAGGCTGGCTTGCTTAGATTGGCAGCCTCATTGGCGGGAACATAAAGAAGTCCTCTAACGGGAGATTAGGTGGCAGCAGTGGCTCATTAGTCAAAGGCCTTTTCCACGGTTCCCAAGGCAGGGGCCCCAAAGACATGAGGAAGTCCATGGTTTTAAAGGGTTTTTGTTGTTGTTGTTGTTTTGTTTGTTTGTTTTTCGAGACAGGGTTTCTCTGTGTAGGCTGTCCTGGAACTCACTCTGTGTAGACCAGGCTGGCCTTGAACTCAGAAATCTGCCTGCCTCTGCCTCCCAAGTGCTGGGATTAAAGGTGTGTGCCACCACTGCCCAGTGGTTTTAAAGATTTTATTGTCATGGGGGGAAAGCAGATGAATCTGGCTGTACTCCCCGCACCCTCAGGGCAGGCCTTTGGTTAAATATCATTTGTAAGGAGCAGGGTCTGAGAAAAAATACTTAATTAGCTACACCCTCTGGCCTTTAGGTATCTCATGAATATGGAAATCTCTTGAGGCTGAGGTCTGTAGTCACGCCCTCTACCTGTGAAGGGGCTGGTAGGGGTGTGTTGCCCTAAGTTTCTGAAAGGCGCTGATCAATGGAGATCTTTGGCCGCTTGTCAGGAGCCTGGAGTCTGGGAGCAAAGCCGAACACCTACCATCATCCCATTAGGGTCCGAGGTTCAAGGCCTGTGCTTGACCAGGAACCAAGCTATCCTTCACTGTCCCACAAATGCACTTAATCTTTGCATGAGGTTGGGGTATGATTAAGGAAAATTCTATGTAACAAGTGGGAAGAATTATGAAAGTGAGATTGTTCTAAAGAGGATGATAAAAAGGTAGAAATTATTGGTCCCCCAACTTGGTTGTCTGGAGAGAATATACGTGGGAGGTTAAGAAGAGAACATACATGTTGGATATAAAAAGGCTCACTGATTGTCTGTAATTGGATCATAGCCCATTGTAAGTGTCCACCTGCAGACTTGACAGAAGCTAACAATAGTGATTTGGTTACACTGGTGACATATTGGCTATCACTGAAGATGCTGATGAACCCTGGACAATCCCTTAATAGAATCAAAATATCCAGCAATTTACCTAATTGACCTGAATGGTTGAAGTCTTTTTAAAATATTTTTGGAGTAGCATTATAAGAGTTACATACAATGTAAGCAAAACCAGTTTTAGAGTCATTTGTGAAGCTGGAGGCAGTCTTTTGGACAGGCCTTTCATAAAAAAAAAAATGGCTTTTGAACACACTTATCATAGGCAAGATGGAAAAAAAGATTATGGTTATGGAAATGATTATCTAACTTTCTATGGTACCTAGCAAGGAATGCTTGAGTTATCTGGAAAATGTTAAATGCTCAGATTCTAAGTAAAGAGCATAACAATTAAGTCTGGATAATGGCTCAGAAGTGGTAAACAGGTTTTCAGGACCTGGAGGGCTGCTAGAAAAAAAAATGCTATCCACAAAAGAGGTAAGGTGAGAGCTGAAGAGTAAGCCAAGTGAACCCAATACAGTATTTTGTCAGGGGTCTAAGTAAGTTTTAGAGAGAATTGGAACTATTTTGAATTCATCTCCATAAAGAGCTCTAGGCTGTAATGTTGCCATCATTAGCAAAACCAATGATTTCTTGGGACCCTGAAGGTGGTGGGTCCTTCTCCTCCCACTACAGAAGCCTGTTGCCTAGGAGCCAGTCTAGGGCCTTATTTCAGTGTACTACTCCAATATCGACCATTTGAAGTTGGATTTAATAGAGCCTGAAAAGCAAAGATCAAACTTTATTCTTCTCCAGGGTCTGGCTAGTATAGTTGACTATTACCTTTGGCTGAAGATATTACTTTTTCTCCAGTTTATATTGTTTACCTTTGTATATACTAAACATCATTTGACTATAGAATATGGCATTATTGTTGGTCCACAATTCTACCCATTGATCATTGTGTCTGTTTTTATACCAGTATCATATTGTTTGAATTTTTATGGCTTCTATACTACAACTTGAATTTTAGAATGGTGAGTGCCTTCAAATCTGGGAGATTCATCTTCTTTCTTGAAAGTTCGATGACCCAAGCTTATGTCAGCATATTTTATTTTTTTTGTTTTAATTTTTTGTGAATGTGTATGTGTACAAACATGTGGGCATTTATGACACAATGTGCATGTGAAAATCAGGAAACACCTTTTGTAGAGAAATTTTAATTTAGAAACCTGGTTATTCTGGCAAGCTATCACATCTAAAGATCTTCTAGGTTTATATGATACACCTGAAATGCAGACATACTCTAGATTATTGTATGACCTGGGTGGAATACAGATACATCCTTATTATACACCTTCAATTCCTAAAAAATGAAGGTAACTGAGGAATGAGAGAGAGAGTTTTTATTGAATAAGTCAAAGATAGTATGTACCCAACTCTCACTAAAACAGACAGGAATGAGAGGCTACCAAAACAGCAGTTCAGAGGAAGAGAGTTGAATGGAGTCATTTGAGTTTGGTTGAGTTCAGTTCAGAGGCAGTTTTTATCAGGCAATTTTACCCAAGACAGGTTACAGACAGGACAAGCTAGAGCCAGGTGATGACAAAATGAATAAGAGACTAAGAAGGAGCCAGAAGATTAGAGAAAATTACCAAAGTTAGTTTGAGGCTAAGCAGAAGCCAAGAGAAGACAGTTTGAATAAACCAGCTTGGGGAGGAGTTTGAACAAGAATAGCTGAGTTGAACCAGCCAGCCAGAGTTCAGAAAGAACTAGAAAGGGTGAATTTATTTACCAGTAAGCCTCCAAGAAGACAATTTTATCTAGTGAATAAAAATTACATGTACATCCTTAATGAGCCAGTTCTCCTTTCCCATCACATGGGTCATACAGATTGAATTCAAGTTGTTAAGCTTGTTAACAGATACACTTATTATTAAGCCATTTTGTCATACTAGATATTTTAACTAAATATTTTAACTCCAACCTAAAAGAAGTTTTATCTAATACCTTCTTAATTTGTTAAAAAAAAATGGTGACTAGAGAAGTATATTAAAGCATCAAGAATATAGTCATCTAAATCTGAAATATAGAAAATATTAATACCTAAATTTCTCAAATAAATTTTGTGACAAAAAGGTATACATGAAGCATTTAGAGAAAGGACAAAATGACAGCCTACAGAATAATAAAAGATTTTTACCAACCCCACATCTGACAGCGGCTAATATCAAAAGTGTACTTAAAAAGTTAAAAACCAATACATTAACAAACTAAATGATTCAGTTACAATGTGGAGTACAAATTTAAACAGAGTTTTCAAACAAGGAATTTCAAATGGCCAAGAAGCACTTAAAAAATATTCAACATGCTTAGCCATTAAGAAAATAAAAATTACACAACTCTGAGATTTTCATCTTACTCCTGTCAGAATGACTAAGACCAAAAACATGATAGGCTGCTCATTCTGGTGAAGATATAGAGAAAGAGGAACACTCCTTCATTGCTGGTGGGAATACAAACTTGTACAGCCACATTGCAAATACATTTGGCATTTCTTGGAAAATGGGACTCAATCTACCTCAAAACCCAGCATGCCCCTCTTGAGCATATACCCAAAGGACGTTCCACCATACTACAAGGACAGTTGCTCAACTATGTTCATAGCAGCTGTTCATAATATCCAGAAATGAATACTACCTAGACTACCTCAACCGAAAAATGAATAAAAAAATATGATACATTTATACAATGGAGAACTACTCAGCTCTTAAAAATAATGTCATCATGAGATTTATAGGCAACTAGATGGAACTAGAAAAAAATTATCCTGAGTGAGGTAATCCAGACCACAAAAGTCAAACATGGTATATACTCTCTTAATATATGTAAGTGGATATTACTGGTAAAGTGAAGGATAATCACTCTACAATCCTCAAATCTAGAGAAGCTAAATAACATGGAAGGTTTAAGGGGGGAGAATATATGAATGTTTCTATGAGACTCATGAGAAGGGGAAATAGAATAGACATCATGGATGGATCTGGAGGGATCTGTATAGGGGTGGTACTGTGGGAACATGAAAGATTAGATGAGATGAATGTTTATAGAGAGAGTACTAGGAGAGACGACTGGAATGGGGGCAAATCTCTAGGACAAGCTAGAAATCTACTTCAATAGAAACTCCCAACAATTTATAAGAGTGACCCTAGCAATGGCTGATACAGAGCCTAATTTGGCCATCCTCTAAAATCAGGCAAGACACCAGTGGATGGAACAGTACTCCAACACACACACACACACACACACACACACACACACACACACACACACA
>JANHMN010000001.1:118715223-118765822 GCA_030674055.1 Rhabdomys pumilio
ACACACACACACACACACACACACACACACACACACACACACACACACAAATTTGAATTATAATTTGTCTTGCTACAAGATATGCTGGGGTAAAAGGAGTTCAGAAATTGTGTGAGTCGGGCTAGAGAGATGCTTAGTGGATAGGAGCACTAACTGCTCCTCCAGAGGTTCTGAGTTCAATTCCCAACAACTACATGGTGGCTCACAACAGTCTGTAATGGAGGATCTGATGCCCTCTTCTGATGCTTTGAAGACAGCTACAATTTACACATATACATATAATAAATAATTCTTTTAAAAAATAGATTTATTAAAAAAAATTGTGTGAATGTTCAACCAATGACTGGTCCAGCTTGAGATCCATAACATGAGAAGGGTGCTACCCATGACAACACTGCCTGGAAGGCCAGGACAGGCTGGATAGCTCAGAGACCTAGGATAGAAACAAGCAGGACTGGTTCTTTAAAAAGAGTCAATGAAAAGATCTATGCAATTGTTGTCAGAAAGGCTTCAACCAAAAACTGATGGAAACAGTTTCAGAGACCCACAGACAAACAATAGTTATGCCTGTGTTTGGGGACGGGCCTGTAAGAATCTTCAGAAGAAGAACATTGATGATTGTAAGAGCCAAATGGGTCAAGGATGCCACATGAAACAACAACAACAACAACAACAAAAACCCCACAGAATCAACTAACCTGGATTCATAGGGACTTAAAGAGACTGAGCTGCCAAACAGGGAGTCTGCATAGGCCTGACCTGGGTTTATTGGGGGGGACAGTCCCAGCAGGGTCAGGTACTGAGGTAGACAAAGTGTGAGCCAAAGGCCTTGTAACTGTTACTATTCGGGCATCCAGAAGCTGACGGCCTCTGACAACTTAACCCTCTCTTGCTATTTTGTGGCTACAAGTCAGTGGTTTCTGGCAATTAATTCCTGCTGATAGCAGCAGGCTTTAAGAAATGGAGTTACTTGTTAGGGCTGCTTTCTTTGACTCTAGGGCCACTTGCTGATCAGGCAAGAGGCTCATATTCCATCAACTCTTTGGAGCCAGAAAGAGAGGAAAAGACTCAGGCACACAGAGAAAAGCACTGGCTCACTCTGGATGAAGCAGAGAAAAGAAGCTCCAACAACCTTTATTTCTGTCCTAAGTATTTATACTCTCTAAAAAATTACCTCATGCAACTATTAGGTAAAAACATTACCACAGGATAATTAATTACATGATTTTCTAAATACATTTACATTCCAATAAGTTCATAGTAAGTTTAAGGCAATAATTCATGTCATAGATGTGTAAGAGTAAAGGACTAGCAGCAGAATTGCTTACACGTCTTTTCACTAAGATCCATATCTCACTAAACACTCATTCTCCTTTACAAGCCTCATAAGTTCATTATAAATTTAAAACTTTTTATGTCACAAGTCAACACAGTTTTTTCAAGAAACAAATCATCTGTCTAGTGTTATGTTATTTTGAAGTCTTGTATACATAGACTAATCAATACTTTATTTTCTGTCCTTGAAACTACAATAAATTGTCCATTCCTAATTTATGAACTTTAGTTATCAGACAGTGGCCTCTTTCCTAACCTAGAAGGAATGTTTCCCTTGATCATAAATTTGTTCCAATTAACTTGTGAAACTTGTAGGTTTATGGAGTAATATTTGAAGCTTTTATTCTATGGAGGGCTTGAAATTACTTGTATAATTTTAGGAATTCTAAAAATCATTATCAGGAATTATGAAATCATCAATCTGTTCACACAGCATTGCTACATGAGACGTGAGAGTACATCTTCACGTTGATCTGCAGAAAATCTGCCCAATAGGGTGGACTAATGCCCAGGAATCATTGGACTATGTTATAGTGAGAGGAAAGGCATATCAGCAGCAAAAAGCAGTCTGGGATGAAGCCTCTAAGGACCCTGCATTCTCAGAGTTCACCCATCGCAGCCATGCAAAGTGGTGGGCCGTCTTCAGAAAACTGATTTGCTTACCTTAGTCTTTCCAAGATGGATTCTGTAATTTCCTTCTAATTAAATGACTGAAGCCTATAAATCTCTCTCTAGGCAGGCTGTATATCAGATCCTAGACATTTGACAATGACTAGAAAATGAAACAGAAGCAGAGTAAATAATCCTATAATAATTCCTAAATTCATAAGAAACTTCAATAAAAAATATTTTTAACAAAATTTATAAATGAACTTGAGAAGTCCTTAGCCAGTTCCTCTGCACAGGAGCTCTGCAGTTTAGAGTGACTAGTAGCACTAATCTGAAAATGTGGAGTTTCCATTCTAATAGCAAGTTGTGAAGTGTTCCAGACACTTTATAGATGTGCTTGTATCTGTTCACAGTACATCTCTGATCCATTATAGAACAGAATTGTTAAAAAAAAAAAAGAAAAAGAAAAAGGAAGAAAGGAGAGAAAGAAGAAAGAAATTTAGCATATTAATAATTTGATAATTATTGGTAAGAGCAATTTTATTCCTGAGACTTTTTTCTACTAGTTTGCTATCTTTGTTGTAATATTTACTTTTTCTTATTTATTATTGCATATTTTTCTAGATTTTAAGTTCTAAAATTTTCTTGCTATCTTTTTTAAGATATACTCTTTCTTGCATATTTTTATTCTTCTCATATATATTACAGACAGTGCCTATTCCTTCCATCCTCATCCCCATCTCCTCTCTCTTTCACATCTACCCCACCTCTGCCTTCCTTCAGAAAAGAACAGGGCTCTCAGGGAAATCAAGCCAACTCATCACAACAAACTACAATAAGAGCAAGCACATACCATCACATTAAGACTGGACAAGCCAACCTAGTAATGAGAAAAAGTGTTCCACAAGTAGGCTGTCAGAGACCCCCAACTGAACATTAAGGTAGTCCACCATTATATATATATATATATATATATATATATATATATATATATATATATATATGTGTGTGTGTGTGTGTGTGTGTGTGTGTGTGTGTGTGTGTGTGCGTGTGTGTGTGTGTGTGTGTGTATGTATGTATGTATGTATGTATATTGCTGAGTGAAGTTTATCTGCTCTCTTTGAGCACGATTCTGCTAGCCTCAGTTCCCAGCATACTCTGAAATCAGGACAAACTATATGTTGAAGGTTTTGTGCCTGGGTTGCTGTCCTGATTCCTACACTTGAGGCATTGCCCGGTTACAGTGGTTGGCTGGTTCAGGACCTGTGACCTCTATTGGAAGAAGTCTTTGCTAGGTTTACTCTTGCAGGAATTTCCACTCCACTATATTTTGTTTCTACCTACACCTCAAATGCCCCTTCCCAATTTCAGTACTTTCTCTTAGTATTTTCTCCATCTACTCCACATACCTGATTTCTTCTGTCCCCACTGTAACATGTTATGTGTTTTTTACCACTACAGCTCTGTAGTGTAGCCTGAAATAAGAAATGGGGATATTTCTGGATGTTCTCTCATTATATAGCATTGGTTTATCTATCCTGTTTGTTGTTGTTGTTATTGTTGTTTTTCCATATAAAGTTGAGTAATGGTCTTTAAAGTTTTGTAAAGAATTGTGTTGGAACTTTAATGGGGATTTCATTGAATCTTTTAGTAGGATGGTTGTTTTTATTGAGTTAATCCTGCCAATCCATGACCTTGGAAGATCTTTCCATCTTCTGATATCTTCTTCAAAGACTTGTAGTTTTTAAACATACAGGTATTTTCCATGTTTAAGTAGAGTTACCTCAAGATATTCTATATTATTTGTGGCTATTGTGAAGTATAAGGTTTCCATAATTTCTTCCTTAGCCTGTTTATCATTTGCATATAGAAGAATTAATAATTTTTAAAAACAATTTAATCTTGCATCCATCTACTTCACTGAATTACTTTGTCAGATATAGGAGTTTCCCAGTATAATTTCTAGTGTTGGTTATATATACTAACATACAGTCTGCAAATAGCAATACTTGGACTTATTTCTTTCTAATTTGTATCTCCTCTCTCTTTTAACTGTCCTATCGTTCTAGCTTGAACTTCAAGTACTGTATTAAATAGGTATGCAGAGAGAGGACAGCATTATCTGGTTCCCAAATTTGGTAAAATTGCTTTGAGTTTCTCTTCATTTAATTTGATGTTGCCTATTGGTTTGATGTATATTGCCTTTATTACATTTAGATATGTCCTTTGTCCCTGATACCTTCAAGACTTTTAACATGAAGGGGTCTTGAATTTTGGCAAATGATTTTTTAGCATCTAGTGAGATAATCATGTCTTTTTTTTCCTTTCAGTTTGTTTATGTGGTAGATTTGGCAGTATATTGTTAATCAGCTCTGAGCAGATTTTCATATTTTGAACCATTCCTAAATCCTGGAATGAAGCCTACTTGATCATGGTGGATGATTTTTTTTTTTAATGTGTTCTTAGATTTGGTTTGATAGTATTTTATTGAGTTTTTTTTTTTTTTTTGAATCAATGTCCATGAGGAAAATTGACCTGTAATTATTTTCTTCTTGTTGTTGTTGTTGTTTAATTTTTGTGGGTTGGCTATCAGTGTAACTGTGGCTTCAAGGATGGAATTTGGCAGTGTTCCTTCTGTTTCAATTTTGTGGAATGCTTTGAAGAGTATTGGTATTAAGTCTTTTTGAAAGTCTAGTAGAATTCTATGCTATATCTGGCCCTGATCTTTAGATTGGGACTTTTAATGACTGCTTCTATTTCCTCAGGGGTTTGTGGGTCTATTTATGTTGTTTATGTCTTCTTGATTCAACTTTAGTAAGCAGTATCTATTGAGGAACTTGTTCATTGTTAGATTTTTTTGAATTTTGAGGGGTACAGATTGTTAAAGTACAACTAATGATTCTTTTTATTTCCTTGGTGTTTGTTACTAGGTACTTTTTTTCTGATATTATTAAATTGAATATTATTTGTATGTGTTTTAGTTAGTTTGGATAAAAGTTTGTCAATTTTGTGGAATTTCTCAAAAAACCAACTTCTTGTTTTATCGACTCTTTGTATTGTTCAATTTACTTCTGTTTTATTTGTTTCATCACTTGGTTTGGTTATTTTCTACCATCAACTCCTTTTGGGTACCTTTATTTCTTTCTGTTCTAGAGCTTTCAGGTGTGCTGTTAAGTTACTATTAAAAGATTTCTCCATTTCTTTATAAAATCACTCAGTGTTATGAACTTTCCTCTTAGAACTGTTTTTATTATGTCTTATAAGCTTTAATATGTTTTCCATTCTTTTTATTGAATTATAGGAAGTCTTTAGTTTATTTTATTATTTCTTCCTTGACACTCATGTCACACAATAGGGAGTTTTTCAGTTTCCATTAATTTGTCTAGTTTGTCAGATTTCTATTGTTTGAAATCTTGTTGACGTCCAGTTTTAATCCTTGGTTGTCAGCTATAATATAGGAGGATATTTTAATTTTATTGTATCTGTTGAGAATTGCTTTGTAACTGAGTCATTTTTGTGAATGTTGAAGAATATTAGTATTAGGGCTTCTTAGTAATTCTGGTAAAATTTTGTGCTAAAATCATCTGGCCTTGAGTTGATTTTTTTCTGTTTGATTGGGAGGAGATAAAAAGAAGTTACATTCATTTCTGTTTGGGTGAAATGTTCTGGAGGTATCTGTTACATCCATTTGATGCATAGTATCTGTCAGCTCCATTGTTTTTCTGTTTAGTTTTTGTCTGGATCACCTGCTCATTGGTGGGAGTAGATCTACCACTATTAATGTGTGATTTAAACTTTAGTAATATTTTGTTGATAAATGTGGGTTGTGGGGCAGTGGGCTGTAAGAGGAAGCTGGACACCTCGTGAGCACAGGCCTGGAACCCCAGACCCTAACTGAACAGCAAATGTTGGGCACTCTTCTTGGGCCCTAGTTCCTTTCATTTAGCTTCAGCCCTCCACAGCCCCTTCCATGGAGAGGTCTATGACTATTAGTCACCAGGAGCAGTGCTTCAGGCTTTCCCACATGTAGATGAGGTATCTCCAAGCTCTCAGAGCAAGCCAATAGGCATTATCTGCTGCCAGACCCTGACCCACCCCAAAACTGTATAAAAGAGCCCTATTCAGGACAAGTAATGATATGTGAGATTCATTCCATTGTCCGTTGTCTAAGCGTTTTTTGTCACAAGAGTTGTAACATTTGGGAAGAGATGTGCTCTCCTGAAGCTCCTTCAGGACCCTCCCTTCATTTCTAGCTAGTTGGTGTATCACCAGCCCAGCCCAGGTTGGCTCAGAGTGGAGAGACAGGTGCAGCACCTGGGAGTAACTGGGTATCGACAGACAGTGGAGATGCAGGCGGAGGCAGCAGCAGAGGCAGCATAGGCAATTCCCCCGCCCTGCTCACACTCTATCCCCTTGGCCAGGACCCCTGCACCTGGCTTGTCCAGAAATCTTCATGGAAACCCCTCCAGAACAGGGATGCACAGCTGGCGACCAATGTTGGGCTTAAAAGTGACACATCTGCAGGAACTGATATTGTGGAAAGGCGAGCTCCCCAATTCTGTAGACAACCACCTGTCCTTTTCTGCTGTGCTTTCAGTCAGAGCCCTCGCATGGATTTAGATAAACCTATGGGCCAACTGAAGCCCCTGGCCAGAGCTACTCTCTGGTGCTGGCTGAAGGTCTCTCTGGCCTCTGTTTAAATCCTAACAGCCTGCAACAGGCGTTGGCAAAGACTCTCTATCTAGACTTTCTTTAAAACAAAAAGAAAAACCTGGTAATGCAGCAGCCACTTAAAAGCCACAGGGCAGCTGCCAGTTCTTTAATCTGAAGGAAGGCTTAGCGTTTTGAACCTCTTTGGAATTCCCTAAAGCCAATAGGCCAAGGGAACATTCCCATTGGACAAAGCATTTCTCCTCTTTTCTGTCATGGGCAACTCAACATTATATAAAAAATTACCCCAGGCCAGGGAAATATGTGCCCTACTAAAATCCCAGGGAATAAAAATAGCCAAAAAACAAGCCTTCTGGTTTTGGGAGGAAGTCTTTCAGATAGCACAATGCATGGCTAATGACAGTATTTACAGTCTAGACTCATGGAGCAGAGTAGCTCCCCTCATCAAATACCTGAGATACTCAAGAAGGAAATAACACCCCTTGTGAGTTTTGCCTATCTTACCTGCAATTCAGCAATATATAAGGCTATCTAAAATAGGACAGACTGAGAACAACACAGCTCCTGACCCCCCTCATTCAAATGAATCCAAAGATCAAGGTCCCAAAAATCACCCAATTTCAGACCTCACAGTCCTCACCCAAAAATAAGATCTATCTACCCACCCCTCCCCACTTATGCCTTGGAGGAAATGTCAAACAAACTGTCTGCTTCTCCTGCCTCTTCCTCTCCCACCCAAAGGCAAGGCTCCATTAAAATACCAAAAGAGCTCTTACTTGCCTCTCCCCTTACTCCACCAACTTCCATCCAACCAAAGAGAGATAAATCCCCTCCCTCTTCTCCAAGCCACAAAAGTGAGAGACCTTCAAAACTCATAGACAAAACCCTGACAAATTCCATAGAACTTGAAACCCAAACTGCGTGAGCATTCCTAGTTAATATCAACCCCACTTGAGCTAAAGCACTCAACTGGTACCCACTCCAAGCCTCAGACCTAAAAGAACTCAGGCAAGCAGTGAAGAAAGATGGCATTCATGCACCGTGTACAAAATCTCTCCTACAGAGCTATATTGCTAACTTAAACACCCCCCAAGATTGGAAAGATATTTGCTGTTCTGTTCTACCTGGCCCAATGTTTCTAGAGTGGGGAGCCTTCATTCATGACGAATTCTGTCAACAAGTCAGGCAAAACCAGGACAGAGGTGACAATATCCCATGGGGTTTTAATAAACTCTTTGGCCAGGAAGATTTTTTTACTGGAGCACAGCAAGCAACTCAGCCATCAGGGTACTATGAGCAGGTCCACCTCTGTGCAACACAAGCTTAGTATAGGCTTACTCTACCCTCAGGGTCACAAGACCCTGACTATTCCCTGCTCTCTCTCCATCAAAAGCCTGGAGAATCTATATCTGATTTTATTCTCAAAACTAAAATGAGCTTAGAAAGGAAAATCTTCAACCCCACAGTCAGGGACCTTTTTCTTAAAACCATTGTTTGGGAAGGCATGACTTCTGAGTCTAGACTACCTTGCAAGGGTCTCCGGGAAGAACATCATGATAGGTAGATTGTGGCAACTGAGAAGTAGGAAATTCATCATACCAGGTTGCATCCGTGGCTCAGGCATTTGTAGTAGCAATAAAAACAGAAGAAATCTGCTTCAAATGTGGAGAGACAGGACATTGAAAGAATGAACGCCCACAAAACTTACCTCCCATAACAAATTCTAATCCCCCTATGGCAATCTGTCCTTGCTGCAGAAAAGGTTTCCACTGGAGGAGGCACTGTACTACTTTACATGATAAGAATGGTAAGACACTAGAACCTTTAAACTTCAAACGGGGCAACCCTCAGCCCCGACAGTAAGAGGGACAACTAATCCCATAGAAGCCTTATGGGTGTCTAGCATCTCAGAAGGCTCCCACCCAAAATTAACCATTAATATAAATGATAAACCATTCAAATGTCTTATTGATAGTGGGGCAGATAGGACAATTTTAAGACAGCAAGAGGTCCCACAAGACTGGCAACTGATCCCTGGGTCCCAGCTCCTAGGCATAAGGTGTACCTCTCACAAATTCATCACCAAACAGACCTACAGTAGGAAGACCCAAATAAAGCTACCGGCCTCATACACCCCTGGTGGCTCAAGTAACCACCAATCTTTTAGGGAGAGATATCTTACAAGCTTTAGACCACATCAAGATAGAGAATATTACTTATGATGAAAATAGTACCCAAAGAGATCAAAAAAAAAAAAAGAAAAAAAAGAAAGAAAGAAAGAAAGAAGAGAAAAGAAAAGAAAAGAAAAGAAAAGAAAAGAAAAGAAAAGAAAGCCCTCCTTCAATCACTTTCAATTCTAGGGGCCACTGTTAGATTTAGAACTCACTGCCTTGACTGGCTCTCTGACGAAGCCATCTGGGTCCCACAATGGCCTCTATCAAGGGAGAAGCTTAGAGCCCTCAGAGAACTGGTAGAGGAATAGCTGTCTCTACAACACATCTGCCCCTCCCAAAGTCCCTAGAACACCTCGGTGTTTGCTATAAAAAAGAGCTCAGGGGCTCAGGGGGGACAGAGACTATTACAGGATTTGAAGGCAATTAACATAACCATGCAAATCCGGGGCTCCCCACAAAGTGGGCTACCCCATATCTCAGCCATTCCTGTCAATGTTCCCCTATTAGCAACAGATATAAAAGACTGCTTTTTTTCCATCCCTCTCCACCCCCAGGACTGTGAATGCTTTGCATTCTCAGTACTCCACATTAACAACTCTGGCCCAGCCTCACAATATGAATAAACCATTCTTCCCCAGGGAATGGCTAAAAGTCCTACCATTTGTCAGGAGGCTGTAACCACTGGATTAAAACCCTATTTAGTCAAAGGACTCAACATTTATCATTACATGGATGACATCTGGTATGGGGAGATGCTTCTACCTCCCCCTCACAACTTAAGGACCAGGTAATACCTTTCCTATCAGCCCTAGGATTCAAAATAGCCCCCCCCCCCAAATCCAACTTATTCTTCCCATTGCATCTTTTGGAACAGAGATCTACATTACTTCAATACACGCCCTCAAACCCACTCTTTCCTTCATTCAAAAATTAACTCTTGCCTCCCTCAAGAGCTTTTTAGGCAACCTCAATTAGCTTCAACCCTGGTTTCACCTTCCCACAAGCACCCTTCAATCACTCTTCAATTACTGAAAGGAGATAAAAGTCTCTCCTCCCCAGGAACACTGTCCCTAGAAGCAGTCCAAGCCCTAAAATTCTGTCAATTCAGCCCTAAAAAATATGGCACTTGCTAGGTATGACCCAACCATACCTGTACCTTTTTTTATCTTTAATTCCTCCCCTAAGCTTGTAGGAGCCCTTTATCAACCTCAGGGGGTGCTTGAATGGCTCCATACCCCAATGAGTGGAAAAGAACCTGATGTTCTTGTCACCCCCTTCTCCCTCTCTGACATTCAGTGGCTAATCAAAAATCATTCTCACTTCACTATCAGCTTAATAAGATTCCCAGGACAAATTGACAACCATTATCCTGATGTAAAATAGGCCACTGCCCTCTCTCTGTTGTGATGGCTACCCCTCACACTATTCTCAAGAGATCTCATAGCAGGAGCTCCCTCAATATTTACAGATAGGGGGAAGAGGGGAGCTCCAGCAGTAACATACTACTTCCCTGAGGATGAACCCCCTATCCTCCGATTCAAAGAGCTTCCCCACCACTCCCCCCAATATAAAGAACTATATGACATTTACCTAGATCTAAAAGAAGTCAAAGGCCCCCTTAACTTTTTTTTTAAGACAGTTTATATGCTGTCAGTTTACTCCCCTGGTTGTCAAGATCATTTGTCAAACTAGATGACAAGCCCCTTTCCCCCTCTACTCATACAGGTCTCCGCCCTCCTACAGGAGAGAGCCTCCCTCTTCTATATCCAGCACTTCTGATCTCACAGTCCCCTGCCAGGTCTTATATCTGAGGGAAATACACTCGCTGACCAAACTGCCTCAACAGGGACATTTATAGCCTCCACTGATCAAGAAGACCAATTTCATTCATACACACACACACACACACACACACACACACACACAGACACACACACACACACACACACACACACACACAGACACACACACACCTAAAGGGGCTTCATGCTCACTTTCCCCACATCCCCCTTGCTCAGCTCCAAAGGATAATAAAAACATGTGCCTCTTGTGCATCCCTCATTACTATCCCAGCTTTACAAACCATGGGCACCAATCTCCGAGACTTCAAATCCAATGCCTTATGGCAAATTGATGTTACCCATTTTCACCAACTCAGTAGACAAAAATATATTTTTGTCTCCATAGACACTTACTCACATTTTATATGTGCTACAGCCCAGACAGTTGAAAACTCAAAAAGATTAATTTACCATATGCTCTCTACCTTTGCCATCATGGGCATTCCTCAACAGATAAAAACTGATAATGACCCCACCTTCACTAGCTCTCAATTTAAAAACTTCTACACATGCTGTGGAAAATTGCCCATCATACAGGAATTTCCCCATAGCCCTCAGGGCTAAGAGATAATAGAAAGAACACGTCAGACCCTGAAGGTCCAATTTCTGAAACAAAACCAACTATTTATCCCCCTAATGTACAGTTAATGATGGCCCTGACTACCCTAAACATATTTAACATCTATAAAATCTCCAAACACCCTCCTATTTCCCCCCATTGGCACACTCCAAAATTAGCTCCCTCTGTTTTAGTATGATAGACAGTTCCTTTGGATGGGATATGGAAGGGACTGGACTCCCTCCTTACAACCGTGAGAGGTTTCATTTGTGTTTTTCCACAGGACCAGCCTAAGCCTATCTGGGTCCCTGCCAGAAATGTCCTACACCACCCCGCCAACCAAGAAGGTTACTTATCTACAAGGTCTATGGCTAACTCCTGGCAACTGTCCACCAAAGCTGCTTGTTTGCAATAGCTTCTAGCTATCTGTTTCAAAGTTTTTATACAGAGACCCAAGACTTTGTGATAGCAGGCTGGCTTTAAGCCTATGGCTGATTCCAGGCCTTCTGTGTACAAGCAGAGATGCCCCTGACAGGTTACTTGGCCTTTTTTACTTGCAGCTTTTAATATTCTTTCTTATTTTCTGTATGTTAAGCATTTTGATTATTTTATGATGAGGGAAGTTGCTTTTTAGATCTCATGCATTTGGTGTACTGTAAGCTTCTTGTACATTGATAAGCATGCCCTTCTTTAGGTTAGAAAATTTTTCTTCTATAATTTTATTAAATATATTTTGTGGATTTTTGAGCTAGGATTCTTCTTTTCTTATTATTCTTAGGTTTGGTCTTTTCATGCTGTTACAGATGTCCTGGATGAATTTTGTTAAGATTTTTTCTCTTTTCTTTGACCAGTGAATCAATTTTTCTGTCATATTCTCAACCCCTAAATTTTTTCTTCTATTTCTTGTATTGTTGGTGATGCTTGTGTCTTTATTTCTTGTTCACTTACCAAGATTCTCTATTTTAAAGTTTTTCTCTATTTATGTTTTCTTTACTGCTTCTATTTTCATAATCAAGTCTTGAGCTGTTTCCTTAACTGTTTTTTTTCTTGACTTTATTTAAGGGATTTATTGATTTCCTCTAATTTTTTGTTTGTCCTTTCCTGAATTTCTTTAAGAGAATTTTATTTTTCATTTCTTCTTTAAAGACCTCTGTCATCTGCAGTAAGTTGGTTTTAAGGTTATTTTCTTGTATGTAAGTTGCACTAAAATGTGCTGGTCTTACTGTCATAGAATAGGTACACTATTGTGGTGCCATATTGGCCTTTCTGTTGTTGATGGTATTCTTACACAGGTGATTAGGCATCTGGATTTAGGATGAGTAGAGTACTAGGTGTTGATTTCTGAGTTTGTCCTTATTGTATAGGTGTTTTGTTTTTTAGCTTCTGTTTCCTTTTTAATTTTCTGGTCTTTGTGGCTTGAATTTCTGGTCACCAACTTGACCTCTACTCTGATAGAGCACCCCTCTGTTGGGGGCTGAACTTCTGCCAACTATATGACCCAGTGCAGCAGGGAGTTTTGGTTCTTCTGACTGGAGTGGCTGTACTGTGGAAGGTGAGATAGGAGTGGGGAGGTGGAGGAATGTGTCTTTGGAAACCACTTCTTTGTAGTGTAGCAGATCATCTGGCAGGCAGGTCACTTACTTGTTATTCTGACTGGGGTAGCCTTTACCTGAGCAGCAGGAATCTGCCAGTACTGGAGATAGACACCTTGTCACTGGGTAGGCAATGAGGTGTGGGGCAGTGGGCTGTGGGAAGCAACTGGGTGCTTGGTCGAGCATAAGCCTGGAACCCTGGACCATTATTGGACAGCAGGAGTTCTGCTCTGCTCCTGGGCCCTGGTTCTTTTTATTTAGCTTCAGCCCTCTACAGTCCCTTCCAAAGAGAGGTCTATGGCCATCAGTCAGAGGAAAAGGCCTCAGGCCCTAGAGAGATTTACATACTAACGAGGTACCTGAAGGCCAGAAGATGGAGCCCCTCACCCCTCTCCCTCCCTATTTAACTCAGGTCTGCCCTGGGTTTGAGGAGAGGGCGGTGCACATCCAGACTCAACCATCATCTGTCATGTCAATAAAGCTGCTTTGGAAACTCATAGACTTTCTCCTCTCATTGGGGTGGCATTGTGAGGAACCATGGAGCCACAGCAGCCATGCCTAACTTCCCCCTGGAGGAACCCTTAGCTTCCCAGCCACAACTACCTGCAGTGACTTGGGGTGGGAATACTGTATAATGGGTCTTTGGGAACCAAGTCTATGGATTGGAGTGGTTCAGCTGGCAGGCAGGTCACTCACCTGTTCTGATTGGTGTGGTTTGCACCTGAGAAGCAGGAGTCAGACGGGATTTGGAGCAGACCCAGTCCACAGAAAAGGCAGTGAGGCTGGAGCCACATTTATGGGTTGGCTATTATCATTTTTAGGATTCAGTACATATCTCTATGTTTGCCTGGGTCTGTACATGTGTCTGTGCCAGTCTGGAAGAAGCATCTGGAAAAGCACATCAGATTCCTGCTCTTAGAGTTAGAGTGCCAAGTAGTAGTGCATCATCTAATTTGGGTTCTGAGAAAATAACTCGAGTTTTCTGCAAGAGTAATATGACCTCAACATCCTTCTAGCTTTCCTTACTAATTTAGAATTGTATTTCATTTGTTTGTATTTTAGTGATTATTTTAAAAATCTAAATGGTTACATATGTGTTCCCACGTAGTAAAACCAGAGGCAATTATTTGTCTCAGAAATGATACTTCATTTCCCAAATCTTTTTTTTTTTTTTTTAAAAAAATTCTTATAAGCTAACAACTTCAAATGTTTCTGATTTACATATATCCCTTATGAAACAGGCTCCAGATTTTACTATTTTTCTTTTGTTTTCTCACTATCATGAAGTTTTCCCAGTAAATATAATTTATATTTAGAAAAAAGTCAATATATCAACATATCTATCTCCTTCTGTCCTTTTTCTTACTACTTCTAGTGTACTAATGCTGTGATGGTATCTTCTCTTCACACAGGTAAATGAAGCTTCATTCCCTCAATGTTCAATTGCTGCAAAAAAAAAAAAAAATGATGCTGCTGGATGAGATTCCAATCCTGTGCTTTCCAGTGTCTCCATATATAGACATTTCAGATCCATGTAAAAATAAATTTAATGTAATCTCATTTACAGGACTTGGCAAACTTTTTTTCCATTTATAATTCATAGAGTATTACCATAATATGTCTTGGCTCTTTTCTCCTCATTCATATATGATATTTACTCAGTTCTCTTCAATAATCAACTAAACTTTTTCTTTATATTATGGCCTATTCTCTTTTTGCTTATAAAATCTTTCCATTTAGTGGTGGTTTGAATAGAAATGATCCACATAGAGTCATGTATTTGAAAGCTTGAGTATCAGGAGGTGGCACTACTTGATAGGTGTTAGGACGTGTAGCCCTTTTTGTGTAGGTGTGGCAATACTGGAAGAAGTGTGTTATTTTGAGGGCTATGAGATTAAAAATGCTCAAACCAGACCTAGTACCTTTGTCTTACTGCTGCTATTGGATCCATATGTAGAACTCAGCTACCATGTGTGACTGCATGATGCCATTCTTTTCACCATAGATCATGGACTAAACCTCGGAAACTGCATGAAAATCCAATTAAATAGTTTTCTTTATCAGAAATGCCTTTGTCATGGTGTCTCTTTATAGCAATAGAAGATTGACTAGAACATCTTCTCCACCAATTTCTTTTGCTCCCCTTCTAGAATTTATATAAACTGAATTTTGGGATATCTGATTTTACTGCTGTTTTTATTTTTCTTGTTATTTCTGTTTTTGTGAATGTTTTCCTTTTTTGAAATGTTTCTTATTTTAATCTTTGAGTCTAGTAGTTCAGATTTCAACAATGAAATCTGTGACCCAGCTGTTCATTTGCATTCTGAGTTCAGAAAGCAAATTTTAAATTATCTAATATTTTTAGTTTAGTTGTTAAGCTACTCAACAGAATTTATATATTTTCAATTCAGGTAAGTACTAAACATTCAATACCTAAAACTTTGGTCATACATACCATGAAGTACTTGATTAAGAGACACTATCAGTGAGATTGTTTAATTATTTTAAAATTTTCAATTTTTTCTACATCCATGTGTCTGCTTATAAGTATATACATATCAGGAGCTAATTATAAAAGGCTATAGGCATGCAAGTGTGTTTTCTGGAGATGGCCTACCACATTACATGGCTGTGATGGATAATCTTTGAATTGCAGAGCCTTCAGAGATTTTTATGTGAGGACTGCTTCTTGCTACTGTTATGCATTTCCTGTCACTACTATATAGTCTAATGATTCCTGGGGATTAGCCTACCCTATTAGGCAAATTATCTGCAGATCAATGAAGATTTACTATCATATAATAATACTGTGTAGAGAAATTGATGATTTCATAATTCCTAATGATACTATATAGAATTCCTAAATTTATACAACAAAATTTGAACCCTATTTAGAATGAAACCTACAAATAGGACTCTCTAAACCTTCATGTCTCACAGGCTCATTGCACTAGGATAAGAAAGCAGGTTTAGAACAAATTTATGAGCAGGGAAAATATTTCTTTTATAATACCTGTGAGATCAATATCTAGTAAATAAAAGTAATAAACTCAGAATGGACAATTTATTGTAGGTTTAAGGACAGAAAATACAATAAAAGCTAGTTTATCTATACAACACTTCAAAACTAATGAGATGCAAGAAAATGATTTGTCTCTTAACAAAATTGTGCCAACTTGTGACACAAAAATTATTTCTTTAAACTTATAGTGAACATATGGAGCTAGCAACAGTCAGGTATGAAATATTTATTGTCATACTCTTTACGAAGATAAATGTAAACATTTCTGCTGCAACTTCTTATCAATTTGTGACTTAGTGTCTTAAACTTGCTCAAAACTTATAGAAAAAAAAAGATGGTTGGAAAACCATGTGATCAATTATCCTGAGAAATTACAGGATAGTTTTTAGAACAGAAAATTATTAGAACTAAGAATGACAATATGGGAGAACATTTTTTCTTTCTCTCAGCAATAAAGGTCTGAACATTTTATTTTTTATTTTATTCATTTATTTTTTATCCAAAACAAGTTAATTTTTTCTGCATTGGAGCTTGCTCATTGAACCTTGTGTTACATCCACCAAATGTGCATTGTGTGTATGTTTGTTTATGTGTATGTGTATACATACATTTTTAGGTATATGTATGTAAGTATGCATGAACACTTGTGAGGTTGATGAGACAGGTTGTCAGGCACTACTAGACTGTGTGTGTATATGATTGTGTATGTGTGTGTCTGTTGTTTGTATAAATGATTTTCTTTCTCTTCTTGTCTCTCTGTTTCACAAAGTGTTAATGAGATTCAAGACTTTCACCTGGCCAGTGAGGGGCATTGAGCCTGGTAACTAACATTTTCCCCCTAATATTCTGTTACTAACAGAAGGAATTTATTGCTAGAAATGAGAGGCTATCCCTAAATCTGTTGCCTGCCTGTGGATCCTGCTCTCCTGACTGGACTAGCTTGTCTGTCTTCAGTGGGAGAAGATGTGCCTAATCCTGCAGTGACTTGAAGAGCCAGGGGGCCAGTGATACCTGAAGGGGGCTCCCCTTTCTCATAGGAGAAGGAGAGAGTGGAATGGGGGAGGATCTTTATGATGTTGATATTGAGATATAAAGTGAATAATAAATTAATTTTTTTTTAAATAGTAAGTTCTCTTCTCTTCTCTTCTCTTCTCTTCTCTTCTCTTCTCTTCTCTTCTTCTCTTCTCTCTCTGCACAATTACCCCCTTTTTTCTTTTTCTCTTCCTCTTCTACCCCACCCCTTACCCATGGTAAGTTCCCTGGCCATGGTCTGAGCACAGCTTCCCACTAAGCCTGCCTTTAATATAATCTTAAAAAGGAAAGAGATAGTAAGAAAGATGAGTAACTGAGTGTTTTTAATTTACTTGTTTGTTTATGCATTTATACATTTATTCATTTATTTTAAAATAGGCATCTTCTGTAGCCCAAGCTAAACTCAGATGTACTACGCAGGAGTTCCTGATTATGGGCCTGTATTATAGCCTCACTGTTCATAGCTAGAGGTTAAATCTAAGTCCTGAGGAGAAATTGAACGACATCACCAACCCAGTAAGTTAGTCTTTAAGGTTCTAAAGTATTTTTTAAAAGTCAAAGTTATCAATACGTTAGAGACTACAATGATAATGACTTCTAAGTTACAATTCCTTTTTATATTTCAAAGTTTTTATCCTGCCCTGAGGAATACAGAATAATAATTTCAATGACACATTTTTTTTAATCGAACACAGAGACACATTTTTTTTAATCGAACACAGAAATGAGTGGGACTTGGGAAATGGATAAGAATTGGTCTTTTCTAAATAAGAGGCTCTCGAGTAACACATTCTTATAATTATCTGCATTGGATGAATGATATGGTGGGTCTCTCGTACATTGCACAGGGATTTCTGCCTACTGTATTCAAACCTCAGTAAGAAACCAATGGTATCTTTTCCCTGTGGCACAAAGATAAAGAAGACAATGTCAAAATCATTCCAGCCTCCTTCAGTTTCTCCAACTCTAGTTAAACCTTCAAAGTTCTTCCACCATTAATGCCCTTGTTGACAACATATGATACAGGCATGAATTATTTCTAGAATAAATTCTCCTGGTTATAATTCTCTCAGTTTCTTTTTCCACCAGAAAATCTTTGTGATCACAGAATCTATTCTCTGTGTCATATAGATACAGAAGTAAGGGATTGAATGCCAGATAAAGATGCTCAGCCCCTTACTAGTCAAGCTCCCTCACTATTTGTAAGCTTTTATAAGTACTCAATCTCCCTTATCATTACTTTAATCTCAATAATAATAATAATAATAATAGTGATAATAATAATAACCTCTCCAATACAGTTAAATGTATTCAGAAAGGGCATTTCTAAGTATACTCAGTATTCTGGAAGTAGTCTACATATCACAGTTAAAAATGAACCAATCAAATTTTTTATTTCAAAGGAAAGTCTTTTTTGCATCAAGGATAAATTCTCCCATCATCTCTCACCCTATCAAATGTATTAATTTTGTATTTAATTCTTTTATAATTTTCAATGGACATGTTCTGTGCTTTTAAATATGATTCAAGAGTCATGTCTACTTTTGCAGTAGCAGCAACGATTAGGAAAAGGACACATTATGCATGAACTGCCTCAGTGAAAACTCTTCTGTGAAAATGGCACCTGTCACTTGCTGCCTGTAACTAATCCACCCTAATAAGTCTTGGGCCCACACAACATTTGAAGATGGCAAGGGGAGGGGTCTGAGGATTCAGTTGGTAGAAAGTTTATTGTTTGAAAATGAAACAAACACAAAAGCCCCTAAACTGCCTTTAATGTCTAGTAGCCCATAAACTAGATAAAGCGGCACATATTTGTACTCGTAGCACAAACAGAGCAGAGGCAAGAAGATCAGAAATTTAATATATTCTTTGATTACACAGAGAGTTGGAGGCCTGCCTAAGGATATATATGATATCAAAAAAATTAACAGCAGTAACACCAAAACACTTTTTATGATCATCTTATTTTATTTATGATCTTAATTATATTTATGTGTATATACATGTGTCTGAGAGTATATGTCAGGTATGAACAGGTGCCTAGGGAGGCAAGAAAATGGCATTGAATCCACTGGAGCTGGAGTTATAGGCAATTGTGAACTGCATAATATAAATTCTGGGTTGGAAATTTATTCCAAATATAACAGAGCATAAAACGATTTAAACATAGAGTCAGGCCGGGCAGTGGTGGCACAGGCCTTTAATCCCAGCACTTGGGAGGCAGAGGCAAACGGGTGGATTTCTGAGTTCGAGGCCAGCCTGGTCTACAGAGTGAGTTCTAGGACAGCCAGGGCTACACAGAGAAACACTGTCTCAAAAAACAAAACAAAACAAAACAAAAAACAAACAACAACAACAACAAAACCCAAACATAGAGTCAGAAGGCCAAATAGGAAAATTGAGGCCCCAGGTTGGTGATATAGCCATAAATTTATGGGGACGACATCTGCTGCAACAATGGGAAGTACAGATTGCCACTCTTTCAACTTCAGGAAAACATCATAAAACATAAGATGTTCCTAATGAAAATGTTAAAATTATGTTACTAACAACAATTTATGGACTGATCAAGTTGTCTATAAGCAAGATACAACAGAGCGTGGATCTTCAACGGGGTGAGAAAATGCTGACAGGACACTAATGGCCTTACCATTTGTGGGGGTGACTGATCAAGCTATTTGGATAGAACAATGGCATACAACAAAAAGAAAACTTATAAGCACTAGAACAGCTAATCTGAGAGCAGCTCGAGTCTCAATATACAGAAGAATCTGCCAGCATGTCTAATTCTCTAGTATTTGTCATTACAAAGAAATCTGGCGAATGGTGGATGTTGACAGATCTGAGAGCAATTAATGAAATTATTCAAACAAAACTATCTTTAGAGCCTGAAATCTCATTGCCTTCATTATTTATCTAAGGCATGCTCTATTAAAAGGGTTGAATTTTTTTAAATGCTTTTTCACAATTCCTTCACAAGAACAAGATAAAGATTAATTTATCCATTCTATGCCAACCAAGAGGCGCCAATAGAGGAGTCAAACACAAGGAATGTTGAATAGTCCTACCTTATGCCAATATTTTGTACAGCAGACATTAGAAATAATCCATAAACAATTTTCTCAATCAATAACTTAACATTATATGCATATTTTGTCGGCTGATCCAAATAGAGGTACAGCTGGAGAGTTGGCTCAGCATTTAAGAACACTGACTGCTCGTCCAGAGGTCCTAATTTCAATTCCCAGCAAGTACATGGCAGCTCAAAACCATCTGTAATGGGAATTAATGCAGTCTTCTGGTGAGTCTAAATGCAGTGACAGTGTTCTTATATAAATATAAATAAATAAATAAACAAACAAATAAATAAATAAATTCAAAATAAAGAAAAAGTATTTGATGAAATAACGAGCATTCCGCCATGTTGGGGATTGCAAATTGCTCTTGAGAAAACACAAAGAGGAAAGTCTATTAATTATTTAAGATATAATATAAATATCCTGAAAATTTTACATCAAAGCTGCAAATCAAGAAAGGCCAATTAAGAACTCTTAGTTGTTGGAAGATATTAATTGATTAAGACCCACAATTGGACTAACCACTCAAAATATAACTAATTTATTTAAAACTTAACAAGGTGATAAAGACTCAAATAGCCCGAGAAAATTATCAGATAAGGCTGAGAGAGATTTAGCTTATGGAAGAAACGAAATAACAAGTTGTGCATATGATCATTTGAAGTCAAAGATGACTTGAATTTTCATTATTTTGCTTTATATTCATTCTGCAGGAATTCATATGCAAAGAGAAGATTATATCTTAAAATGACTATTTTTAGCACATATACAAACTAAAAACTTAAAAGACCTATATAAATAGTTTTTTGAATTGATTATTTAAAAAAAATGAAATGTCATAGTTAGCAGGAATAGATACAGCAGAAATTGTGAAACTGTGATGCCTTTTAATAATACAGAAATTACCTCATTATGGACAGAAAATAAACATTGAAAAATGGCTTGCAGTGATTTTTGGGAGAAATTAACAACAAATACCCCAAAAGCAAATGACTTCAGTTTATAAAAAGAACTAATTTTATTCTCTCTCATATAGTAAAAGGGACACTGATTTCTGGAGTTGTGCATTCTATAATGATGCAAATAAATCAGGAAAGGCGGGTTAAGAATCAGAAAATATGAGTCAAATATTCAAAGTTACTATGATTTAAAGGTTAAAAATCAGAGTTGTATTTAATTTGTATGGTTTTATTGATTTTTCTGAATCTCCTAATATAGTTACTGACTTTAAATAGTCAGAAGAGTTGTTCTGCATATAGAAACTCCTGAACTTATTCACAGTGATTCATCATTAACTTCATTGTTTAATCATCTAAAACAAGTAATCAGAAATAGAAATCATTCATTGTATATCACAAAAATCATATCACATATAGGTGTACCAGGCCCGCTAGCACCAAGTAATAATAAAATTGATCAACTATTAATAAAATGTGTACTAGAAGCTTCAGAATTTTATAAGAAACATTATATTAGAACCATGTTTAAAAAGGAAATTTTCTTTTACTTGGTAACAAGCCAAGAAAATTATAAGAAAATGTTCTACCTGTTGTTTATATAACCAAATTCCAGCACCTGCAGGGAGTAACCCAAAAGGTACACTTATAAATAAAATTCGGTAGACGTAAACTTTTCTTTCTTCAAAATTCAGAAAATTAAATTATGCACACAATACCCTAAACACATATTCATGATTCCAATAGGCCATTAGTTTAAGTTCTGAAAAGGCTGATTCAGTAATTATATATTTATTGGAAGTTATGGCAATTATGGGAATACGTATAGAAGTTAAGACTAACAATGCTCGAGCATATGTCCTTCATAAAAAGAAACATGTTTACATATTAAATATGAAGAATATTACAAGTATACCACACAATCCTACAGGACAAGCAGTTTTAGAGAGATCTAAGCATACTTTAAAGAAGATTCTTAATTAACAAAAAGGAATAACAATGTCTGCCAGAGACACTTTACACAAATCTTTAATAAAGATTTAAATGCTAATGATCAAAAACAGAAGCTGCAGAAAGACATTGGTTTGCAGAAAATACAGCTGGACTAATTTAACCTGTTTATATTAAGAATATTCTCACTTCTGAACTGAGAGAAGAAAATGTGGTGCATTGGGGAAGAGGTTTTGCTCTTGTTTCAACAAGAGAAGGAACTTTATGGATACTATCCAAATCAGTACAAATTATATTTGACCAGGATAGAACCACTGAAGAACTGGAGAAATGAAAGAAATCAGGAACAACAAAACATGTACATTTTGTATTGGAATTTTTTTTTTTTTTTTTTTTTTTTTTTGGTTTTTCAAGACAGGGTTTCTCTGTGTAGCCCTAGCTGTCCTGGAACTCACTCTGTAGACCAGGCTGGCTTCGAACTCAAAAATCTGCCTTCCTCTGCCTCCCAAGTGCTGGGATTAAAGGCGTGCGCCACCATCGCCCAGCCAGAAATTTTCTTTATTTACACTTTAAATGTTATCCCCTTTCCCCAAACCCATCCTCTTCCCCTGCTTCTATGAGAATGTTCCCCCCATCATCCCACCCACTCCTACCTCCCCACCCTCGAATTCCCCTACACTTGGGCATGGAGCCTTCAAAGGATCAAGGGCCTCTCCTAAAACTGAAGCCCAACAAGTCCACCCTCTGCATATAAGCAGCTGGAGCCATGGGTTTCTCCAGGTGTACTCCTTGGTTGGTGATTTAGTCTCTGATAGCTCTGGGGTATCTGGTTGGTTGATATTATTGTTCTTCCTATGGAGTTATAACCCCTTCAGCTCCTTTAGACCTTTCTCTAACTCCTCCATTAGAGACCGCATGCTCATTCTAATGGTTGGCTATGAGCATCTGCCTCTGTATTTGTCAGGCTCTGGCAGAGCATCTCAGGAGACAGCTATGTCAGGCCCCTACCAGCATGTTCTTCTTGGCATCCACAATACAATCTGGGTTTAGGTACTATATATGGGAGGGATCCCCAAGTGGGGCAGTCTCTGGATGACCTTTCTTTCAGTCTCTGCTCCACACTTTGTCTCTCTATTTGCTTCCATGTGTATTTGTTAACCGTTATAAGAAAGATCGAAGCACCCACACTTTGATCTTTCTTATTCTTGAGCTTCATGTGGTCTATGAATTGTATCTTGCGTATTCCGAGATTCTGGGCTAATACTCACTTATCAGTCAGTGTATACCATGTGTGTCCTTTTGTGACTGGGTTACCTCAATCAGCATGATATTTTCTAGTCCCATCCATTTGCCTAAGGATTTCATGAATTCATTGATTTTAATAACTGAGTAGTACTCCATTGTGTAAACGCATCACATTTCCTATATCCATTCCTCTGTTGAAGGGCATCTGGGTCCTTTCCAGCTTCTGGCTATTATAAATAAGGCTGTTATGAACATAGTAGAGCATATGACTTTGTTATATGTTAGACAGTCTTTTGGGTATATGCCAAGGAGTGGTATAGCTGGGTACTCAGGTAATACTATGCCCAATTTTCTGAGGAACCACCAGACTGATTTCCAAAGTGGTTGTAACAACTTGCAATCCCACCAACAATGGAGGAGTGTTCCTCTTTCTCCACATCCTCGCCAGCATCTGCTATCACCTGAGTTTTTGATCTTAGGCATTCTGACTAGTGTGAGGTGGAATCTCAGGGTTGTTTTGATTTGCATTTCCCTGATGACTAAGGATATTGAACATTTCTTTAGGTGCTTCTCAGCCATTCAGGTTTCCTCAGTTGAGAATTCTTTGTTTAGCTCTGTACCCCATTTGTTAATAGGGTTATTTGGTTGTCTGGAGTTTAATTTCTTGAGTTCTTTGTATATATTGGATATTAGCCCTCTGTTGGATGTAGGATTGGTAAAGATCTTTTCCCAATCTGTTGGTTGCCATTTTGTCCTATTGACAGTGTCCTTTGCTTTACAAAAGTTTGCAATTTTATGAGGTCCCATTTGTCAATTATTATTTATTTATTTATTTATTTATTTATTTATTTATTTATTTATTTTTGGTTTTTGAGACAGGGTTTCTTTGTGTAGCCCTGGCTTGCCTGGAACTCACTCTGAAGACCAGGCTGTCCTCAAACTCAGAAATCCTCCTGCCTTTGCCTCCCAAGTGCTGGGATTAAAGGCGTGCGCCACCACTGCCCGGCTCATTTGTCAATTCTTGATATTAGAGGATAAACCATTGGTATACTGTTCAGGAACATTTTCCCTGTGCTCATGTGTTTGAGGCTCTTTCCAACTTTCTCTTCTACTAGTTTCAGTGTATCTGGTTTTATGTGGAGGTCATTGATCCTCTTGGACTTGAGCTTTGTACAAGGAGATAAGAATGGATCAACTTGCATTCTTCTACAAGCTAACTTCCAGTTGAACCCGCACCATTTGTTGCAAATTCTTTTTTCCACTGGAAGGTTTTAGCACTTTTGTCAAAGATCAAACGACCATAGGTGTTGGGTTCATTTCTGGGTCTTCAATTCTATTCCATTGATCTTCTTTCCTGTTTCTGTACCAATATCATGCAGTTTTTATAACTATTCTATAGTACAGCTTGAGGTCAGAGATGGTACTTCCCCCAGAAGTTCTGTTATTGTTGAGAATAATTTTCCTTATCCTGGGTTTTTTGTTATTCCAAATGAATGTGCAATTTGATCTCTCTAACTCTATGAAGAATTGAGTTGCAATTTTGATGGAGATTTCATTGAATCTGTAGATTACTTTTGGCAAGATGGTCATTTTCACTATATTATTCCTGCCAATCCATGAGCATGGAGGATCTTTCCATCTTCTGAGAGCTTCAATTTCTTTCTCAGAGACTTGAAGTTCTTGTCATACAGATCTTTCACTTGCTTGGTTAGATTCACACCAAGGTATTTTATATTATTTGTGGCTATTGTGAAGGGTGTCATTTCCCCAATTTCTTTCTCAGTATCTTTCTCCTTTGAGTATAAGAAGGCTACTGATTTGTTGAGTTAATTTTATATCCAGACACTTTGCTGAAGTTGTTTATCAGGTTTATGAGTTATCTGGTAGAAATTTGGGGATCACTTAAGTATACTACCATATCATCTGCAAATTGTGATATTTTGACTTCTGACTTCTTCCTTTCTAATTTGTATCCTTTCGGCTTTTTTTTTTTTTTGCCTAATTGCTTTGGTTTGGACTTTAAGTACTATATTGAACAGGTAAGGTGAGAGTGGACAGCCTTGTTTAGTCCCTGATCTTAGTGGGATTGCTTCCAGTTTCTCTCCATTTAGTTTGATGTTGGCTACTGTTTTGCTGTATATTGCTTTTACTATGTTTAGGTATTGAACTTGAATTCCTGATCTTTCCAAGACTTTTAACATGAAAGGATGTTGAATTTTGTCAAATGCTTTCTCAGCATCTAATTAAATGATCATGTGTTTTTTTCCCTTGGGTTTGTTTATGTAGTAGATTGTGTTAGTGGATTTTCTTATATTGAACCATCCCTGTATCCCTGGGATGAAGCCTAGTTGATCTTGGTAAATGATTGCTTTGATGTGTGATCGGACTTGGTTTGCAAGAATTTTATTGATTATTTTTGCATTGATGTTCATAAGGGAAATCAGTATGAAGTTCTCTTTCTTTGTTGAGTCTTTGTGTGGTTTAGGTATAAGCCTAAGTGTGGCTTCATAGAATGAATTGTGTAGTGTTCCTTCCATTTCTATCTTGTGAAACAGTTTAAAAATTATTGGTGTTAGGTCTTTTTTGAAGGTCTGATAGAATTCTGCACTAAACTCATCTAGACCCGGGCTTTTTTGGTTGAGAGACTTTTAATGACAACTTCTATTTCTTTATGGGTTATGGGACTGTTTAGATGGCTTGTATGATCCTGATTTAACTTTGGCACCTTGTATCTGTCTAAAAAATTGCTCATTTTATCCAGATTTTCTAATTTGGTTGAGTATAGATTTTTGTAGTAGGATCTGATGATTTTCTTTAATTTTCTCAGTTTCTGTTCTTATGTCTCCATTTTTGTTTCTGATTTTATTAATTTGGATACTGTCTCTGTGCCCTTTGCTTAGTCTGGCTAAGGGTTTATCTATCTTGTTGATTTTCTCAAAGAACCAGCCCCTGATTTTGTGGATTCTTTGTATAGTTCTTTTTGTTTCTACTTGATTGATTTCAGCCCTGAGTTTGATTATTTCTTTCCCTCTACTCCACTAATGTATCGGCTTCTTTTTTTCCAGAGCTTTCAGGTGTGTCGTCAAGCTACTAGTGTATGCTCTCTCCAGTTTCTGTTTGGAAGCACTTAGAACTATGAGTTTTCTTCTTAGCACTACTTTCATTGTGTCCCGTAAGTTTGCGTATGGTGTGCCTTCATTTTCATCAAACTCTAAAATGTCTTTAATTTCTTTATTTCTCCCTTAACCAAGTTATCATTGAGTAGAGCATTGTTCAGCTTCCATTTTTATGTGAGATTTCCTTGTTCTTGTTGTTATTGAACACCAGTCTTAGTCTGTGGTAATCTGATAGGATAAATGGGATTATTTCAATCTTCTTGTATCTGTTGAGGCCTGTTTTGTGACCAATTATATTTAGTTTGGAGAAAGTACTATGAGGTGCTGAGAAGAAGGTATATTCTTTTCTTTTTTAGGATGAAATGTTTGATAAATATCTGTTAAATTCATTTGGTTGATAACTTCTGTTATTTTTACTGTGTCTCTGTTTAGTTTCTGTTTCCCTAATCTGTCCATTGATAAGTGTGGGGTATTGAAGTCTCCCAGTATTATTGTATGAGGTGTAATGTGTGCTTTGAGTTTCAGTAAAGTTTCTTTTATGAATATGGATACCCTTGCATTTGGAGCATGGATGTTCAAAACTGAAAGTTCGTTTTCATAGATTTTTCTTTTGATTAGTACAAAGTGTCCTTCCTTATTATTTTTTTTTTGATAACTTTTAACTGAAAGTCAATTTTATTTGATAAAAGACTGGCTACTCCAGTTTGTTTTTTGGGACCATTTGCTTAGAGAAAATTGTTTTCCAGCCTTTTACTCTGAGGTAGTATCTGTCTTTGTCACTGAGATGCATTTCCTGTATGCAGTAAAATGCTGAGTCCTGTTTATGTATCCAGTCCTTTAGTTTTTGTCTTTGTATTGGGAAATTGAGTCCATTGATGTTAAGAGATATTAAGGAAAGGCGATTGTTGCTTCCTGTTGTTTTTGTTATTAGCGGTAGAATTATGCTTGTGTGGCTAACTTCTTTTGGGTTTGTTGAAAGAAGATTACTTTCTTGCTTTTTCTAGAGTATAGTTTCCCTCCTTGTATTGGAGTTTTCCACTTATTTTCTTTTGTAAGACTGGATTTGTGGAAAGATACAGTATAAATTTTGTTTCGTCCTAGAATATCTTGGTTTCTCCATCTGTGGTAAATAAGAGTTTTGTTAGGTATAGTAGCCTGGGCTGGCCTTTGTGATCTCTTAAGGTCAATATAACCTCTGTCCAGTATCTTCTGGCTTTTATAGTCTCTAGTAAGAAGACTGGTGTAATTCTGATAGGTCTACCTTTACATGTTACTATACCTGTTTCCTTTACTGCTTTTAGTATTCTTTGTTTTGTGCATTTTGTATTTTGATTATTATGTGACAGGAGGAATTTCTTTTCTAGTCCAGTGTTTTTGTTTTGTCCTGTAAGCTTCTTGTATGTTCATCAACTTTTTTTTATTAGATTAGGGAAGTTTTTTTTGTATAATTTTGTAAAAGATATTTACTGGCCTTTGAGTAAATCTTTACTCTCTCCTATACCTATTATTTTTAGGTTTAGCCTTCTCATTGTGTCCTGGATTTCCTGGATGTTTTGTGTTAGGAGCTTTTTGCTTTTTGCATTTTCTAAGACTGTTGTGTCAATGCTTTCTATGGTATCTTCTGCACCTTCACTTTTCACTTCTATCTCTTGTATTCTGTTTGTAATGCTTGCATCTATGTCTCCTGATCTCTTTTCTAGGTTTTCTATCTCCTGCATTGTCTCCCTTTGTAATTTCTTTATTGTTTTTATTTCCATTTTTAGATCGTGGATTGTTTTGTTCAATTCCTTCACCTGTTTGGTTGTGTTTTCCTATACTCCTTTAAGGGATCTTTTGTGTTTTCTTTTTTAGGGATTCTACCTGTTTACATGTCTTCTTCTGTACTTTTTTAAAGGGAGTTATTATATGTCCTTCTTAAAGTCTTCTATCATCATCAGAAGTGATTTTAAATTCGAATCTTGCTTGTCCAGTGTGATGGTGTACCTAGGACTTGCTATGGTGGGAGAACTGAGTTCTAATGATACCAAGTAACCTTGGTTTCTGTTGCTTATGTTTTCATGCTTGCTTCTTGCCCTTTGGTTATCTCTAGTGCTACCTGTTCTCTCTGTCTTGAACTGGAGCCTGTACATCTTGTGATTCTGGTTGTATTAGAACTCCTCAAAGTTTTCTTTGTAATCCTGTGATTCTGTGATCCTATGATCCTGTGATCTTGTGATTCTGAGATCCTGGTGTGTCAGAGCTACTGGGAGTCAAGGTACCTCTGGGATCCTGAAATCCTTGTGTGACCAAGTTCCTGAGATAATTAGAGCACCTGGGAGCTGAGCCTCTTCTGAGTGTTGTGGGACTGGGTGCAAAGCTAGTGCCAAAGGCCTGCTCAAGGCACTGGTTCAGACCAGAAAGAACCCGTGGTACTGGTACAGGTGAGGGTTTCTATGTCCCTGGATCCTGCTGGTCTCAATTACTCCTAGTGTTGTGGGTAAAATACTATTGATACCTCTGCATGTTACCAACTTTGAAACTTGCTGAGACATTAAAATGTGTCCAGCCAAGACTTCAGCTAAACATAGCTAGTAAGTCTTGTTAGATACAGAATCTTTAGGTCTTAATATGTCATTCTTTCGTATGACATGGATAAAAATTTATTACGGTTTGACTATACAATCCAAACTAGCTTATAAATGAAAGACAGTTAACTTACCTGCTCATTCAGAGAACAAAAAAATCATGTTTAGCTAAATTGTGTACTCTGCACATCCCATACGTATGTCAATGCAGAAATATATATTACCTCTGAATGTTTACATATTGATAGAAAAAAACAACTGATACCAAGGAAGTTAAATCTGCCCTGGCAAGATTCTCTCTCAAGGATGCTGAAAAGAGTGATGAAATACTGTAATATATTTATTCCTACATCCTTCTTGATCCTACTTCTGACTGCCTCCATTCTATTTCCTCAAATATCTGCATCCAGGACAATTTCAAAATGGCTACCAGATCCTCCAGCATCACATTTAAGCTCAGCACTTTCCTAGCACATATAGTCTGAACAACAAATGTTACTTACCTCTAGATCTCTTTAAACTGGCCATCAAACTAAGATTGTTTGGGTTTCCAAAAGAAAATGACACCCCATTTCAAAAAGAATGTGATAGGTGGTTTTTGGTCATTCTGTGGGTGATGGTCTTGGTCAGGAAAGAAACAAAACTAAGGTAGGTTAGATTCATAGTTGCCTTTCTTGGTTTTTTTTTTCTCTTATTTCTTTTCAATCTTATGTTAAGGGGAAAAGGTGGGAGAAGGGATGAAAAGGAAAAGGGGGGATATAAGAATGATAGGATGAAAAGGTAGACTAGTGAATCTGTTTTTACACAAAAGAACAACAACAAGACAAATATTTTTACACTGATATGGATTTCTGATACAAATTTAAGGTTGTATTTTGCTATAATATACTACACACATATACATATCAACTCTTATTTAGGGTATTATATGTATGTAATTCTTAAAAATGCAATGTTAATTTCCTAGGTTGAACAGATAGCAAATCAGAAACATGTAACATTGGCCTATTCAAATATACTATAGATAGATAGGTGGTCTTCAAAAACTTCACATGTCTACAGAATATGGCATTTAAAGATCCTTGATAATTAAAAAATCCCTCTCTTTTTTTCTTTTTCCTTTTTTTTTAAAAAAAAAAAAAAAAACTATGAGACAGGTTTATTTCTGGCAACACCACCACTCAATTTCAAACATGATGATGAACATAAAAGAACCTCTATGGGAAGTTTGCTTCAAATACGACAAGCTAGTCATTGAGCAAGAAACTATCACTGTGCCAACAAATTTAATATGTATTTATGTCAAATATTTGGGCACTAAAATGGGAACAAACAAAACATTTGAATTTGACATAAATTTGAACTCATGATCTAACTGCTTTCATTTCCAAAAAGCTACTATTATAGTTGAATATCAAAACACTCAAAGAATATCTAAAATTATATTTGTTTATTTAATAGAGGAAAATTTGTGTATTATAACACACATATATAGGCCACATCACAATCTGTGAGAATTGGTTTTCTCCTTCACTTATATAGGTCCTGGTTATTAAACTTAAAGTTATTAAAGTTATCAGGCTTGGTGGTAAGGATTTTTACCTTCCTACTGAATTATCTTACTAGACCCTAACAAAAGTTTTTTATAGTAAGAAAGAAGGTCTTTATTCACTATTATTTCCCTTTAAATTCTTTATTAAATGTCAATAAATTTATTACTCATAAGACTTATTTATTCAAAATATATGGTTTATGTGAATAAATATAATGTAAAAATATTTTCAAGAATATAAATAAATAAAATGTGAATACTTGACTTCAATTTTAATTTCCAATCCTATTTTTCTGATAAGTCATTTCAGATCTAAAATGTGTTTATTCTTTTTTTATATACTTACACACTATTTTTGTTTCAACTTAGGTCTCCATTTCTATGAATTCAACCAAGGGTAACTTGAAAATTATCAAGACAGTGAATCTGGGCCGGGCGGTGGTGGCGCACGCCTTTAATCCCAGCACTTGGGAGGCAGAGGCAGGCAGATTTCTGAGTTTGAGGCCAGCCTGATCTACAGAGTGAGTTCCAGGACAGCCAAGACTACACAGAGAAACCCTGTCTCAAAAAACCAAACCTAAAAAAAAAAAAAAAGACAATGAATCTGTAGTGAACTTTCACAATTTTTTCTTTTTTCTTTTTGTTCCCTCAGCAATATAAAAATTATGTTAAAAGTATTTATACTTTTACTATCAGCACTCAGAGATGATGCAAGGATATACAGTGATGTGTCCCCCTTCAACCTCAAACTACAGCAATGACATTCCCACAAGATATACAAGTGCAATAGTAAGTGTGCTTTGAACAAAAATTGCCCCCATTTCACGTGTCTCCACTATTCAAAGATAGTTTATATAGCTAGATTGGGTATTACGTTACACTTCTGATTGAGCATTACCATACTTACAAAGCCCTTGATTAACATTTAAAAAATTGTATAAAAGCCAAATGGAAAAGGGCGGGGGGCACGGGATAGGGGTTTTCTGGGGAAGGGAAATGGGGAAAGAGATTGGCATCTGAAATGTAAATAAAATATCCAATAAAAAATATTGAAAAAAATTGCCCCCATAAGCCCATAAGCAATGACACTATTAGGAGGCATGGCCTTATTGTAAAAGGTGTTGAATAAAAATGGATTCATTATTGAAATAAATGGAGGAAGTATGTCACCACAGGTGTGTGAGCTTTGAGGTTTCAGATGTTCAGGCAAAGACTTCCTGTTGCCTGCAGATCCAGATGTAGAACTTTCAGCTACCTCTATAGAACCAAGTCTGCCTGCATGAAGTCCTTTCCACTATTATAATGGACTCAGTCTCTGAAATAATCCTCAATTAATTACTTCCTTTATAAGAGTTTCAGTGCTCATGGTGTCTCTTCAAGGAGATAAGCACCATAATTAAGGCAGTAGAAAAAATGTTATGGGAGTAATTGACCAATTTATTATTGTTTTAAAACTAACCCCATGATAGAACCCATACACAACACTGCTAATATGGCCAAGAACCTGACACAAAGTAGGTCATCAGCCTAGGGGAAAAAATAGCACTATTTTCCTGTTAAAGCCGAGGTTCTCATCCTGTGGGTCATGACTCCCAAAGACCATTGGACAATACATATATTTATACTACAATTCATAACAATAGAAAAATTCTAGTTATGAATTAGCAACAAAATAATTTTATAGTTTGGGGTCAATAAAACATGAGGAACTGTATTAAAAGACCACAGCATTTGGAAGGTTGAGAACTACTGTGCTAAAGAAACATAGTGATAAAATGACTCCAGATGATATAGTGCTTTATCTGTATATCAGTGCCTCGATCAACCCTCATCAGAGAAGTTTCCCTTTGAAGTAGATGGGAATTTTCACAGAGACCCACAACTGGACAGTATGTAGATAGAGATTTTAAGGCATGCAGTGCTAAATGTGATATCTTTGTCAAACTCCTTCTCTTGGGGCTCAGAAATTGATATAGATGAGGAGCTAGAAAGATTGTAAAAGGCACATGTGAATGACTGAGTAAGTAGTGTGCTCCAGACTAATGTATAAACTAATTCACAAAACAGTGACGATATGCACAAAACCTACACAAGTTCAAACAAACAAAATCCTAGAATTGAGAAGGGGAAATGGGCCCAAAGTGCAGGACCTAACCAAGAAGCATTCGATACCTGCTGAAAAGGGGATAAATCCAAGCCAGACCTCACAGCAGGCAACACAAAAGAGATTTCATCCTTTTTGCGTGCTTTTTGTATTGTATTGGGATATTTTCTCTTACTGATTTTCTTCATAACTCCACCTTTTTTTTTTTTTAGGTTTGCTTTTGATATTTTGTTTGTTTGTGTTTTTTTGTTTTGTTTTGTTTGTTTGGGTTTGGAGAGAGAGAGAGAGAGAGAGAGAGAGAGAGAGAGAGAGAGAGAGAGAATCTAAAGATCTGGGTGAAATTGGGGTGGGAAAATGATGCTAAAATATGTTGTATAAAATTTTAAATTAATTTTAAAAATATGGGAAAATGTGAATAGTTTATATATAAATACAATATTTTGCCTGTTTCTGTAATGCTTCCCATGGGCATCCATTTGGTAATTCTTAGTGTCTATCCTGGTCCCTGCTTTTTGAAATATGAGTTATCTACTCTGTTCTGACTTTTGTAACATCATACTATTAACTGAGTTGCTTGTAACCTTTTATTTTCTATTCATAGCTATGTAAATTCTAACATTAGGAGTTTAGTGGATCTATTATCTAGAGCTATGGATTTCATGTTCCTAATGCTCTGTCCTTTTACTACAGCTCCTTATGTTGTGGTGAGACCGAATCATATTATTTTTGTTGCTACCTCGTTACTGTAATTTTGCTGCTGTCATAAATCATAACATAAATATTTGTGTTTCCCAATGATCTTAGGTGATCTTAGGTGACATCTCCAGTTCTTCCTCATTCCATAATGCAAGCACCACTCTGCTTTTATATCTTTCAAACTTTTCCATCACATATTTGTTTATGATAGTGGCACCTGCTGTTACCCCAGCCACGAGGCCAGGAGGACTATCTAATTTTTTGTTAACAGCTGAGTCATACCCAACTGTGTAAATGTACCACATTTTCCTTACCCATTCTTTTGTTAAGAAATATCTAAGTTGTTTCGAATTTCTGACTATTATGAATAGTGTAGGGAGTGTTTCTGATGCTGTCCTGTTCTCCAATTGGTTCTTTATCTATCAGTTAAAATGTCATGGGCCAATTGATGGGCAGAAGGTATAGGCAGAACTTCTGGGTTTCTAGAGGTAAAGAGACAAACAAAAGGGGAAAGACACAGAGGTGGCTACACTTCTGAGGGAGAAAATGGGACCAGTCATTTGAGATCGTGGTCAGAGAGGCAGTCTGTGGCTGCTCCTACAGTTGGGTAGTTGGGGATGTAACTGAGAAACTAGTTTAGGGCAAGTGGGAGATACAGAACTAAGAGTATTGATTAAGGGCATGATAGCAGTGATATTTTAATAATGCCCAGCAATTGTGCCAAAAAGGCAAGTTGAAAATGAACAACTGTGCGTTTGTGTCTTTTATCCATGGACTTAAGGAAAGCTGAGTAGGGGCTGGTAGGGTGGCCCACTCCTAAAGTTTAGGCAGGGTAGCAAAAGCTATGGGAAACAGAATAGAGTGGAATGAACATAGTTGAGCAAGTGTCCTTGTGCTCAGATGAAGTTTCCTTTTGGTATGCCCAGGAGTGGTATAACGGGTTCTTGAGGTAGGTTGAGCCCCATGTTTCTGAAGAACCATCATACTGATCTCCATCAAGGCTGTGTAAGTATTTACAGCATATTCTGTTTTGAACAAAACCAACAAAAGGAATAAAAACGTAGCTGAACAAAATAGGCGGTATGGTTCTGTGTATATTAAGTAATGTTAATTCAACCTGAATATGTGTATCCTCTACCCCAATCCTAATCATCAAGACAATAGGATGTCAAGTGGTTCTTAGGAAGAAAACTAGTTCATCAGGACAGATAAGTTTTGGTGCACAAGCTCATTACCCAGTAGGTTTCCTAGGATTGTATGCATCAGCTTGGAGCTTATGCAGATTCAGATTCAGCCCCCAAACCTGCCTCCTCCACCCATTGGGATTTCTCTGGTTCTAGGAAAGAACAGAAGCCAGAGATGAGGAAAGGTCTACCATGTCACTAGAGGCCATGTTGGTGGTGTCTGTGGTCTATGCTGCTGTTCCAGGCCTCAATGAAACCAAAGATCTATGTAGTCTACTGATGTCTTGGTAATGTCTGCAGGTTTTGCTCCCATGATTTGAGTGGCCATTGTAGTCATCTAAGACCATGTTGAGGCCTGTGGTCCATGCAGCCACTGAGGGCCATGAGTGAGTAAATAGTCCAGATGTGGCCAGGGGCTGGTTTTAGGTGTACTGTCCCACTGTATCATGTGCAGATGCCCATCGTTTGGGCATTTGCCCAAAGCTAAGTTGATGCTCATGATCACAAGGAGCTGGGCCTGCCCCTTACTGACAGCAGCATGTCAGTGCTGGCTACAGTGTGGTTACTGGAGACCTGGCCCACCACTAATGGGGGAGATGGCCCTGCCTCACAGCACTATGAAGTAGATAGCACAGGCACTGAGGCTGCCCCTCTCTGGCCACTACCAGGCTTTTCTTAATTGATAGCTTCTGCATGGATGCAGGCCAGGAAGACGTGATTCATACAACCACTAAAAATCTGATCATGCTCCAGTGAATATACAAACAACACATTTTTATATATTTGGGGGGATTTCTGGGGGGTTGGAGGAGGTGGAGTGTACAGATATGGGAAGACTGGGAGGTGAGCATTATCAGACTATAAGATATGATATGCCCAAATAATCAATAAAAAATAAGCTAAAATAACGAATGTTCTTTTTTCAGGCAAATAGAACTAAAAAAAAAGTCAACCCAATTGAGACAGCCCTGACGCAGAAAGATAAATATGGTACACATTCACTTTTATGTGGATATTAGGCATCAAATAATTGATAATCAAACTATAACCTACAGATTCAGAGAAGTTAGGTTGAATAGAAAGGACTTTGAAGAGGATGAGCTGCATGTGGCTATCCCTCCCAGGATGAAATAGAATTTATTTTGTGGGTTACCTGGGAGCATATGCACAAGGAGTGGGAGAGATGGGGGGAAGGGAAGATGAGGTCAATGGAGGGCATGCAGGGAGAGACAGCTAGAATTGACAGACATTTGAAAGGAAGTATGGAAATCCAGACAGTGGAAGTGTTCTAAAATATATGAAGGTGATCCTAGTGAAGTCTCCAAATAATGAAGAAGACATAGTCTCAAATATTCATCTCTTGTCATCAAATCAAATCCTAAGTACTGGGTCCTCCACTATTGTGATTGCGTTACATCCAAATGAGTTGTTTGACAAAAGGATCTCATGGAAATCCCCAAATGACACAGGCTGTTGCCAAGACAATAGGTTGCTCAAACTGACAGAAAAGCCCTTGTGGAAAGACAAGACTTACACAACACCCAGAAGATGGAGAGGTCAAGGTAGTACCTAGAAACAGCCTTCACTCCTGTATTCTTGTGCCTTTGGTGTAGGAAGGTACTCTGCAGGCTATCAAAAATAGAAACATAAACACCACAGGCCACAAAATTGTTGATCTATCTACAACTGCCCTGCCTACAAATGTATTAGAGCAATTCTGACTCAGAACTTGTGGGAGTAACCAATGAATGTTTGTTTGACTCTCGACCCCACTCTACAAGAAGGAACACAGACTCGACACTGCTTAGGTAAGCAAGAACCAGAAACTAGATAGTGCAAAGACCTAGGGTAAAAGAAACCACTACTGATTGAAAAAAGAAGCAACAAGAAAATGATTTCTTATGGTGGTCTGCTATATTCAAAGATAAGTGCCTTCTTCCATTGTCATTAGAAAGCTTTCACCTGCAGCATATGGGAAGAAATACAGAGATCCAGAGGCAGATATTACACAGAGAAAGAGAGCTTGGAACACACAGCTATAAATGGGATGAATCCATCAAGTTCCTTCCCTCAGGGCTCAAAGAACCCCACAAAAGATGACAAAAAATTAATGTGGGAACCAGAAGGGATAGAGAAAACCAGGAAAACAAAGCCCTATAGATCAACTAAACCAAACTCATTTGAACTCAGGATCTTCAGGAGAAAGCACAGGGTCTACACAGGTCTGTAATCGTTTCTTTGCCTATTAGTACTTTTATGACTGTGTGACTGTATGAGTTTGTTTCCTGTGCCTTCTTTTGGGACTCTTTTCTGTCTGTTAATTTGCTTTGTATAACTTTGATGTGATGGGTTTTCGACTTTTTTCATATTTTATTTTGTCATGTTTGGTTGTTATATCTTGGAAGCCTGTTCTTTTCTAATGAGTTACAAGATTAACTCCCATGTGGATGGGAGAGGTGGTTGGAAGAAACTGAGTAAAGGGAGGAGAAGTGTAAATAGGAAATATTATATGAGAAAAAGAATCCTAGATTTCACAACAGGAAGAAAAAAACTAAAATCTAAAATTAGCACTTGTTTTAAGTTCCAGCATATTCCTTTTGTTAGTAAATGTTCACGTATGCGTAGCTGACCTTGAACACTGCAAGTCACACTTTTGTATACGTTTATCAGTGACAGTACTGTTTCCATCATTCATGGTGACCTGCCATGGATCTTAACTAATACTTTCATTGCTTGTTCTATCCATTACTGAGTAAAGTATTAAGGTTTCCACCTTTACGGTTTTATCACTTTTTCCTTTTGGTCCTCTGCATGTTCACTCCACATATCTTAAATGATTGCTGTCGAGTTTATTCACTTCAGGGTTGTTTATCTTCTTGATAAATTGACCATTTTGTGATTATAAAGCAATCCTGTATCTGGGAATGCTCTTGGTCTAGAAGTCCGTTTTGTCTGACATTGATATAGCACACCAGCATTCATCTGTTCATCTGCTCAGCATCCAAATTGTGTGTTCTCCATCCTTTTTGAGTCTCTGTCCGTTTTTGTATTTTCAATAGGTCCCTTTTAGGTAGCAGATAGTGTGGGCTTACATTCTATGCAGTTTGATAAACTGAATTTAAAGTATTGATATAATTGAAACTTTGTCTACCACTGCATTATTTACTATGTGCTCTTTTTTCTGTCCTCTATTGGGGTTAACATGGTGCTTCCTTTCTGCCACTGTCTTTCTATTCCCTGTTGAAACAGTTCAGGCATCACTATTGTAGCTGCTTACTTTTGCCCTATTTCCTCTGTGGGTTCCTAAACATTCTAAACATTACAACATGTTGTTTCTAGTTTTGTTTATGTACTCTATGACTTGAGTCAAAGAAATTTTTAGAGACATTTATATCTACAGATAGCTTCTCTCTCTCTCTCTCTCTCTCTCTCTCTCTCTCTCTCTCTCTTTCTCTCTCTCTCTCTCTCTCTCTCTGTGTGTGTGTGTGTGTGTGTGTGTTTCTGTCTTTATTTTTATGCCTATGGGGCAGGGTTGAAGGCTTCTCATTAGCATGTTTTGTGTCAATTTCTGCCATCAACAAATTCTTTTTGGCTTTCATTATTCTGAAAACATTTCACTTGGTTTTCATTTTAAAAACATCCTGTTAGAACTGGAATTCTAGGTGAGACTTCTTCTGAAGTCCAAGAGGGAATTCGTTAGTCTAGAAGTAGCTTCTGCTGTCAAAGGAACTAGAAATTTATAGGCAACAACTATTTTTAGAGTGTGGGCAATAAGCTGCATAGGATTCATTCCTAAGGGGAGAAGTAAAAACAATTGATGAGAGTCTCCGTCCTCACTTTGGCTTTCAACAGCAATCATTCTTGGGATTTTTCAAAATGCCAAGAGACATCTCATGGAGAATATAGGGAATAGACTGGATACTGGTCTGTTTAGGGTTCAAAGTATGTTTTTTTTTTTTTAAGTCTACACAATTTCCTTTCTTGCAAGGTTCAAATTTTCCCAATTTTCCATTTCATTATGGTTATTCTGAAAAAAAAATTGGTTTAATATTCTTTCCCAAATTTTCCATTGTTACTAACGGGAATAAATCCTTTGCCTCTTTAAAAAATATAAGCCAAAACTCTTATGAGAGTTTCCTCAAATATTTATTTACTGTCTATGTGTATGCATGCATGCCATGTATATGTGTGTGCACTATAATTATCCAGGTGTCCATGGAGCCAGAAGACAGTGCTGAGTTCCCTGGAACTGTATATATATATATATATATATATATATATATATATATATGCATGTACATACACAAATACATATAAGTACACATGTTCAGATATACATATGAGTATGTGTATATTCTGTATATGTGTATATTTGGCATGTGTATACATATATGTGTACTTAGAACATATGTGTACGATACATATATAAAGAGTTAAAATGCAGTTACCCTGTAATAGGACACCAACGACTCTACTAGTCTTCAGTTTGATTATTTTAAGCGGAATTACAGCAATTTTTCAATAGCCTCCTTATAATTGTCCCAAGTATAACTACTTGCTTAAACTTCCACATTTAATACTAGATTGTTCCCCAGATGTTTGATTACATGTCATTCACAGTACAAAACTACATTTGTTTAAAATGTTATTTGTGCATTTATGTGAACACACATGTGAGTGTGCATTGTGTATGTGACCATATGTTTGAGCCTATGTGTTCATGTGTGTTATGATGTGTTTGTTCTAGCACCTGCACCAATGGAGCACAGGTGGTCATATTTCTCCTTCCACCTTTCCAAAAGTGGCTAGAACAGTCACCACCCACCCCCGGGCTTACTCAATACTCACTTTTACCTGCTGAGCATTTTTGTTAACCACAAAGTGTCTTTTTTATTAATCATTAACAATAATGATTTTATTTATTTTTAATTTTTCAGAATACAGTATAATTAAGTAATTTTCCCTTCCTCTCTTCAACCTGTTCTACATATCCACATATCTCTAATTTAATTTATGGCCTAGTTTTTGTTGTTGTTGATATCTGTATCTGTATCTGAATCTGTATCTGTATCTGTATCTGTATCTGTATCTGTATCTGTATCTGTATCTATATCAATATATATTGTTGATATCTATAACTATCTCTATCTCTCTCTCTCTCTCTCTCTCTCTCTCTCTCTATATATATATATATATATATATATATATATACGTATATATATATATCATATATATATGTGTGTGTGTATTCCTAAGTATATGAATGCATATGTAATTCAATCCGTATAATGCTATATACATATTTAGCATTATTTAGTTGCCTATAAGTCTTTGCCTAGGGCTGAGGCCTTGGAAGCTACCTCTTCATCAGCCTTACTAATTTTTTTCTTTTTTTTCTTTTTTTTTTTTAGATTTCTGCAGTTTATTTATTTTTTTATTGTATATTTTATTTACATTTCAGATGCCAACCACTTTTCCCATTTCCCCTCCCTAAAAAACCCCTATCCCATGCTGCCTTTCCATTTTGTTTTTATACAATTTTTTTAAATGTTAATCAAAGAATTTATAAGTATGGTAATGCTCAATCAGAAGTGTAACCTACTACCCAACCTAGCTTTGTAAACTATCTTTGACTGGTGGAGACATGTGAACTTCTGCCTCCATGCCCCCTCTCTCTTTCTCTCTCTTTTTCTCTCTCATTACCTAGCTTCTCATCTACTTCATTTTCTCCTCTCCTTACTCCATCTTTTCCTCTCAGTGCTCCTTCCCCCTTAGCTCCTCCTACATAATACCCTTCCTGTTAAAATAAAACTTTTCTCACAAAATACAATTAGAGCATAATTATTCCTATTTGTACCAGTGAGGTACAAGATAGTCTTAATACCCAGTCCCTCCTCTTTTTGACTAACCAGAATCTCTATCATCTCTCTTGACTAAAACACTTAATTTTGAACCTCGCTTTTTCTTGGTTTTAGAATGAATGTCAGCTGAAAACCATCCACTCAGATCTATTCTCTCAAGGTAAATAGCCATGATTGGCTATGAGACTATAGGTCTTCAACCCTGTCAGAAATCCAGAATAACTAGATTAACTGAAGTTATGGGAAGCACTAAGCATAGCTTCTAAAACTTAGCCCAATTTATAGAGACCGCTGAACAACTGGACAGCCCCTATACTACTGAACATTGGAGGATCAAATCTTCAGCCTTCTGGCCCAAATTCATCTGACAGACCTTAGTGCTGCAGAATTATTAAGGGCTGGTTACTCTGTCTAGGCAGATATAATCAGTCGACTATTCTGCAAGTGTGTCCTTTTCTGGACAGTAATTTGTCTGTAGATGGAGAGAGGCAATTCTTACCTAGTGGCTATCTCACCACAAATGGAGTAACTCCAAGGATGCTCAATTTCTTCTTAGAATCCAAGACAGGAAGCTGTCAAGAGCAGACAGGTCTCTAATCAAGATGAACATTAATATAGAAATATTTGTGATGTCAATTCTATGGATTTCTGATGTTTTGAAATCCAACTATCCATGTAAGGTAACCTGGACTGTTGTCTGTTAACTCCTCTTAGCTATTTCTAAATAAAATATAGAAAACACCTTAAAAATAAACTCAAAGTCATGAATTTGCTATAGTCCCTTAACTCACAGGCTAATCATCCCAAATCAGTTAAAAAAAAAAGTTAAAGAAGGACTGAGTCTAAACCTTGTATTTCTAAATGTGTTATACAGGCACAATGCCTAGGAGAGTATCAATATTCATTTCACTTTCATATCAATAAGAAGCTTATACCAATGAAAACCTTAAAATTGAAATCCAAGTAAATTTTGTACCATTTAAGAAATTATAACTTCATCTTGATACTAAATTATACAGATTTCTGCCAATAGGTTATGGCTATGCCATAAATCCTAGCTAATCCTCCCTGTTCCAACAAAACCACTACTTTTTTCCAGAGAGACAGCCTAATATTAACCACCTTAGTCCCCAAGCCCAGGGAATAGGGGCGCTGACTCTTCTTTAACTTCTTCAAGCTGATTACGGGCATTGAGATATTAGAAGAGGGGTGGAGGGGAAGAGTAAATTGATAAGCTTCTGAAGCTGTTTCTTCACTGCACTCAGATGGAATTCCCAGTCACCGGAGGTTTGAATAGGTCTGCTCGTTTTGCTTGATGAGTAGATACACCAAAGCTGTGTATTCTGCAATATACAATTCTCTGGACAAGTTTTAGTATCAAGAAAAAAAATTTTTTTTTCCTAGAGGGCTGACATTGTTTTTTTTTTTTGTTTGTTTTGTTTTGTTTGTTTTTTTTTTTAAAGATGTTGGTTCTAACAACTTTTTCCCCCCTTTTATGTACTTGGTTATAATATTTACATTTCAAGTTTTATCCTCTTATCCCATTTCCCCCACCACCCAGGAACCCCTTATCCCATCCCCCCTCCTTGTATCCCTTTCTAGGAGGCTGTGCCCGCACCTACCCCCCATCCCAATTACTCCCTCCTCACCCTCACATTCCCCCCCATTCTGTGTTCATTTTTCATGGGACCAAGTATATCCTCTCCCACCTATGCCCAACAAGGCTGTCCTCATCTACATATACCGCTAGAGTCGTAGGTCCCTCCCTATATGCTCCCAGGCTGGTGGTTTAGACTCTGGGGGGCTCTGGTTGTTTGGTATTGTTGCTTTTCTCTTGGGGTCACAAACCCTTCCTGCTCCTTCAGTCTTCTAAGTTCTCCATTGGGAAACCTTTGATCTTATCAGTGGTTAGCTGTGAGCATCGTCCTCTGAATGTGTCAGTCTCTGGCAGATCTCTAAGGAGACAGCTATATCATATTCTTGACAGCATGCATTTCCAGCCATCCACATCAATGTCTACCTTAGGTGACAGTACATGGGGTGGATGCCCAGGTGGAATGATATCCTGATGGCTCCTCCTTCAGTTTCTGTCCCATGTTTTGTTTCCATAATTGCTCCCTTGAGTATTTTTGTTACTGGTTCTAAGTAGAACTGAGGCGTACCCTCTTAGTCTTTCTTCTTCATGAGCTTCACATGGTCTGTGGGTTGAGTCTTTGCTATTCTAAGTTTTTGGGCTAACATCCGCTTAACAGTGAGTAAATACCATGTGTGTTCTTTTGTGATTTGGTTAACTCACTCAGGATGATAATTTCTAGATCCATCCATTTAATTATAAATTTCTCAAATTCATTATTTTTAATAGCTGAGTAATACTCCATTATATAGATGTACCACATTTTTTGTATCCATTCCTCTGTTGATGGACATCTTGGTTCTTTCCAGCTTCTGGCTATTATAAATAAGGTTGCTATGAACATAGTGGAGCATATGTCCTTATTATATGTTGGAGCGTCTTCTGGGTATATGCCCAGGAGTGGTATAGTTGGATCCTCAGGTAATGCTATGTCCAGTTTTCTGAGGAATTGCCAGACTGATTTCCAGAGTGGTTGTACCAGTTTGCAATCTCACCAACAGTGAAGGAGTGTTCCTCTTTCTCCACATCCTCGCCAGCATCTACTATCACCTGAGTTTCTGATCTTAGGCATTCTGACTGGTGTGAGATGGTATCTCAGGGTTGTTTTGATTTGCATTTCCCTGATGAGTAAGGATGTTGAGCATTTCTTAAGGTGCTTCTCAGCCATTCGAATTTCTTCTGTTGAGAATTCTTTGTTTACCTCTGTTCCCCATTTTTTAATAGGGTTGTATGGTTTTCTGAAGTATAATTTCTTGATTTCTTTGTATATCTTGGATATTAACCCTCTACCGGATGTGGGATTGGTTAAGATCTTTTCCCACTCTGTTGGTTGTCATTTTGTCTTATTGACAATGTCCTTTGCCTTACAGAAGCTTTGCATTTTTATGAGGTCCCATTTGTCAATTCTTGATCTTAGAGCATAAGTGATTGGTGTTCTGTTCAGAAACTTTTCCCCTGTGCCTAGGTATTCGAGGGTCTTCCCCACCTTCTCTTCTATTAGTTTCAGTGTATCTGGTTTTAAGTGAAGGTCTTTTATCCACTTGGATTTGAGCTTTGTACAAGGGGATATGAGTGGATCGATTTGCATTTTTCTACATGCTGACCTCCAGTTGAACCAGCACCATTTGCTGAAAATGCTGTCCTTTTTCCACTGGATGGTTTTAGCTCCTTTGTCAAAGATCAAGTGACCATAGGTATGTGGGCTCATTTCTGGGTCTTCAATTCTATTCCATTGATCTTCCTGCCTGTATCTCTACCAATACCATGCAGTTTTTATTACTATTGCCCTGTAGTACAGTTTGAGATCAGGGATGGTGATTCCCCCAGAAGTTCTTTTGTTGTTGAGAATAGTTCTCGCTATCCTGGGTTTTTTGTTGTTCCAAATAAATTTGCAAATTGCTCTTTCTATCTCTATGAAGAATTGATTTGGAATTTTGATAGGGATTGCATTGAATCTATAGATTGCTTTTGGCAAGATGGCCATTTTTACTTCATTAATCCTGCCAATCCAGGAGCATGGGAGATCTTTCCATCTTCTGAGGTCTTCTTCTATTTCTTTCTTCAGAGACTTGAAGTTCTTGTCATACAGATCTTTCACTTGCTTGGTTAGGTTCACTCCAAGATATTTTATATTGTTTGTGACTATTGTGAAGGGTGTCATTACCCTAATTTCTTTCTCAGCCTGTTTATCTTTTGTGTATAGAAAGGCTACTGATTTGTTTGAGTTGATTTTATATCCAGCCACTTTACTGAAATCCTTTATCAGGTTTAGGAGTTCTCTGATGGAAATTTAGGGTCACTTAAGTATACTATCATATCATCTGCAAATAGAAAAAATTTGACTTCTTCCTTTCCTATTTGTATCCATTTGACTTCCTTTTGTTGTCTAATCGCTCTAGCTAGACTTCCAGTACTATATTGAATAGGTAGGGTGAGAGTGGACAGCCTTGTCTAGTCCTTGATCTTAGTGGGATTGCATCAAGTTTCTCTCCATTTAGTTTGATGTTGGCTACTGACTTGCTGTATATTGCTTTTACTATGTTTAGGTATGGACCTTGAATTCCTGCTCTTTCCAGGTCTTTTAACATGAAGGGATGTTGAATTTTGTCAAATGCTTTCTCAGCATTTAGTGAGATGATCATGTGGTTTTTTTCTTTGAGTTTATTTATGTAGTTGATTACATTGATGGATTTTAGAATATTGAACCAACCCTGCATTCCTGGGATAAAGCCTACTTGATCATGATGAATGATTGCTTTGATGTGTTCTTGGATTCGGTTTGTGAGAATTTTATTGAGTATTTTTGCATCAATATTCATAAGAGAGATTGGTCTGTAGTTCTCTTTCTTTGTTGGGTCTTTGTGAGGCTTTGGTATGAGTGTAATTATAGCTTCATAGAACGAATTGGGTATTGTTCCTTCTGTTTCTATTCTGTGGAATAGTTTGAAGAGAATTGGTATTAGGTCTTCTTGGAAGGTCTGGTAGAATTCTGCACTAAAACCATCTGGCCCTGCACATTTTTTGGTGGGGAGACTTTTAATGACTGCTTCTATTTCTTTAGGGGTAATGAGACTGTTTAGATGGTTTATCTGCTCCTCGTTTAACTTTGGTACCTGGTATCTATCTAGAAAGCTGTCCTTTTCATCCGGATTTTCCAATTTTGTTGAGTATAGGCCTTTGTAGTAGGATCTAATGATTTTTTAAATTTCCTCTGTTTCTGTTGTTATGTCTCCCTTTTCAGTTCTAATTTTATTGATTTGAGTGCTGTCTCTGTGCCCTTTGGTTAGTCTGGCTAAGGGTTTGTCTATCTTGTTGATTTTCTCAAAGAACCAGCTCCTGGTTTTGTTGATCTTTTGTATAGTTCTTTTTGTTTCAACTTGGTTGATTTTGGCCCTGAGTTTGATTATTTCCTGCCATCTACGCCTCTTGGGTACATTAGCTTCTTTTTGTTCTAAGGCTTTCAGGTGTGCTGTCAAGTTCTTAATGTATGCTCTTTCCATTTTCTTTTTGTGGGCACTTAGAGTTGTGATTTTTCCTCTCAGTACTGCTTTCATGGAGTCCCACAAATTTTGATATGAAGTGTCCTCATTTTCATTTAAATCTAAAAAGTCTTTAATTTCTTTCTTTATTTCTTCCTTGACCAAGTTATCATTGAGTAGAGCATTGTTCAGTTTCCACGTGTATGTGGGCTTTCTGTTGTTTTTGTCCATGTCAAAGACGAGTCTTAATCCATGGTGGTCTGATAGAGTACAAGGGATTATTTCAATGTTTTTGTATCTGTTGAGGCCTGTTTTGTGACCAATTATATGGTCTATTTTGGAGAAGGTACCATAAGGTGCTGAGAAAAAGGTATATTCTTTTGTTTTAGGATGAAATGTTCTATAGATGTCAGTTAAGTCCAATTGGTTCATAACTTCTGTTAGTTTTATTGTGTCTCGGTTTAGTTTCTGTTTCCACGATCTGTCCATAGCTGAGAGTGGGGTGTTGAAATCTCCCACTATTATTGTGTGAGGTTCAATGTATGCTTTAAGTTTTAGTAGAGTTTCTTTTATGTATGTGGGTGCCCTTGCATTTGAGGCATAGATGTTCAGAATTGCAAGTTCCTCTTGGTACATTTTTCCTTTGATAATTATGAAGTGACCTTCTTTGTCTTTTTTGATTACTTTTGGTTGAAAATTGATTTTATTTGATATTAGAATGGCTACTCCAGCTTGTTTCTTGGGGCCATTTGCTTGGAAGATTGTTTTCCAACCTTTTACTCTGAGGTAGTGTCTGTCTTTTTCACAAAGGTGTGTTTCTTGTATGCAGCAGATTGTTGGGTCCTGTTTATGTATCCAGTCTGATAGTCTATGTCTTTTTATTGGAGAATTGAGTCCATTGATATTAAGAGATATTAAGGAAAGATGAATGTTATTTTTGTTATTGGCAGTGGAGTTATGTTTGTATAGCTAACTTCTTTTGGGTTGTTGGAGGATTACTTTCTTATTTTTTCTAGGTTGCAGTTTCCCTCCTTGTGTTGGAGTTTTCCTCCAATTATCCTTTGAAGTGCTGGATTTGTGGTAAGATATTGTGTAAATCTGGATTTGTCATGGAATATTTTGGTTTCCCCATCAATATTGATTGAGAGTTTTGCTGGGTATAGTAGTCTGGGCTGGCATTTGTGTTCTCTTAGGGCCTGTATGATATCAGTCCAGGATCTTCTGGCTTTTATAGTTTCTGGTGAGAAATCTGGTGTAATTCTTATAGGTCTGCCTTTATATGTTACTTTGCCTTTTTCTCTTACTGCTTTTAGTATCTTCTCTTTGTTTTGTATATTTGATGTTTTGATTATTATGTGACGGGAGGTATTTCTTTTTTGGTTTAGTCTATTTGGGGTTCTGTTGGCTTCTTGTATATTTAAGGACATCTCTTTCTTTAGGTTAGGAAAGTTTTCCTCTATAATTTTGTTGAAGATATTTAATGGTCCTTTAAGTTGAGAGTCTTCACCCTCATCTATACATATTATCCTTAGGTTTGGTCTTCTCATTGTGTCCTGGATTTCCTGGATGTTTTGTGTTAGGAGCTTTTTGCATTTCACATTTTCTTTGACCGTTGTATCTATGTTTTCCATGGTATCTTCTGCACATGAGATTCTCTTTTCTATCTCTTGTATTCTGTTGGTGATGCTTGCTTCTATAACTCCTGATCTTTTTCCTAGGTTTTCTATCTCTAGGGTAGTCTCCCTTTGGGATTTCTTTATTGTTTCTACTTCCATTTTTAGATCCTGGATGGTTTTGTGTAATTCCTTCACCTGTTTGGTTGTGTTTCCTTGTATTTCTTTAAGGGCTTCTGCCTGTTTACCTGCGTTCTCCTCAAATTTTTTGAGAGTGTTGTTTATGTCCTTTTTAAATTCCTCCATCATCATCATAAGAAGTGATTTTAATTCCGAGTCCTGATTTTCCGGTGTGCTGTGGTGTTCCAGACTTGCTATGGTAGGAGAACTAGGTTCTGGTGATGCCAAGTAACTTTGGTTTCTGCTGTTTACATTCTTATGCTTGCCTTTTGCCATTTGGTTAACTGTAGTGCTACTCGCACTCACTGGTTCTGACTGGAGTCTGCTTTTCCAGTTATCTTGGTTGTGTCAGAACTCCTCGGGGTCGGGATGACTCTATGATCCTGAGCTCCAGCTGTTCTGTGTACAGTGGCTCCTCTAGGTTATCTCGGGATATGATGTCTCCAAGGCAGTAGACCAGCTAGGTGTTTGCTGCACTGAGTGTAGTTGCTCCTCTAGGATGCTTCAGGATATGGTGTCCCCTACTCTGCAGTTCTGCGGTTCTTGACCTGGTTAGGATGCCCCCGAATGCAGTTACCTCAGGGGAGCAGATCAGATGTGGGGCTGTTCTGTCCACCGGGGTCCGGGCAAGTGGTGGAAGTGGAGTGGTTTTCTGCTGGAGTGGGTTCTGGGTGCCAGGTGCACTCTGGGATCTCCCTACTGCCAGTTGAGCTTCTAGGGCCTAGGGCACTTAGTGGCTGTTCCTACCTGGGACTCCGTGGTCCCTGAGCTGACTAGGATGCCACTGGATGCAGTTTCCTCGGGGTAGCAGATCAGCTGTCTGGCTGCAACTCCGTGGTCCCTGAGCTGGCTAGGATGCTGCCAGATGCAGTTCCCAAGGGGTAGCAGATCAGCTGTCTGGCTGATCAGTCCACCGGGGTCCAGGCAAGGGGCCAGCCTTACTAATTATATCACCCCTTTTCAGGTCACATTTAGGCATTTGTGTTGGCAAGACATCTTGTGTAAAGCTTCTCTGATATTTCTCAGAAGATTTCTCTTGGCAACAGATGAAGACCATTACCAAAAATCACAACAAGACAAAGTGCAGTTACGGAGCTGGATCGCAGCTCACACATCTATGGCATGTATTTATTCTCACTCACTTTAAAAAGAAAATAAGTGGTTTTCACTTTTTTCAATTTATTTTATTGATTGTACATTGATCATGTGTTCAAATCTAGACCAAGCCACACAGTGAGGTCGGTATGAGCTACAGACTGAAACTTTATCTCAGAATGACAATAACAACAAGAAACATTGGATGATTTCCCCTTAATTTGACCTGAGTGCTTTCTGTGTCTTACTCATTCCAATTCTCCTGATATGACCAGAATCCTTTTGCACATTGCTATGAAATGTTCTCTGCATTGTTCCTAGAACTCCATCTTGATCATTCCATCATGCTAACTAGTAGTTAGCATGTTCTCTACCATGTCCTGGCATACCACTGTGCTTTCCTTCTTCCTTGGTACAGGAAGCAAGGGAGTCTTAGAAAGGCTGCCACCGTTACTAACTGTTGTCTTTATGCAATAGTAATACTCACATGTCTTCAAGCAACTCTCTTGGTCACTTGTCAACAGTTAATTTCTCTCAGGTTTCTCCAAGGCTAGAGGGAAGTAAATATAAGAAAGATAGGAAGAAAGGAAGAAAGGAAGGAAGGAAGGAAGGAAGGAAGGAAAGGAGGAAGGGAGGAAGGGAGGAAGGGAGGGAGGAAGGAAGGAAGGAAGGAAGGAAGGAAGAGAAGAGGAAGAGAAGGAAGGGAGGGAGAACTCAAAGAGTAACAGAGCAATTTCTTTCAGAGATGGAAGTAGTTCTGAGATTTTGAGAAGATAAAAGGCTATAATAGATATTTTTAAACAAATGCTGGAGAGTTTAGGTTTGTATAATAATTTATGATTACTTGATGTAAAAAAAAAAGCTGAGTTCTATAATTCCAGACATGAATTCTAATGCTGTGCTATATACTACATCTAACTAGAGACATCTGTCTATTTTTAGCAAAAGATCTCACACAGAAATGAAATAGTATCCTGCACAAAAATATTTGCTTATAAATAAGAAATCTCAAAAAAATGTTTATTTGTCAAGGTACATAGAAAAATGACAAAAAAAAACAGACAGAATTTTTCCCATTGAATTTTACATAACTCAAATTGTTTAGAGTTACTTTATTTTTATTAATCTTCTTAACATGTAGGTGTACAAGGTATGTGTATGAATTTCTTTTCTCCAGTCTTTATCAGCTTAATTTAGAAAGCAAACTCTGTAGTTTACAATCATGAAGGTCTCCCACCATGTGGCAGCTATAAAAGTATTAATTTGAATTTAAATAGTGCCATTAGCACACATTAAAATAGCATTTTTCTGTAATGTATTAGTCTTCCTTAATTACTCAGTTACATCTATTATTTTAGGAAAGTTTAGAAATTTATTACTTTTTAACTGTGCAAGGTGAATAGAGCTTTATTTTAATAATCGCAACAGGAGTTATAAGAACTCTCTATATAAATTCTTGTAAAATTGCAGACTACCTTTAAGGATAGACTTCCTTAAATTTTTTAGAGTAAGACATGATGAAATTCCTGCTGCCCACAGTAGATGGCACTGTTTCTCCATGCTAGTAAAATGTTACAACAAATTTTGGCAGTTAAAAAAAAAAAAGAACATTTCAATTCTCAAATGTACACACAACAGAAATGTGTTAATGTGGAAAACCAAAAGCAGGACTAAGAATGCTTATGATAATTTGTAATTCTTTGACCTGGAAGCTAAGCAGATGCTAATGTAGCAGAAAATACTTCAACACTTTGGGAGCATTTGCATATGGTGAAATACTATAGAGCAAGGAGAAGGGCAACGATTTACCCATCATGCAACAGAACTCCAAAACCAATGCACACTAAGTCAGAGTTAGAGGATTATTCTATGATGACCTAAAGTTTGCAAAGTTCCAAACATGAAAACCTCCAGTGTAGGTTACATCACCCTTGGGGATGTCTGTAAGTAGAAGAGGGCAAGAAGGAACATGGGGCTTCTTTGCACGTACCATCTTTCACTCTGAGCAGCAACTACTAGGATTTGTTCAATATGAAAATGCATGAGCAGGACATTTTTATTTGTTCAATAACACAGACACACACACGTGTGTGTGTGTGTGTGTGTGTGTGTGTGTGTGTGTCTGTCTGTCTGTCTGTCTTTCTCTCTGTCTCTGTGTGTGTATGTTAGGCCTTAAACACTTTATAAAATAGATTCTGTTGGTATTTAGTTTAGGCTCTGATCCACAGTTACCTGGCAACAGTCGGGTATGCCTGACTCACTATAAAAGAGGCTGCTTGCTCCCTCCTCACTTGCTTTCTTTCTTGCTTTTGGTCCACCTTCTTACCCCCTCTCTCTTCATTCCTCTCCTCCCCCTCTACATGTCTACATGTGCTCATGGATGGTCTCTCCTCTCTCTCCTCTCCTCTTCTCTCTCTCTCTCTCTCTCTCTCTCTCTCTCTCTCTCTCTCTCTCT
>JANHMN010000001.1:118765832-118783332 GCA_030674055.1 Rhabdomys pumilio
CTCTCTCTCTCTCTCTCTCTCTCTCTCTCTCTCTCTCTCTCTCTCTCATTGCCTTTCTTTCAACTCCCCTCCCCATGCCCTGAATAAACTCTATTCTATTCATGTGAGTGGTCCCTCAGAGGGAAGGGATGCCTTTGCATGGGCCCGCAGAGGTACCTATTTCCCCACATCTTACCACACCTCCAACAAACATATCCCTGTTTTGTCTTTCTTTTTTTAAAACGCATCAGATTCAGCCAGGAAAATTAGTTGAACTCCTCTTCAAATATCCAGTCTCTTAAGATCTACTTAAATTACAATCCAAATTTCATGAGTAGGTAGGTGTGTTAAAGGTAGAAATTCCTAAGCTTCTGCTTTGTGTTTCAGATTTTCTGCATTTAGATTTGATTCTCAAGATGGCTGGATCTTGTTTCTTAAGTGAAATTCCTTCCTTCAACATGAGGACATGCTATCTCACTAGAAGCCATGGGTGATTTCCCCTGTTTGCCCCAATCTCCCTTAAGTCAGACATTTTCTCACTAACAATGTTTTTTTAGTATACAAAATATCTTTGAACTTGTCTTATTTTCCAAAACAAAATATTCTATGCTTCTTAGCACCCACTAGCTATTCTTTAATCCAGTTTGATTTTTTTTCAGAGCTAGAATTTCATAGCTCTGTGTTGTCTTCCTCAAGGCCAATCTCCATAGCAACGCAGATTCCACAAACTTACCCCCTAAAGTTATAAGCTTTCATATTGTTGATATTTTTCTGTTCTTTCCTAAGACATTATGAAGCATTAATAGTCGTTTCTCTGGAAGAGAAAAGATATGTAAAACCTTCTAAGGCCTTACCTCAGATGTAAGCTTGTGAAACATCAGTTCTAAAGAGGAGCTTATCTCTGCGTAATAATTTATATTATGAAGTCTCCTGTGTGAGAAGCTGTGGAAGCCTTGAGTAAGTGTGGAAACAGTGAATAAAGTCCTGAGAGGATGTGCATGTCTGACCTGGGCACAGCCATGTCAAGAAGCAATCTTAGGAGCCATAGGAAACTGGCAAAGCCTTCCCAGTGTGCATCATGCTTTGAGTTATCAGAGCCTCCTTCAGGTCCAATTGCAAAGGTTAACAATGTGTACAAATACAGGTGTTTACAAATGAGTGTGTGTGTGTGTGTGTGTGTGTGTGTGTGTGTGTGTGTGTAAACTGGCAGCTGCAGCAATCTCCTTCTGGATGTTTACAGCATAGGAGTGCTCCCCCATAGAGATCTCCTGTGTAGACTAGCTGATTCCTCCTTCTGTGCTGCTCATGATAAAGGCCCAAAGTTCCAGGAGGCTGTGCAGTTGATTCTGCTACATTAGGAAGAGAACAGCCCCTGACCTCAGCTTTTGTCCACCTGTCTGCATGTTTTTCCTTTTTTATTTCCTTCCTTGTCACCCCTGTCAGGTTTCCATGATGAAATCATGCAGGATATGGTGCTCCTGTTCTTCCATGTAAAATATGTAGCTTCTTGCAGAGTTGGTATGAACTCTGTCACTTCTCTACATTTTTCTAAAATGGCATCTAAGTAGAAAATATGAGTTCTCAATTAGTTCTTCTTGGCACAGAGTTCAGGGGCTCTAGCAGGCCCAGAAACAAAAAATATGGCTCTGGCAGGCTTTGCCCTACACAGGTTCCTTCTGCCTTGCTATAAACCTTTAGGTTAGATTCCTAAAGTTAGCCACCAAGATCTATCTATTATTTGGCCACTTCCTCCTACTGATGCTGACCACTAAGTTCCAACTATCAAAGTATCTAAATACAGCAATCAAAAGCCTCCTATGAAGAAATAGTGAAGAAATCACTTATTGGATAAATGAGCAATGGTGAGAGGCCTTACGAGAGATGTCTAATAAGAGAAAGTTTGTTTTAAAAATATTATTGTGGAAAATTGGAAAATATCAATCTATTATCTATCTATTATCTATCTATCATCTATCTATCTATAAAATACAAAATACAGAAGGGTGGGTAGAAATGTTTGGACCCCACATGCAAGCCATTGATTAGTGACCTGACCTTCCTGGAAAGACTGGAACATACTAATTTTATCTCCTGGCATCTCCTACCTAAGGAAACTAGGGTACAAGTTTTAAGTGATATAATTTGAGCTTGTGAAGGAGCCCTGCAGGAATCTGTAAAAGAAATTAATATTGCATATGGAAAATAATTTGAAAAACACTGTAGAAATAGATATTTGGAAGAGTTCAGTAAACTGGATAAAGAGATTCTGTAAAGTTAGATAAGCTAAAAATGCTAACATTACCCTGATCTGTTTAGCAACTTTCTGTCCTCATGCTAATTCTGTAAGCACAAATTTATGCCCAGATGACTTGTGATGTGGAGGTTTTTCTAAGAGTTAAAAGTTAATGTATAACTTGCTTTTGCAGACCCCGAATTGTGACTTTATGTGTGCTTTGTGTTTTCTAGTGACATAGTTACATGGGTATTTTGGGGAAAAATAATGGGTTTGAGGAAAATAATGAAAAGGCTTTTGATTATGTATTGTATAATAAGGAAGTGTGTAACCAATAAAAGACTAAGGTGAACTCAGAATTCAGAGACAGAATCTGAAAGCTGTCTCCGAGCACAGCTTCCGAACAACAATGAGTTACCTGTCAGTTTGCATCTGCAAAAAGAAAGAAAGAAAGAAAGAAAGAAGAAAGAAGAAAGAAAGAAAGAAAGAAAGAAAGAAAGAAAGAAAGAAAGAAAGGAAAAGCCTCCTATGGCAACTTTATAACAAACCCAATCAGAATTAAATTAAGCACCTCTTCCTAACACTAGTTTTCTCCTTTCCTTTATAAAACACCATTGACCTATGATCTATATCTGTTTCCTCTCTATCCAGAGGCAGTCCATTATTTCTTCAGGGAAAAATATTCCTTTCCCTTCTCTATTGTGCCCTTCTCCTTCTCCTTCTCCCTCACCCTCTCTCCTGTCTTTGTCTCTTATTCCCTGGCCTTTGTCCCTCTAAGGTAAATAAATTTTCTTTGTGCTGAAACCTTGATCTTGAGATGTCTCATATAGACTTTGAGGTCCTTTCAGTGAGGAGAAACTATGAGCAGAAATCCAGTGACTGTGACATAACTGTAAGCTATTGGTAGTTTCTCTCTCTCTTGGTGCCTGGAGAGAAACACTTCTCACAGAGCAGCCCCATAAGCAAATTACAGGGAGCTTAAAGACAAAGAACACAGAAAATCTACCTGCTGGTTGACAGTTGCAGTGGGAAGCAAGCAAGCCAGAAGTTTAACAGGAGCCGTGGGCACAAAGTTAGCTGGGGCATTTGAACCCTGAGTTTCTAGAACAGAGTTGGGTGCTTTGCCATACAATTTTCAGGAATAAGGTAGAAATCAAGATGGCTTTAGCTAAGACAAGATGGAGAAGCATCTGCCTTATTTTTAATTGATTTATAAAAATAATCATGTTTATGGGGTACCTTATGATGCTTTTTATTTATGTCCACAGTTTAAAGTTTAAATTAGACTGTGTCTCCTCAAATAATCATCATAGATGATTAAAATATTAAAACTTCTTTCTTCTAACTTTTGAGGTTTCTTATTTATGGTCACTGCATTATGTAAGTATTACACACAACACTATCTTACTCTGTCTAGCCATGGCTCAGGATTTTCAGAGGAGTCTTTTCCCATTTTTCCCTTCCTGTTGACTCTTCGCAGGTTTTCTCTGATAACTAGCATTGCACTTTCAAGTTTCATGAGATCAACTCTTTTATGTTCCACATATGGATGACACATGCTATACTTTTCTCTCTGTATCTACTGTCTATATTATTTCTGTCAAAATAATTTCTGTGCTGAGATATTGTATCATTTTTTAATAATGGTAGCATTCTACTATCAACATGCATCATGTTTTCTTTATCCATTCTCAATTCTGTGGACTCTTTAGCTGTTTCTATTTCTTGGTTGTTGTGAGTAGTAATGTAATGAATATCATATAAAAAACATCTTTTCAACAGATTGAGTTCATTTCTTTTGGATTTATACCCAATTATATTTTTGAAGGAATTTCACACTGTTTTCTATAATATCATTTTGAATATTATTGTGAAAAAGCTTTCCTTTTCTCTATATTTTTCCATTTTAGTCAATATATATGGAACTCTGATATAAATAAAAAATTACTGTAGGGTGTGTCTATTTAAATCACATTTCTGTCAGGAAGTATGCTTGATTCTATTGTCTTACTGAAACCATTAAAGATAGTCGATGCCATCAAATTTGGCCTCTTTTTCCTATTGATTTGCTTTTCTTTGGAGCATTTACTTGTTTCCAAAAGATAGAATGAGTGCCTGTCAATCATTATGCGTTTAAGTTCCCACAAACAAAGAATTTGAACAGAGGTACAGTCATAATTCTATGAATGGTTTTAAATAGCAACTCTATCCTCAAATAAATAAAGATCGGGATTCAATACCTGGGCTAATAAAAATAAAATAAACAAATAGATAAATAAACAAATAATTGCAGTTCTTTGTTACCACCTCATGAAAATGCAAGAAAATAAACTATCAGAAAAATAACAGCCTTGCCAAAATATAGTGATTGTTCATTCCATTGTTTTTATTTGCAAATGTGCATTACTTTTCAGATAATTAACTTTTCTCCATTGCATACTTATTACCTGTAGGCACAGTAACATTAAATAAATCCTAAACAAAGTGATCTCTTAATTATTTCAAGCAGAGACACACTAGTTTTTTTTTTTTTTTTCATAGAATTTTGGTAAATAAACATCATGTGAACAAACTGAAAGTATGTGCTATAATTTGACACATTGAGCGCAAACAAAACAAAAACCCTTGAGAGCGTGGAGCTTGAGAGATGACCCTTCAGTTAAGAACACTGCAGAGGACTTAGGTTGAGTTCCTAGTTCCAGGGGATTGATGCCCTCTTCTGGCCCATGTAGGTACTGCTCACACTTAGTGCACATAAATTCAAACTCATAAACAAAAAATAAAACAAATAAATCTTTTTTTTTTTAAATTAAGGATGCACTCTTAAAACTTTCAATTTCTTGAGGATTTTTGTGAGGCCCACACATTTTTATGACATTGGTTCTGTGTGACTTAAACATGTGTGTCCTAAAGTTATTTGTAGCAAAACATAACTTTAAATTTATGTAAAATTTATGAAAAATATTTAAAAGGAAAATATGTAGAAAATCTTCAAAGCAGCAGGGAAGTTTTTTTTTAGTGGAACAAAAGATATATCTCACAATGTATGACCCTTCCATAGTTTTCCTCTGCTTTTGGCAGCTGTCCCCCACTTTGGTAAGTACAATGAGCATTAGCTTGTTGCATATAGGTAGAAACTGTATCCATGTTAAAACCTTTTGGTTTTATTTATACGAACTTGTTTTCATTGTTTAATTAACATGCTTTTTTGCAAAACACAAACATTCTGTGGTTATCATTGGTTAAGAAGAAACACTTGGCAACTTTTTCTTTCATTTAAACTAATAGAAATCATGTGTCTAGGAGCTTTTCTGTTCCAGTTTTCAAGAAAAATAAAAAAGTCTTGTTATGCAAAAGATGGATGTGTTTATCCTTGACTTCTAAACACCAACTCAGATGACTTTCTCACAATCCTCCTAGACTACAGTGGAAATGTTGGGGAGTGATTTCGAGTGACCTCAGAGTGCAACTGCAATTCAGTCTTTTGTTCCCAGAAGCAAACAGAAACTGAAAACAAGTTCACAGTACATATGACATTCAGATTGAAAATTTTCTTTCTTGTTATCTAAAACTCAGAGGAAGAAACTCTTGGTAGCCTCTTGTATCTTCTGTAATAATTGTATTACATTCAGTTATTTAACAAAAGAATAAATTAGGAAATGTGATTGGACATTAAGATCACTTAGAATAATTCTTTTCTGTATTGACTAATAAGCACATATTTACAGAAAGACAGAGAATGAAAGAGCAAAAACTTACCTAATACCTCACCTCTCCTGTTTAATGTTATTCCCTTTCACTTCTACTTGCTTACCAACCTTCAATTTCATTTTGCAATAAAAATAGCAAAAAGAAATTAATAAAAGTTACACTAACATATATGTATCAAAATTTAATCAATTTGTAAAACATTGTTGAACATGCTACTGGGTATCCCTATTTGTACAAAGTAAAATTAAGTTGAACAAACATTCTTCCCTATATAACTGTATTCAGATTTTAACAGATTGCTTCACTTATTTGTCTTTAAATTTAGAGACTATACCTTCACTGATAGAAGATGTATTAGTAAGGTCCATGTGGGGAAGCTCTGCCTTTGCAACTATTCAGCTACAGTTTTAAAACAGTTATCCAACATTCCAACAGCTGCATATAACTTTACCTACCTCGGGGTAACTCTGTTGTTGAATACTATCAACTTGATGGGTTCTAAGTTTGCCTGAGATGCAAGCTCCTGGCACATTAATGGGAGATAATTTTGGTCAGGATATCTGAGTTGGGAGCGCTGTAAGGAGGGTTAGCACAGGAAGGACAGTGTGAGCTGACCACAGACAGTCATGGTTCCCTGCTTCCTGGGTGTCGATGTGATGTGACCAGCTGCCTGAGGCCCCTGTGGGTGTGACTTCCCTGTCTTCAGAAACTGGAACTTTGAAATGATTTGTAAGTTTTTCTCTTTAAGTTGCTGGTGTCAGAATATCTTATCATAAAAGAAGTACTGAGCAGTTGTATATATCAACACTTAATAAAATAGGAGTTCAAGGATTTGAAAGAGAGAAGGGAAGACTATATGGAGAGTAAGTTTTGAAGGAAAGCAAAGGAAAATATACATATATATTATACTTTCAAAGAATTAAAGAATAATAAAAATCAGAAAAGCAAATATAATAAAATAGCAATATATTTAAAATATGTTACATCAATTCACAAACTACTTTTTCTACACCAGTCATAGAAAACCTGAACAGATATAACATAAATCCTTGTGAATGGAATGGCTTAGAACTAATCCTCAAATACCTCATAATTTGAGCAAAGATTTCGAGCGTACATACAAGGCCCCATGCAGAGTAAGAGTACTGTGAAGGAAACCAAGGGTGGGTAGTCTCATCCTGTGGATGTTAAGACTATTGGAAACGCTCCATGGTGATTCACAAAATATGTTAGTATGCAGTTACCGATAGTTATGAGTGCTTGGGGGCATACATCAGTATCAGGAGATGGCTCACTGTTCCCACAGAATGACAAAGGGGTGGCTTAACCAAGAAGGATGAGCATATTCAAACCATCAGGCAAGAGATAGTGAGTCACATCCACAGAAATGGATGTTTCTTCTATCCCTCTGGTGGCCAGTGTGAGACTGGGTCATTAGCTTATGTGCCTGTACTTGGAGACTCTCCTGAAGAGTCTATCTTATGGATAACACTGAGAATAACTATGTCCTGGATATAAAAATCAATGTTTCGTGAAACAATTCTCAAGTCAAAAAATCAAAACAATAGTATAAAATAACAGTTAATTTTAAAACCTGAGCCAGACATGGAGGCACATTGCAGGAATTCCAGCATACTAGGAATTCTAAGAAAGGAAAAATGACAACAGCTAGCCTGGGGCTGCACAGTGAAAGATAATCTACAAATCTAATAATAATAATTCTAATATTTGAATCTTTTACTATAACAGATTTAATTGGATATTTAGCTTATTCGTGGGGCTTCTCTTTTTCTAGAGATAGTAAATTCTAGACATCACTGGGCCAGTAAGAGCAGTAATGTTGGCACAAAACCCAAGTGTAACAGTATAGCCTACAACCTTACACTGCTCTTACTTGGAAATGTTTTGAGGTCTGGCCTTTTATAAGCTTCTGGATGATATCTCTGACCCTTTGGCATATTTTTCTGATAAAGAAACTTTTTCTGCATTTGAGATTGAGCCAGACTTTAGTGGGATAATCTGTTTTAACATGTGATTTGTGGTGAAAGGTTCCATTTGTTCTGGGATACACTCACCTTCACGTGTAACTTGACTGTATCCGCCCGGCGGCCACAGACGAACTGGGTTCACCTGAAAGGAAAGCTGAAAATAAAAAGGAGACGGGGCGCCAAAAGAAACGTGGAACAAGACAAAGTTTTCTGATCAAGGCTCAAAGTTTAAGTTTCAGCACTTGTATATATAGGAAAAGCCCATAGCAACCATTCTTTGTTTCAGCTGCATTATGTCGTTGTTATTGTTGTTTGTAGACTTACATATTTTTCCCATTTGATAATGTTCTTTCTTCCTTTCTTTTTTGTCTTTTCCTTCCTCCCTTTCTTCCTTTCTTCTTTCCTTTCTTTCATTATTATTATTTTATTTTTTTTTTTTTGGAGACAGTGTCTCATGTATGTAGCCAACTCTATACTCAAACACACTAGGTATCGTAGGATGACATTGAACTTCTGCTCCATCTACCTATTCCATGTTTGCATGTGTGTACCAGCATAGAAGGCTTAAACAGAGTCTTTTGTTTGCTAAGCAATCACTCTATCAACTGAGATACACCTCCTGCTCTCTTTTTTGATGGTTTTAGTGCTTCCTTTCACTTAAATCTTAATTATGAATAGATAGAAAACCTTTTCAAGTTCTGAGAATAGTCTAAAAGTTCTACAACACAGTACTAGTTAGTACTTATTATATTACAGGCCCATTTCTGAGTTCATTTGGTATATTGACTCAATCAATACATAAAAACACTTTGTTGGGGGAGATTAGGATTACAGGTACCGACATAGCAGGATGTAGCTTTTTTTCTTTCAGTTTTACAGTGGTAAAAATATCATATGAAAAATTCCAATTTTGAATTTTAAATGCTTCCTAGGTTAGTGATGTATGGTGCAATGTTCTGGAGATGCTGAAAATAATAGCAATCATAGACAGCTGCCATGGTAAACACCCTGTACCATGTACTATATACTCTTTAAATTATATAAGGTTGTCAGCCCAGCTCCACATTATATGGGGCTTCTCTTTTTCTAGATATAGTAAATTGTAGACATCACTGGGCCAGTAAGAGCAATAATGTTGGTACAAAGCTCAAGTGTAACAGTATAGCCCACAACCTTATACTGTTCTTACTTGGAAATGTTTTGAGGTCTGGCCTCAAATGTTTTGAGGTCTGGCCCATTGGTTAAACAGTTTTGCACATCATCCAGTGCTAAGCATTAGGGGTATATATAAGATGGTAACTTTAATTTTAATGTTCAGAAGGATATCAAATGGATTTTTCAATTTAAGATAGGTTTATTTCGTTATAACTTTTTTATAAGTTGAGAACCACTTGCAGTCCTATTTTTAAATGAGGAAACCAACATGCAGAAGGTATGAATTATTTCTTCAAGGTCATGAAGCCAATAAATGACAAGGTCTAAAGCCAAAATGAATCAGCTTATCTATGGAGGATGGACACACCAAAGCCAGGTGGCAGCACAGATGGGTGGGAGGCAGGCCAAACTCTGCTGAATGCTGCATCCCTGCCAGTCTTCCTCCAGGTGTCCTCACATCTCAGTCTTGTCCTCAGGCTAAATCATACTCTGCTTTGCTGTGCCTTACTAAGGACTGAGAAGTTATATTCCTATTTCTACCACTATTGGGTCAAATTGACTTTTCATTAGATCTCAGGCCACAAATGCTCAGAAACACAATGCAGACCATGTCTGCTGGGTCTTACTTGGAAAGCAGAGCTTGGGAGCTCACTACTTCCTCACCATCCACCCTTCTACAATGAGGAGAAAGTTGTTATATGGGGAAAAGATGCTTCCACACCATTTACTCTTCTCACGATTCCCCAGTGTGTGTGTGTGTGTGTGTGTGTGTGTGTGTCTGTGTGTCCTGTTTTACAGATGGAGAAAATAAGATAAAAGGTGAACTCACTGTTTCTTTTCAAATATATTGACTTAGAAAGTGGTGGAAGTGAAATGTTAACCTAGGCAGGTTCTTTCATACAACCACATTCTTTTATTGTCTATCATTGGAGAGAGGAAAATAGAATCACTTCCCTGACCAGAAGGATTATCATTATATGATTATATCTCATTGCTTCTCTGACCTGAGACTATGTCTTCAGACAGTGTTGGCATCTTGGAGACCTTACAACTTCCCCCTTAAAATAGAACATTTTAAATCAGAAACAGGAAAAGATTGGAGAAAGAGAGAACTAAGGTTTCTTGCAGACAGTTAATTGTATTTATAAATATTTCCTTTTGGTCAACAGAGGTGGCTCCTAGAACTAGGGACTACTACCACAAGAAGAGCTAGCAAGCATTATTCACTAAGCCTTGGTTTCTACTCTAGAGGAGCAGATCTGTAGTTACCAAGAGACGCCTTGCTCTTCAGCTGCTGGGGAAAGCAGGACATAGAGTCTGGTATCAATCATGGGTAAAGTATAGAATCCATCTAACCCAGATGCTTGACTCTACTCAGTGCCTTAAAAGGAATGTTGCCTTCTGCTCAGCATTGAATAGCCATGATGGATGGGATAATTATGACACTGGCTTCATTACCATTCCTGGGACTGTTTTCTTTCAGATCACTGAAATTTTTTGAATGTAGGGGTACAAGACCCATGACAGCAAGGAAGTCATCTTTTTGTTGACTTTTTTTTTTCTGTTCAGTGTTTAAACTAGAAATTGACCCTGACTAGCCACTTTATAAAGAAATATATGTTAGCTAGCTGCCTGAATGACAAAATGAATGAGGACAAGTTTTATGGGCATTTGTCCTGAGCCTTGTGATAGGAAAGTTAAAGGGAAAGATGTTGGGAATGAGAGAAGAGTAGCTATGTGCATGTAGAGAGAGGAGAGACTCACTCTTTACACAACAATGAGAAGGTTATGGATGACAACATAACAGCCTTGAGGAGAATCATCACGTGCCCCAGTCATTGTACAGTGACTTGCAGTGGATTACAGCCATGGAGGAGATGACTGTTCTCAGTTGGAAAAGTTCAGGGGCTCATCTGAACATCCATTGATAACATCAGCCACCTGTCTGGAATGGAAGTGGCTTGGATCTTTGTAATTTTTTATGGAAGACTTTTGTCAGCAAATGCAGTGCACTCCTGTTGTTCTTCTCTTTTGATGCATTGTCAGGCTTTGTTGTTTCCTTTTAATCCTCTTGACTAAGGCACTGTGGGAGGGTCCCTACACAAGTGTTGTTTTCTGCTGAGAGAGGCTCTAGCTAATGAGTCCAAATATCCTTAATGGCTTTAAAGATAATGTTTACTTAATACTGGGAACTTTTCATCTTTTCATACATTCTCTATAAACATAGAGAACCATAAACCTTCAGTATAGTTGATAGAAACAATATATTATTTTAATTCAGGAAGATGCATAGATCCTTCTCTTCCTTTGAATATCAGCTGCTCATCCTCAAAAAGAAAAATATTGACCCGTTATGTTATATATTAAAATAAATTTTGTTAATTCCTTGGGACACTAGTTAAAGTACTCTCTGTATTCTTAAACCAGGATGAATGTCCGTGAATCAATTGATACTGATGTCTGGTTTGGGGACTATGATCACCTGACTGTAATAGATGTACAATTGAGACATAGAAGCATCTCTAATCGTGTTCTATGAATACATTGCTCAGGATGCTGCCACCTCTTCTCTTCCCAGCACAGACCATCTCACATTAGCAAAGTTCGATCTTATTCATCAGGCTGTTTCCTTAGAACTACTTGTGTGCTAGAGATGTTTACTTCTGGCCCTCTGTTTGCCTCTCAAACTTGAGAATTTCCGCTATCCATCTCGAACCCTTCTCCATCTTTTGGACCGTTCTCCCAACACTTTTTCCTTGTATCTCTGGAGCCTTAGCTCACTGTCAGCTTTTTTCTCCCAGTAAATTCAATCTCATCAGAGGGGCTCCATTTTTCTTGATCTAAAATAATGTCAATTAAGGTTTAGATTACTTATGTACATGTTTTAGAGTTAGGCATACTCAAATAACTAAGTTACAGAATCAGGTCAGGTGGAGAAAATGGCATACATCTGCACAGTGGAATGTTATACGGATATAAAAAGAACAAAATTATGTCCTTTGCATGAAAATTGATATAACTGGTGATCACCACATTAAGCCAACTAATACAAATTCATAGACAAATCTCATGAGATTTTTCTCTCATTTGTATTTCTAAGTTTTTTTAGCTGACTAAAATCATATAAATATACGTGCTATGAAATTAAAAGTTGAGCTATCTAGGGGAAAAAGGGAACTAATGAGAAGGGAGAAAAACAAGATATTAGGAAAGAACAGAGGAGGAAATAGAGTATATCACATACCTCTATGACAATTGTCAGTCACTTAATAATATGTATAAGAAATATACATGAACACTAAACTCAGTTGTTGTACTTTATATGCAATAAAAATATATGCTAGGTCACATTTTACCTATTATCACATACATTAAAATTAAACAAAAATTTTGGTTGAATACTGAAGCATCAATGCTACACTTATGTAATCTGCATTTTTCCTCTGAGAATTCTAAGTTCCCTCCCAGTTTCTAGAGTGGGAGTATTTTTAGTCTTTGGACGTATGTGTCTGCCTTTTGGAATTCCCATGTCTGCAGAACATAGTACTAAGACTCCATAAGCCTTATGTTTTCTTTGTAGACAAGGCCCTTTCCGTCAGTCACACTTGTATGGTGAGTGTGTATGCTACAATGTAATCCCTGCTTGAACATTTCAGAAACATACGTTGCCTCTGTTATTAATGCTTTCTCATTGTTTTCTTTAGCTTTTTCAATACTTTATCACTTAACAGTATATCTTAAAATTTGTGAACTTTCTTTTGAAATACTTATAGTATAACTCATTATTAGTAGACCAATATAAATATCTGCCGTCATTTAGCCAAGCATCCATTGTTAGACACTTGAGTGACAAACATTTAGTTGTAGTAAATTTTTAGATCAAAGATTATAATGAATTTGACATGTAGCTGGGTAATGTTAGAGCCCTCCACTCACACTCTCAAAGTAAAATGGGCATGAGATCATGACTGGAGCCTTAGGTTTGGAGTTTTTGCATCAAAGCTATTCCAGGTATCTATTATGCTGGGTGAAACTAAAGGGGCTTTTTGAACAACCCAGTGTTAGAATCCCTGGGGGGAATAAGGCACAAACAGCAGGCAAGGGGAAAATGTGATAAAACTAAAGGAGGTGTAGCCTTGTGTGAATGGACAGCAATGGTTTCAGGGACATAATGGAATTTCAAAAAAAAAAAAAATCCTTTGTAAGAAGCCTACATTTTCTTTAACAAAAAGCTTGTAATGTTTGTTCACACTCTGTCTTCAAGAAGTTCACATAGGTCACATGGAAATTTACAGAGGCTAGTACACAAAGGCTTATAAATGCAAACTTCAAAAGAATATCTGCAAAGCTTGCATGCTATGAATCTCCAAAGTAGGTATCAGGGTTAAGGCTATAAGCTTTGGAACACAAAAAGTCATAAAAAAGGCTTTTAGTCACTGCCTGGCAGTTTTGAATAGGGGTTGGGGGGTGTTGGGAGTGAGTTGGGGACTTATGGAGAGTCCTGGAATATGTCCCAAGTTTACTTCTTTAAAAAACAAAAAATTATAAATGTAAGTAATTTTTTTGTTTGGTTTTAAGGTGCAGTTTTCAACTACATCCTCCCTAAGGATAGTGGGCCTGGTAATTTCTAATGCATATGTTTTAGTCCATTATTTTGTTTGAGACAGACCTCAAAACCATCCCTCTTGAGCTCATGTGCAAGGCAATAGAAGAATAGATTTCCTGCATATGAAAGGAAAGTCTAGAATAAATAGCCCAGGAGGAGAAGCAACTTTAAACGAAGAATCATGTAAGTGTCATACACATTTTTTAAACCAATAAATCAAAGGATGGCAAAACAAATTATGTCAAAACTTTTCAAATTATCTCAAGAATATCTAGTATTGCAGTTGAATGTACAAGCATTATTTGAAACTATTTCAAAACCTAATATTTTTTCTCTGTGTTCTTCACTCTAGAAGCCAAAATAGTGGTGATGTTAATAGCAAATTATAGTTATATTCTATATTAGTATTGTTACTTTAAAACATTGTTTATTTAAGAAATTATTAGATCAGTGAAATCAAAAAGCAAATACTACTTATTTTTGATTTTCTTATATCTCCTCAAAATACTAAATATTAATAAGTTTCTCCTTTTCCATAAAATAATAAATAGTAAATTCAAGAGGAATGTTAAAATTAGAGTATCATTGCTTTGCAAACCCATAATGAAAAAGCAAGTTCTAAGAATTTTAGATGAAAGATTGATTAAAAAAATTAATGGGTAAATGACAACACTTGAACTATGTTAATCTGAACAGAAACAGCACAGTCCTATCATGTTCTTTCCTGAAGTCATACAAAGGGGACTTCAGACCATATCTCTTCTCTGCTGCTGTTTCTGTCTGTTTTCAATTGCCACACACTCCCCAAGTGACAAAATCAAGTCGAATGAGGTCTTTGTTTGCTGCCAGGTTCCTGCAAAACCCTTCTGTGGAGGTATGCATTTCTTAATGCCATATACAGAATCAGTGCTTAGAAACTAGGAGAAAGTTAACAATACATGTAATTTGGTAAACTGATATGGCATCAGACACTGTGCTCACAGATTATACAAGCAGATCTACACAGTTTGCCCCACCCAACAGGTGTAAACACATTTGTTCTCCTTTCAGTCATCTAACAGACAAACCTGCATCACTGCCCATGTCCAGGTGAAGTTTTACTTAAAACAATGTCTCTGTACACACAGCGAACAAGCAGATGGACTGGCCAAGGCTCCCTCTGCTCATTTGAACAGTATCACTTACAGCAGGCTTCAGGACCATCCTGAATGGGGAGTGCTTAAAGCATTCATCTATTATCTGCTTAGATCTATAAAGGATGGCAGGATGTTAATATGAGCACAAACTGTCTTCTTCCATCAGCTAGCAATGAATAATAACTCTTCCCATGAGGCCCATTGTTGTGAATTCAACAGTTAAGGGTCAGATTGAATCACAGAAACTGGATCATCTTTTCCTATCTTTCTTTTGCTGTCTGTGTCTATTTGAACCTAAACTTTAACATATCACTTCCATTTACAGCTAAGTAATAGTAGATTTTTCAGGTGTGATGATGTATGGTTCAGTCAGCTCAAGATGGATCATTTCTACTACACGAGTTTTTCAAGATGGATCATTTCTACTATATGAGCTTTCCATATTTAGGTTCAAAAGCTAAGGTTTTTCAGTGTCAAGAGCTGTTTTAAGATTGGTGTATAGCTTTCTCCCCCAATTGTAAGTTCTAAGAAAATAATAATTTTAAGAAGCTAGAATGATAGCTCAGTACTCAAAAGGAAGGTAATTCTTGCAGAATATAGGATTTCTATTCATAGCATCTTTATTGTATGGCTTACAACCACTTATAACTCAAGTTCGAGGGGGTATGATGCCCTCTGGCATTCAAAGACATTGTATTTCCATGTACAAACTCACATAGACACAGGTACGCAGACATACATAATTTTCAAAAAAATATTTATTTTTCATTGTATTTATTTATTGAGGTGTGTGTGTGTGTGTGTGTGTGTGTGTGTGTGTGTGTGTGAACCTATGTGCCAGACACAGAGCACATGGGGAGGTCAAAGACCTCTCCTTCTACTATGTGGGTCCTTGGGTTTGAAATCATGTGGCCAAGAATGTCAGCATATATCTTAGCACCCATACCTTTTCATCAACCCTCAATAGAATTGTTTTTAAAATAAAAGTTTAATATATAAACAACAAGTAGCAAGGTGGAACTAAGGTGATAAGAAATTGGACACTGAGATATAAAAATATTTTAAATAACGTGGAAGCAGCAAACACGATGAAGAGCTATTTTTTTCTAGAGATCAAACACACCTGAAAGGAGCTGATGCTCACCGAGAGATAGCATCATGTCAGGACTGGAGGAAAGATGTGGTACCTTGTTCCCCAGGAGCCTGGAGAAGCATCACAGACGCTATTTGAAGACAATAGATGTTGGAGTGAAGACGAGAATCTTTTTTTTTTCTCTCAAGACACAGTATAAAAAGGAATCTTACTCAAGTCAATTTACCATGAAATTTCTGAACAAGAAACTTAGAGAGAGTCATTGGGTGGTGATAGTGAGCTCTGAGGAGGAGACGCCCCAGGAACAGTGAGTACTACAGGAACCTGGTGCTAGAGAAAGTTCCACTTGCTAGTACAACAGAGCAATCTCTGTGTACATGCGAACTTATTAGGCACATGGAAAGAGGGATAGGGCCCTTGCACTGTCCAGCAAAGCCCCCGACTGAGAGCATTTCAGTGCCAAGTTTGAAAAGAAAATCCTTCAATCAGTTCCTGTCAGTTACTGCTATGGAGCAGGTCAAAGTATGAAGTTGGACAGAGAGTAAAATATACTGATATCCAGCTTCAGAGGGGTCTAACCCTAGCTTCTGTTCCAGAGGTGTCTATTTCAAGCCTCTGCTCCAGAGGAGTCTATCCCTAGCTTCTGCTTCAGAAGGGTCTATCCCTGGCCTCTGCACCATAGGGGTCTATCCCTTGTCTCTGCTGCAGAAGGGTCTAACAAACTCCTCTGCTCCATGGGGGTCTATTTCATAGCTCTGTTTGTCAGGCTTGCTTCCTGTTAAAAGAACACAATTTAAAAGCATATCTTTATAACCTTTTTGTTTGTGTGGTGATGGAGGAGCATGTGTCACATACACATGTAGGAGTCAGATTACTGGCTCTCTGCTTCCACCATGCTGGTCTCAGGAATTGAACTTGCATCTTCAGGTGTGTTGAAAAGTGTCTTTATCCACAGAGCCATATCACTGGTCCAAGAATAGCATCCTTTAATGCCATTGAGCATGCTGACTTACTTGGTCCGACTAGCTTCATATTGTACCACAGTAAATACATTCTCTGGAGTTTTCTCTTGCTCTCGGTTTATTCTTAAAGCTAGCAGTTTTCTATTCCATCCTATTAATGGCCTGAGTCAGTATTCTAGTTTCAGAATATGTTTCTTCTAAAAAAAAAAAACAAATGAATTCACAAGTAAAGTATTTATGTTTTTATTAGTAAGTTAAAGATATGTCTCAGGAGGCCTTAGTTTACCTGATTACTAATCACCATAGTGATTGTTCATGTCCCTGAAACAATAGGTCTCTCTACTGTCTCTTAGACCACAGGTCCCTGTAAGGTATCCAGAATATTTGTCATTTCATGCTTATCAGTTTCAATTAACATGATGTCATAAATCCAATGAACCAATATATTGTATTATGATATGCCACATGATTCAGGTCACTGATGCGCTTGACATGATCATGAACATCTGGATCAATATAGCACTGAGGCAAGACACGAATATATCAAATTCTAAATTCGATATTCTCAATTTAACAGAATAGCTCCTATTCTCAATTCAATAGGAGTTTCACTGAGGCAAGGCATGAATATATCTTA
>JANHMN010000001.1:118788238-118834904 GCA_030674055.1 Rhabdomys pumilio
ACACACACACACACACTCACACCCCCCACACACAAACTCACACAAATTCACACACACACACACACACACACACACAAACATATACACACATGCGTATATATACATTCACACTTGCAAACAAATATACATGTAAAGAGAACAATGAAGAATGTTTCCCAAATACATTTTATTAAGATAATCCCATCTTAAGTTTTTGATAAAAATGATACAAAAGTGTACCATATCCCACTCTGAGCCTCCAATTAAAAATATATGAGCATAAGATTTTTTCTTGTCATGGTAGAGGCAATCATTAAAGATATTTTTAAGTTGCATGTGGGCATCTAAGCCATAAATTTATCTTGAGATTATGCAAGTCTAATTCCAAGCCTGCTTGTTCTACAAAGTTACATGAGCAAAGACTTAACTCCTGTCTTTTTGGGGCTTCACAGTTCCTGTTCATAGTCATCTAGTTTATAGGTGCTGTTTTATAGTAGAGTGAGTGCACCAGTGTACAATTTATTTATTGTCTCCTTCCCTCATCTATTCTCACCTTGATATTCAGAATTTCTGAAAAAGGAACTGAGAATTGAAGACTCCAAATCTCCAGTTCTTGTTCACACTCTTGTTTAGAAATAAGTGGACATGTGGAAGAAATACTGATATTACATGGTCACGAGTAGCCTCTAAAGTAGGCCCCAGGAATACTCCAATTTGAACAAGCAGTGGTGGGACACACCTTTAATCTAGGCACTTAATAGGCCTCAGAGGCAGGTTGAATTTCTCTGAGTTCAAGGCCAGACTGCCCTACAGAGAAAGTTCCAAGACAGCCAAGACTACACACACACACACACACACACACACACACACACACACACACACAAACACCACTCAAAAAAGACTTCTGTTTGTTTTTCTTCATGTAGCTAATGTTATCTGATATACTAAATTATTAAGCAAGATAATTTTAGATTAAGAAGCAAACCAGAAAGAGGTTTGTTGAGATATATACATCCAATGTCAATTTAGAATCAATCCTAAGAGAGTTACATTTTTCGTGGCTTTTAAAATTAATTAATTAATCAATTAATTAGTCATCAAATTGCTTGTAGTGGTGTCTGTGGGATATTTTCTTGATTTATGACTAATGTGTGTGGGTCTAGTGCATTGTGGGAAGTGCTACCTGTGGGCAGCTGGTATTGGGATGTATCAGAAAACAAACTTAACAAGCCTGTAAGCAGTATCCCTTCACAGCCTCTGCTTCAGTCTCTATCTTTCTGTTCTTGCCCTGAGTTCCTGCCCAACTTCCCTTCATGATTGAATTATCTTCATGATAAGATATAAACTGAAATTAACTCTTCTTCCTAGGTGGTTTTTTTGTCTCTATATTTTATTTCAGAAATACATTTCAAACTAATACTCATGCATAAAGTAGCTGGATGTAAACCCAGACTATAACAACACAAAATCAAAGGTATTTGATTGAGGAGAGAAGAAAGATACTGTTGCCTACTAATAACTGAAGGATCTTCTGCTCTCACAGCAGACTTTTTCTTAGTGATATAATCTTCTTGCAGAATTCCTGCTGTCTGATGACACTCTTAAGAAGAATCTGACCTCTGAATAAGCCTAAACCCAGGCACAGAGCTCCAGCCAGCCTTTCCCACCAGGGCAGCAAGGAACAAAGAAATACAGTCATGTGGAAACATTCTGAGTCAGCTCATGGGAACTGGACTGGGAAACCCTTATTCCAGGTATAGCAGATGCTGGTGATACCCCACCCACATTTCTCCTGCAAACATTCACATGTCCATTCTGTCCAGACCTCTTACTACCATATTGAATTGTCCATGGTCACAGGAATATTCTTAACTTCTGTAAAAATAGACTACAAAACACTAGGGAGTAAGTGTTCAGAATGGTCTTCAGCAAATTAGGAGTACTTATAGGTAGGAAGCACTGCAGCTTTCTCACCCTTTTGATAATGGGTGAGAAATTTGATAATTCTAACCTTATAGGCATGCCCTGTGGAACTGAGCACCAGCTCCCCAGTGATTTTCTTTTCCTTTATTTCTTCCCTGTCCTCTTATTGGTAGAAGCAAATTTGAGATTCAAGCCTTAAAGTTTTGCTACTATTTATAATTTTTAAACCATTTTTAATAATATATAAAAATCTTTTATGAATCCAGAAATAGCTTTAATCTTCAGAAGTCTTTAAAAATATTGAAAAGGAAAATCAAAATGGTATCTATAATGTAGCTCACTTATTTTTAGAACAATGGATACCAAAGCTTTTTATTTTACCTGCTTGCAGAGGATGGGTTCTATGCCCACGCTATCAGAGAGTCAAGATCTCTTTTAAAGCTTCCTTTCCCTCACTGTCCAATAGCCGCAGGCATAAGAGCAAATTGAGGATGTTTAGACAATACAACTGGACCTAAACTAGGTCTCCAAACCTTGTCCTCTGCTGTCTAAAGTGGCAATGCCTCTGTATTTGTTGGCTAATTTTTTTGAATGGGTTTCAGGAGGGTACCAGGACCAGGACTCTAGGAGAATATTAGCAGGCTCAGCCATCAGCATCATTAAATACAACTAAATAAATCTAGTCATGTTGAATGGCTTTCAGGAACACAATTATCTGCTCCAAGTAGATTGTTTTGTAAGTGATGAAGCCAATAAAATTTGGAGGATATCTTGATGCCGCTCAAGTAAAAATGTATCTGTTTCCCAGGCCCTGGTGGTCACTGAGGGCTGATGGTGATGATATAGTTGTCCAATGGAGGGCTGAGAACTCTTATTCTAAAGATTTTGACCAGGTCTGTATCCCACTATTGACCATTGTTCACTTCAAAAAATGTCTCTCTGAGCAAGATAGAGAGCAGCATAGATGTTTGGCTATCAACACACAAATTTAGAATTTACTTTGACAGAATAAACATTTAGCAATATATAGTATATAATTATATCAAGATTTATACTAGTACCTCAGACTTCCTTAGCCATGCTTTTCAACCAGTATTACAGTACAGGTAGGGAATGCACGCATCTTGTGAAACAAGCCTAGAAACACCCACAAAATAATGTCCTTGTTGTACCAATGACAGTATGGTAGTACAGTATGCAGGTCAGTATGCAAGTCCACTTCCGGGTAAGAATATTGATAGCATTTCTTCACCAGACATTTGCACAACATGTTACTAAACTGTTGGAGAAGAAGAGGGAGAAAGGATATCCGAGTCAGAGGATTGGTAGTAGTGTCCATGTACTATAAACATGTCATGTCTCTGACACTAATAAATTAATAGCAGCTGTTGTCACCTGCACAAAACCTGCAGAAAGTCAAAGTGATGAGAATGATGCCCTAAATTGGGTAAATTATCTCTAAGGTCCACATATTACTGAGAAGCTATTGGCAGTTGATAGTTTGGAGGAAGCAATAATCTCTTTTTTGAGGATATGGACATTGATATGATTGAAATTTTCTAGTTAATGATCCTACACCAATGCACACATAGAGTACAGTAACAGGACTTAGAGGTTTTTTTTTTTTTTAAACGCATGATGAGTTGGGGGCACACATTGGTGGAATAGGGGAAGGGTTAGAGGGAAAGACTAAGATATACTATTAAAATTAAGGCAGAATGGAAAGGGAAAAATACAGAACATGTGAAGGAAAAAAATACATTCAATATCCCAAAGTCTGGTTGAAACCTTTGAGGAATAAGGATCACAACACATTAACATTTGATGCCAACATAGAGATAATATTCTTTCATTCTAAAGTAGAATGGTCTAAGCTAAGTCCTGAAAGTTTATAACCTTGGATGTGTTGTTGAAATTGACAACCCCATATAAAAAAAAATCTGGTTATTATAATTATAAGCTATATGCCTAGATTGAGCAGATCTAACACTATACTAACTTTCTCCCCAGCTATAAAACTCCTTGCTACTTGCAGTTTCTCCTCATCATGCAGCTCTGATCCATTGCAGCTTCTCCTCCTCTGCCTTCATCTTCTCTCCTTCCCCTCTCATTCTCTACTTTCTTTCTACCTACCCCTTCACTCTCAAACCTCCAGTCCCACCATTCCCTTCCACTGCCCAATCACAGGCGCTAACCTTTATTGAGCAGTTAAAATGTAAAGAAGGTTCACATGATATCATCTGAGTCCTTCACATGATGAACCGCTGTGAGGGGAAACCTTTTTTGAGAAGCAACAGGAAATGGAATTCATGGGAATGTAACAGATTCAGGGACAGCACTCCCTCTAGTTGTTGGGAGACCCACATGAAAACCAATGTGCACTACTGATACATATGTGTGAGGGAGCTAGGTCAAGTCCAAGCTCATTCTTTGATTGGTGGTTCAGTATCTGGAACCCCTCACCCCCAGGGTCCAGAGTAGTTGACTTTGTTGGTCTTCCTGTGGCATTCTTGTCCTCTTTGAGTCCCTTAGTCCTTCCCCCATATCATGCCACAAGACTCACCCAGTTCCATCTAATATTTGCCTGTGGATCTCTGCAAATGTTTCCGGTGATTACTAGCTGGAATTTGTAAGAAGACAGCTCTGCTAGGCTCCTGTCTACAAGCATAACTGAGAGTCATAAAGAGCCTGAAATATACAGAGGTGGATGCTCACAGCTAACCATTGAACTGATCATGGGGTTCCCAATGGAGGAGAGAGAGAGAAGAATGAAGGAGCTGAAAAAGTTTGTGTCCCCATGGGGAGACAACCAACCAAAAATACCAACCAACCAGAGCTCCCAGTGTCTAAACCACCAACCTGGGATCATATAGGGAGGGACCCATGGCTCCAGCTCTATATGTAGGTGAGGATGGCATTGTCGGGCATAGGTAGGAGAGGAAGTCTTTGGTCCAGTGAACTCTGGGTGCCCCAGTGTGGGAGAATTTGTGGGTGGGGAGGTGGGAGTGGGCAGGTGGATGGGAGCATATCCTCATAGAAGCAGGAGGAGGAGAGATAGGATAGGAGGTTCCTGGGTGGGGGAGAATGGGTGCTAGTCCTTGTGGCTAGAACGCAGAGAAGTCCTCCAGGTGTGTCTGTGGATACACTAAAGGCCTTCTCTGTGATTCCCCACAGTGGGCCCCAGAAGACACATGGAGTACATGGGTTTAAGAGATTTATTTTCATGACAGATGGTAGTTGAGTCTGGATGAGCTCCCCAGTGAAACTCAGGACAGACCTGAGTTAAATAGGGAGAGAGAAAGAAGGGAGGGTCTGGGGAATAATGCTTAATTGGCTATGCCCTTTGACTTTTAGGTATCTCATTAGTATGTAAATCTCTTGAGGATGAGGCCTGTAGTCACTCACTCTACCTGTGGAGGGGCTGGTAGGAGTCTTGCCCTATGTGACTGAACAGTGCAAGTTAATGGAGTTCCATGCCACATGTTAGGAGCCTGGATTCTGAGAGCACTGAGGAATAGATGCCCGTCCTTTGCAGGGTCTCTGGGCTACTTCCAGTCAGCGCTTCTACAAAAAACCAAGATCTCTTTCAAGGCCCTACAAATGGGGAAAGGGGATCACATCTGAAAAGTAAATAAAATAGCCAAGAAAAAAATAGTGTCAAGGATTGGTTCCTGCCCATGAGATTGGTGTCAAATTGGGCCAGTCATTGGTTGGCCATTCTCTCAGTCTCTGCTCTATCTTTGTCTCTGTACATCTGGTAGGCAGAACATGTTTTGGAATGAAAGGTTTTGTGGATGGGTTGCTATCTTTATCTTCACTAGGAGTCCTGCCTCGCCACAGGAAGTGGCCACTTTAGGATTCATATTCCACACTGTTAAGTGTCTCAGCTAGACTCACCCCCATAGACACTCTGGGACCTCCCACTTCCAGGTCTCTGACACATCCTAGAAATGATCTCTCTCTCTCTGCCTCTACTGTCAATTTCCATTTCCTCTCCCCTAATCACCCTACACACCCTGCACCCCTTGCCCTCTCCTCTCCCACCCATTCCCTCCTTCCATCTACATATACTATCTCATTTATTTCTCCTCTTGAGAAAGATTGAACCATCCTCCCTTGGACCTCCCAGGTTTTAATGTTATGGAATTTTTAATATAAAATAAAATAATGATAATATAAAATAGCACTCTCAAAATTAAAATTAAATTTAGAGCTACCAGAATATCTGTGGAAAGAGACTGAACAAACTACAACCCTGAAAATTAGAGAATGAGCTAAATGCACAAAGACAAAGTAGAACCAATAGGATCCATAGCTGGAACAAATATATATAATGAGGCACCAAAGAACAAGGAGTAGTATAGTAGAGTGGGATTCAAGTTGGTCTCTGCTATATGCAACTTACTCTTCTGTACCTGGTACCCTAGATTGTTCACCTGTATATACTATGCACATGTGTACCCCTCCAAGCAATGAAGCTAGCAACATGGTACCTTTACCTGCATCAGGCTACATGTAAACTCTTATTTAAACAATGAAATAATTTTATCTTCTTTTAAGAAATAACAAACTTGAAAATTTTCTATCCAAACAGATGCCAATTATGCCAGGGCATGGGGTTGGGGTTGAATATACCATAGGATGGCCAACTCACAATAAAAATGAATATGACTTAATCCATAATTCAAAATAGAGAACCATCTATACTACTCCCCTTAGTCATCTGCTCCTCCACCATTTAGAATCTAGTTTAAAAAAAAAAAAAAACAGGCTATAAAGAAAGGCTTTGAATATCCTCACTTAAGTGGACCATGAGTGACAGCCTTAAAAAAATGTGAGAGTATATCTGCTTCTAATAGGCACTATAGAATAATATTATATTGCTACATTTTGTAAATCTGTAAGAATTGCAATTTTCCACTATATGAATAATAGTTCAAGATCTTGAAAACAGCTAAAACCAAGCAGTAACACACACACACACACACACACACACACACACACACACACACACATAAACCTGGAAACACAGTTCATGCTACCACATAATTTTACATTGAGATTTATACTCGTATGAAACACTATTTTTGGTAAATTGCTAGAAGTCTCATGCATTGGGCACAAGAAGGAAGAGCCTTCAAAATTGTAGGTAGAATAATAATAGCTCAGAAATTAAAAACATTTGTTCTTAACAGGCTGGCCATCCAAGAACAGGTAAGATTCTGCACAGAGACTTAACAACCTAAGACATAAGTACATTGCTTTTGATAATGCATATTCCACAATGAGTAAGGAAGGTATTTTATCAGAATGACCTAAGACAGGTTCAGTCTTGTTTATAAAGTAAAAAAGGAGAGAGGGGGAGAGCTTTTGGGGCAGCTCAGCAAGAATCTGACATTGACCAAGGACAAGAAAATGGGCTGCTTGGCAGTAATATGACATTGGTCAAGGACAAGGAAGTGGGCTTCAGGCAGGAATCTGACATTAGGCTAGAACAATGAAATAATTTCAAGTAGGAATCTAAATTTTAGTCTGAACAAAGAAGTAGGCTTCAGACATGAAAATGACTTTGGGCTAGGATAGGAAAATAGACTTAGATATTTTGGTCATCCTGATAAGCCCTTAGAAATCGTGATCACAGAACTTTATTTATTACCTTGCTTGTGCTTTGACTATTTGTGTTGACTGTGTTGCTTTTCCTTGACTATTTGTGTCTATTGTATTGTAGTCCCTCAACCTAGAACTGACCTTAATAATTGCATGTAATTAAAATGCTATAAAAGCAAATACAAGGTAGGGGATGAGATAGGGGGTTTCTGCTGGGAGAGGAAATGGGAAAAAGGGATGACATCTGACATGTAAATAAATAAAATACCCAATAAAAAATTGTCCTTCTTGCAAACAACTGGGGTTTGGTTGCCAGCACCACATGGTGGTTAACAAGCATCTATAACACTAGTTTATATCTGACTCCCTATTCTGACCTCTGAGGAGACCAGGGATGCTCGTAGTTCATTTACATACATACAGCCAAAACACTCAAATATGCCAAAGAGATAAATGCAGAAACATTAATTTTAAAGCACTGTATTTATAGAAGAACCTCCTTCCTCTACAATCTTAGATTTTTGTTGTTGTTGTTGTTTTGATTTTTTAAAATCTACCAAGTTGACAAGTGAAATTTGAGAGAACAACAGAGAGTGTTATCCATTTTAAAGTCCTTGAAAAGTCTTCTCCTTAACAAAGGGATAGATGGCCCCAGTAAAATAATATGCAGGACATAGGATAATACATGGCTTGGAAGAAGAGCCTGGGAATGATGTTTTCATGATTGATCATAGTGTGGACATTGAAGGAAACAGACAGACAAAGGAGGAGGGCTAAAATTAGGAAGTAGTAATGAGTATTAACCATAGACCTGTGTAAAGCAGGAGCCCAGAAGCTACGCAACAATGGTAGCAGTGAACACTCATAACATTACATTTTGTTTTTAATACCTAAGGATAACTTGCCATCGTCCTTCCTTGTTCTGTATTCATGAAATCGTCACTATTTTAAAGCATCAGTACATGCATAATCAGAGCACTTGGAAGTAACAGCAGGAAGATTAAGAGTTCAAAGTCAACCTCAAGTACAAGTATTGAGTTTGAGGCCATTCCCTACTATGTATGACCATGCATCAAAAGGAAGGAACATATAAAGAAAGTATTATGCTATCGTTTATTGTTTTTCTTATAGTTGCTCCATTTATATTTTTGTTTTCCACACTGCATTTGACAATACTGTGAAGTTTAATATGAATGGTAAAATATAAGAAACAAAATGTTAGTCGGTGAGTAATTTAATTCCATAACAAATTTAGCTGAAATTATTTTTAAATTTATGGATTATATCTGAGTGGTGTGACTGTGATGGCTAGTGAGTTGACACTGGTGTTTGTACCACACTGTCATCATTCTTCCCTGACTCTATGTTCCTCCACAGCCTCTCTAAGAAGGGAGGAATCTAGCTTTCACATGCTCAGCCTGTGGTCTATGTGGCTTTATAAAGAATTTCAGCCCCGACTACTTTAAGGATTGTGTTTAAATGGGGCCCTTTCTTGGATAGTGTATCAGATTTATACAGAATGAGGAAAACCACTTTTCTGAAAGTGAAAATGTATAGGTACAGCAGGGAATACATAAATTCAGAAGATGTCCATGGTGCATAACAGAATAGAAGGTTGGGGTGGAAAAGAAGAAAGCTGCATCATTAAATACAATCTTCCCTTAACTGATAAAAGTAAAAAAAATTCTCTGAAACGTATGCTCCATAAAGAATGTTGGAAGACAAATCACTTAATATGTAACATCGTCTATTTTGTCTTCATTTTAGAGCCATTAAAGCCATTCCTATGTTCCATCAGTCATTTTTCTTAATGACTGATTAAAAGTCAGTCATTTTATTTCTGTGCCAGAGTAGCTTCTAACTCAGACCTTGCAATACTTTGCTATTAGAAACAAATGTCATCATGAAAGCCCCCATGGACATTTATACTAAGCCATCCATCCGACAGGCAGAGTTTAGACTGCTCATACCATCTTAAACTCTCTTTCCAATTCACTTGGTATATTGACAGCATAAGTAATGAGAAAATAATGTAAATTTCATTTCTACCTTCTATTTATTCTTGAATGAGTATTTTTGTGAAAAGTGTGTTTTCAGAAACATATCATGATTTAAAATCTTTATGGTAACATGATTAAAACCATATTGGAAATAACATGTGTATACTGTAAGTAAATAAACCATTTAGAAAAAAACATATATACTGTGCATTGCAGAAGAGAGGAAGTGGAGACAAGACTTTAATTATAATTTTTGTGTAATTCAACTTCTTTTTTATGTGTAATTCTTTAATTTAAAAATGTAACTGAATTCTATGCAGAAAAAATACATTGAGTAAGTTGGAAAAAAATCACTGGTTATACAAATAAAAATTTGAAAGTAACCCTTTACTTCAGATATCAAAAGTCAATTCAGGATGCAGACAGAAAAATCAATGGGCCTAGAATGAATTTATATATACTTGTTTATTTTATATGTTGAAAGCTAACAATTTTTGTATCATTACTATTTCCCAGCAGGGTCTCATGTAGCTTAGCTTGGTTCTGACCTTGCTATGTAGCCAAAGATGATCTTGAACTTCTGATCCTACAGTGTTGGAATTACACCTGTAATGCCACACCTAGTTTATGTGGTGCTAAATATGGGATCTAGGGCATTGTATACATGTGGCTAGCAGAGATATGGCTCCAGCCCATAATAGTTACTTTTTAAGTCTAATTCTTTCATGGGCCATCACAATTCTTTAATTTATTGTTGCAGAATATTTTCCTACTTAAAATAATTTTAAACAAAGCTAAAATTTCAATGGCTTGATGCAATCAGCATTTATTTCATTCACCAAGATGCCAAACGAGACTTTCCCTACTCTCTAGCTCTCTTCATGTCTCCTTGTGGAGGAATTTGAAGGCATGGGATCTGGTCCTTTCATCTAATGCCCTGTCAATGCAGAAACCTGAGGCCTGACTTTATATGAATCATATTTATTCTGCAAAGAGATTTGCTAACAGGATTTTGCTCAACTAGGCTCTCACGATTTACAGAGTACCTGGCTTCTTCATTTGAAGTTGCACTCAATATTGTTTTATCGTAAAGTATTGAGAAAAAATGACATTTTCTCATTCTTCCACATGTCTTTGATAGTGGCATCCTGCCATTTGTACATGTTTAAACTTAAAATGCTACGTTTTCTATAGCCAGAGTTTCATACTTCAGAGAACCAAGAGGCAGATGTCCAATATGTCCCCTTTTACTGCCACATTGTCTTTTCCATTTACAAACCTTGTTTCCCATGGCTGAAACTTTTGACTAATTTAGTGATTTCCATTCTTAAGGACTAAAGAAATATGTCCATGAGGGTCAATACTTTTGAACCTAAATTGAGACAGCCTCACAGCCCCTGTGAGCTTTTCATTGTTTTGTTTTGTTTTTAATGGTACAACTATTTTTAAAAACTAGTGTTGTTTTGATTAGAGATTAATCTTGATTTTCACAGAGAGATTACAAAGCTGCTACGTCTACATTGTGCACATAGAGAGGATCATATTTAGAACCCAGTGGAGTCTCTGAATTACTCTTTACCATGTACATACTATGGATTTCCAATACAGACAGAATGAATGAATCATTGATTTTTCCAGAATAAATGTGTGAGACTTTCTATGGGGTTGGTAAGTGTGACACTGGCTGAGGTCAAAGAAAAATTCAAGGAATAATGAGACAAGTCATAAATAGTTCTCGTTTAAGTACCTTCAGAAATAATGACTCAGGAAACCCTTCCACATATTTACATATTAATTTTCTACTACTTTAAACAAGGATTGGTGATGGTGGTTAGGGTTTTTATATCACTATCAGTTATATATAATTAAGTTTAACTAAAATTGAATCAATAGGAAACTAACCTGAGCAATAGATCACAAAAGCTATCTTGACATTCCTGTGTTTCCTTTCCGTGTATGAGGCATGTGTGAAGACATCTCTATCTGAGAAAATATTGAGGGGTGAGATTTTTATTTTAGTGCATAGCCATGCAGAGGAATGCTGCCATCACAAAGGTAAAATCACACTTACTAATTTATTTGAACATTAACTGTGGTACAAATCTAACCTTACAAAACAATCTTTGTTATGTAAAATATCTGAGGCTATGTATATAGCTACAGTACAGACATGCACTTCTGAGATACCCTTCAATTTTTGCTAAACTTTAGAAGGCAGAGTCGAGAAAGGACTCCTGTAATTTCTCAGCAGGACTTAAGTAGTAATGATAAGATATTGACTTGCTCTCAGAACTTTTGCTCAGTAGACTTTTGTTTACTCTCTCTGGGTACCAGCTGCAGCCACGTGTGCCTCCTACCAGGAAGTCCTACCCCCATGTGCGTTCTTTACTTATAGCTTCTGAGGTATAAACAGACACTCAGATGGACAGTCTTACTTCATTCTTTGACATTTTATTTCTGACATTTTAGCCTCACAATCCAATACCATCTTGGAACTTCATCACAAACGTAAGTGTTCTCTTTGCCTTTGCCTTGGATACCAGTGGAAAGCACCCATCTTGTAAATCTTGTAAACAGTCAATAAAAAGAAGGTATTTCCACTCCCACTTCTTACCCCCTATTAAGATCCTAAAGTAAGATGGACCTGCCTGTTTTTGCTCTGTCAGGAAGTTCCTGTGTGAATAAAATATCTATGTTGATTAAATTGTTCTTGCATGTGGAATGTTGTATGTCTCTTCAGCCTACCTATAATTTGGAGAAAGTTCTCCCCACTTTTATTAATGGCTGGCTATAACATAAATCTCTTTCTCATGAAGCTGATTAACCAAAGCATGCCGGGCTGTTTCCTAGGTTTTCAGCCTTTCTATTGTATTTTTCTATGGTTGTTGCAGAATGAATTACTTTAAAGTAGAAGCCTTACAGAAAACACTGATTGTTTTATTTTCTGGTGTTCTACCACCTAGAGATCTTTCCGCTCAACGTATGGTCGAGGCCCTGATCTCCTCTGAAGGCTTGAATGGAGAAGAGTTTGATTTCCATGTTTTTCTAAGTGGTTGTTTGCAGCCTTTAGTTCCTAGCAAGTAGAAGTTTCCTTCCATTACATTGCTTCATGATACATTAGCTGACCTTCTCCAGAGTCATTAAGCCTTCCTCTATATTCTTGATTTGGCTTGAGTTGTCTTATTGTGTTCCAGAGAAACCTATTACAAAGTCAGGCTGTTTTCTTTTGACTTTTCATTTACTTGTATTTTGGATATGATATGTAATATAGTAAATATATAATAGGAATAATAGAACCACATGATCATGCTTTCCATAAAATTCAGCCTCCCTTCAAATGACAGTTTCAAAAAACTATGGAATAAAAGCAGTGTACCTCAACATAATGAAGTATATTAAACAAAATAATAAATTACAAGCTATTAACAATTATTATATTAATATTAACTAATAAATTATTATATTATTAATAAATAATTAAGCAAAAAAGCATTTCCTCAAAAGTCAGTAACTGACAAAGTATTCCTGATATTTGGTCATATTTAATGTAATTCTAAAAATTTTATCTAGAGTAATAAGACAAAGGAAAGCCAAAAAATGTTATAAATCAAAAAGAACCAAGCCATATTATCAGTATTTGTAGTTGTGCTTCTACACTAAAACACACTATACCACTACAAAACTCTGATGCACACAGCAGTGTAATAAGATATAAAATCCATACATGCAAAAATAAGTATCAGTTTATGTCATTTCATAAACCAATGACAAGGAATTAAGAAGTGAATTAGAAAATAAGTCTCATTTCCAAAAACTGAAAAAGAAATGAACAAAAACCTAGGAATAAACCTAGGGAAGTGAAGGAGATGAAGAAAAGTTTCATGACACTGAAGAAAAACATTTAAAAAGACACTAGCAAGTAGAGAGAAGTCCTATGAGATTGGATACGCAACATTAATATTTTGAAAATGAATGCATTGCTCAAGGGTACACACATATTGCATGCAGTACCCAGCATAATCCCATTGACATTTTTTCACAGATTAAAAAATCATAAGCCTCATGTGGTAGCACAAGGCCCGTGATTAATCAATTCATTTTTAAACAGAAAAACAAATTCTGAAGGCATTTAGATACCTGATCTAAAACTATCAATATTTTAGTCATTAGGGAAACTACTTTGTGATTCCATATCACCACAATCAGAATTGCAATCTTCAAGAAATTCAATGGTATATGGCAGTGACTATGTGGGGAAACAATAAAACTTACTCAGGATTGCCAAGACTACCAACTGGTCTACCACGGTGGAAGTCAGCATAGTTATTCCTCAAAAAACCAAGCACAAATCTAACTATACCATTCAAGAATGTCACAGTTTTAAACCCCGGAATTTGCAGTGCCACCATCCTATCTCATAAGTTGATGTTTCTGCAACTTTTTACATAACTGTCAGATTCCATGGTTTAGAGCTCAGTCCCCTGTGTTTTCCTCTAACTTCAAAGGGCATGATTACCCTCAAGTTCTGACCACTTGAGTATGAACTGAGGAATTTCTTTCTGCCTTCTTTCATTAGTTCAATTAAATTGTACGAAAGGGTGATAGGATCTTCAAGAGATACTTGGATATTGATATTCATAATAACATTGTGCACAGAGCTTAAACATACAAGACAAGTGTCCACCAAAGGAGAAAAAGATAAGCAAAGTGTAATTAAATATGTAAAATAGAATGCTATTCAGTTGTAAAATGAAAAGAATTCTGAAAAAGTTGAAACACACATAAAACTTTGAGCTCATTATACTAAGCACAATTAAACCATAAGGAAAGCATAACTAATATGTGAAATCGAGTAATTAATAATTCTAGAAACAGAAGACAGAATGTTGATTATCCCTGGGATTGGGAGAAGAAAAATTGTTTATGATATTTGGAGTTTTAGTTTATATGATGTATGCAGTTATAGAGACAGAGAACAACAACCTTAATCTTCAAGACTTTTCCTGGGGCTCAGAGAGGTGGCATTGGCTGACCTTCCAGAGGACCCAGGTTCAATTCTCAGCACTCACAAGGCAGCCATCTATAAGGGCAGCTCCAGGGGATTGAATGCCATATTCTAAGGTCTGCAGGCACCATACATACATCTGATACACAGAGTTACATGCAGCCAAAGCACTTGTACATAAACATGAAAAAAATACTGCTTTTTCTTGCCAACCCAGAAATTCCAGACCACAACACTCTGAGTTAGGTGAACATTTGGTTTGATAACCACATTTGAACTTTGGTGAAGATCTTACCAACATCTCTAAAATTAGTTTGCAAAAGCTTGCATTTGCTGAGGCTGCTTTGATATTTAACTGTTGCCTCTGTGGTGATTAAGTGATTTGGAACTTTGTAACAAAATGTTTGTCCCATGAAAGGAATCTTCACTGGCCATTCAAAATAGAAAGAAAACTAAGACTTTTGATGTTCAAAGAACTAAGTTTTTTTCTGAGATAGTCTTGTAGAAAATGATGAAGACCACACCAGCATTGCACAGTTAAATTCAGTTATAATACACTTTAACATAATGTTTAAATACAGTTTGACAGAGACATTCTATCTCTATCAAAGTTGATCACTTTGTTTCTGTTGTTTTAACTTTTTATGATGTATATGTTTGGTGAATGCATGTATGTGAATATGGATTCTTTTGTGAGACATTTGTGCTGATGTCAGAGTAAATCTTAGGTGAGTGAGGGTCCTTGCCTTCCATAATGTTTGACACAGGGTTTCTTGTCACCACTGTGTGAAAGGACAAACAAAAGCTTCAGAATCTCCAAGACCATGTTCTCAGAACAAAGATTTATCTACCCCAGAGGGACAGAGTGCAGAGAATAAGAGACGAAGATAGGAGATAAGAGGATGAGGAGAAGGAGGAGGGAACAAGGGAGAGAGAAAAAGGACATTTGTCCTCGAAGGGGAGGGAGCAACAAAGGACTTCATGAGGATAGAGAAGAGACAGACATGGCATATAGGAAAATGGCAGCTTATTAAAGGTATGGGGGAAACCCCATGTTAGGAAGAGATATTTCATTTTAGTTGGGCATGTTAATTAGATGAGCTAAGGAGGGCTTTTGATAGTTGGACCTCAGTGGTCAGCCTCAGTGGCTGAAAAAGGGGCCAGACCTTGGTGGCTAGCTTTAGGAATGTAATCTAAGGTTTAATAACAAGGCAGGAAATGGGGAAAATAGCCTGGCCTGCCAAAGCCTTTCTTGCTGTGCTCAGAATTCTTCCACTGTGTCCCCCAGGGTACATGGCCTGTGAGCTTCTGGGGATTTCCCTCTCATCTGCGGACTGTCATTTCTCTTACATAATACTGGGATTACTGGGACATGTTAAAGTGTCTAACTTTATGTGGGTTCTGGGATCTGAACTCAGGTTGCCACTGTTGTACATTAAACCTTTGATGATGTTTAAAATTTGGTTTCAGAATTTTAAAACCAGCAACTATCAGTCAATATGCTCTCATACCCATGAGTCAAGGTCTCCTTTGCAGACTTCTGATGTCTAGCCAGAAAGCTCTCCAGGTTTCAGGTGATTAATGAGCATACAAAATCGGGAATTTTATTCACCTATGAAAAGTAGAAATTTCTTCCCAGACCAAGGGTTTTCAGGCATCACAAACTTGTTATCTGTTGTGATAAAACAATTTTGTCCTTAGCTTTAGTGTGCGTTGTTGCCTATTTGTTGAAAGTAAATTCCAGATACTTATTCTACATCCAAAGTCCCCTCAGGAATGTTTCTCAGTCTTATTCTCGGATTGGAGAACTCTTCAGATATTGTAAGTGTTAAGAGCTTCCCACTCTTAAGATTTTATCTCCTTGTTTCACACTAATAAAAGCTTAATAAGCTTGAGGGGTTAGCAAAACCAAAAAAAGCATGGAGTTCTTGAAGACAGAAAACATCTCTGTGCTTTTTACTCTGTAGGAGACCAGTGAGACAAATAGACCATCTTAGGTATAAGCTTTCTATGTCTTATACTTCTTTCAGTATGAAGGGCTGAAAGAAGCCATGCATTTCCCCTCTCAGAAAACACTTCCAGTGTTTAATCTTCAAGTAATTAGGGTGATTTCCACTCTATCCTATTTTGCTTCAGCCCCCAGTGTTATTATTGTTCCCTTGTTCGAAAACAAATCTTTTTTGATGTTGTATCTGGCGACTCACTCTTTAAAACTTTAGAAAAAAATCTTTTTCTTCAGAAAGTTCCACCCTACTTAGAGAGGCCCAGCTAAAATTCTTTCCATTCTTTACTATTAATTAAAACCACCCTTTCCCTATGCAGTTCCACTGTAAAAGAGACGAAAAAAAAGTAAGTAGCTAAATGCAGTAAAAACAGAAACAAGAAAGTACAGAAGAAAGCTGGAGACGTGATTCTTTCGGAGTCGTCACTGTCAGCTCAGGGTGGGTGGATCCTCTAATATCAAGTAACTAGCTTAGTTTCATCTGCCTTATTCACATCTCAGATTTGTCTGTGTATTCCCTTCTTCTGCAATTGACAGAAGCACCGAAGGGAACATCAGACCGTTATTAAAACCAGCGAGAATGCTCCATCTGTCGTGCCTTTCAGGAATCCAGCCCACTCATTTTTGCTGTGGGTTTGATGACTCAACCCTTCAAGATGCAGGAAGAATATCCTCATTTTGCAAAGCTGCCAGATCTCATTCATTTTAGCAAAGACTTCACGTTGGGCTCATTTGCAGGCAGTTGTTTATCTGTTTACATATTTAAACAATCTAGCTCACTAGAAGGAGTTTGTCAGAATTTCTAAATAGCAAGTACATTCATTGCTCGGCTCTATGCGCCCTTTTCTCCCAGTGGCTCACAGGATACCTTTAGTCTTTCCTTTAATAACTCAGTTCTTCCTTCCCTCTCTAATTGAATTCCTTCTCTTAGCATCCATTTTCCTTCCTTCTACTGTGACGTTCATCTAATTTTCCATACTTAAACAAAACAATCATTTCTTCAGTTAGGTAACTTCCTGTTAAAACTGACCCATGTTAAGCCAGTCTTTATTTTCTCTGATTATCTTGAGATGCGTTTTATGAATGCCAGGTTGCTCCAGAATTCCCCAGGTGACCCGTGGATGACCTCGACATTCTGCCTCTACCTCCCCTCCAGAGTGTAGGGACAATCCTGTTTTTGCCATGCTAGGCTTGTACCCCAGACCCTAGTCTGGCCATCTTACTGTGTCCCAGCTATGCTTCCTCTAAAAAAGAAAACCAGTAATATTTGAGCAACCAACCGAGGCACAGATTTGAACTTGCGCATCTGGTCTCTACACAACTTTGCTCTTTTTATCTTTTAAACGTTTCGGAGGATGCAAACGATAAACTGGAGTTGAAGTACAGAGAGCGCCCATCTCTTGGGGGTCGCCCTGGGGCCAAGTGTCCGGTGCTGCGGCGTCCCCGAGAGCCCTCCTCCCGCGCTCGGGCCGCTCGCTTCACCCTCCCGCGGCCCTCGCTTGGCCTTGGCAGCGCGGCTCCCGTGACTCAGCCGCCTGCCCAGCGCGGCCTGGCTGACGCCCGCGAGGAGGCGACGCTCGGCCCGAGGCGCTCGCCAAGGTGGGGGTCGCCGCTCGCCCGCGCTTTACGGCTGCCGAAAACGGGCCCCGCAGGCCGCCGTACCGCAGACCCGCGGCGCCGCTCAGGTAACGCGAGTCCCCGTCCCCGTTCCGCGGGAGTCCGCGGGGCGGCGGGGCGAGGTCGGGCGCGCGCCCGCTGGTCCGCGGCCTCCGCGCTTCCGAGCCGCTGGTGACTCTGGCGCAGGGACTCCGGCAGCAGAAACCCGATGGACCGCGGGTCCCGGTCCCCGCGGAATGTCGCTCTGCCTTCCCCGAGTGGCCGTCGGGTCTCAAGCATCCCAGCCGCTCGGCCTCCCTGTACTAGTTAGGGCCCCGCATCCTTAGGGGCGCTCAGCCCTGAACTTAGTTAACCGGTGGACGTTAGTCCAGCCGAGCTGCGAAGAAACTTAGGAAACTCTGCTCCTCTCTCAGTGTTTACTCCAGTCAGCCACGAGCGAGATTCTGTGCTAAGCAGGGATGAGAATACGATGCAAAATTCTGTCCCTGCCCTCTGGGTGCTCTTTGTGCTGAAAGCAACCGCCTGCATCCTAGGATGGCAGACCCATCCTCAGTGGTAGTAGGGAAAAGGAGATCGAAGGAAAGGTTGGATTTTAAACTGGTAGTTAAGAAGGGGTTTCCTCGTTCCTTTTTATCCCTCAGAAATTCTTCATGGAAAGGGGATTTTTACGGACTCCCCTCCCCCTTTTACAATCAGCAGTTATCACTGACTTCAGAATTTCTCAGAAACACAATTGCTTTATCTAATGCAGTCTGATACCACATAAAGCGTATTCTAGACTTTGTGTTAGAATTCCAGTACGAGTGAGTTATATAATTTATCAGTTATGTAAACCATTACTAGGACACATGGAGAGCTTGATTCTTGCTTATACATGTAATTAACAGATATTTCCTACTCTACCTACAAAACACTGCCCTAGGTATTAGAATAGACATTCTTGGTTTCTTGGATTTTACGTCTAATAGGAAGTATATACAATAAGAAAAATAAGTATGTGTGTTAAGCATTTTAAAATGGCTAATAAAGAAAATCTTCAAAAGAAAGCAACATATTTCAACAATCTCGAGCAGGTGAGGGGGCAAGCCATAGGCTGTGCGGGTCCAGAGCTCTCTAGTCACTGAATAGCAAGACTACTTAGCCTGTTATTAAGTCCAAAGATAGGGAAAGAAGTTTGTGTGGCCAGAGTGGAATTGACGAGAGAGTAGTGGGTATGGCTTTAAACTTTTTTATAAGGGCTAGTTAGAATGGCATTATAATTTAAGAAATATTGTAATATCTCTTAAAGTAATATGGAAGGCCGTTGGAGTATTTTTGACAAAAAGGAATGAAATGATACATCTGTTTTAAAACATCATTTTGGTTACTGTGTTGGGGACAACTGTGTTGTATGAAAGCAATGATTTATAGCAGGGACTCTAATTAGCTATTAAGACAGAATGTCCATTCCTGAGCAGGGGAATATTGCAGGACGTTGGTGTGCTGGTAGGATTAGGACATTCGTGCCTTTGAATGTTCAAGTTATGTCAAGCAGGAGGTTGGTTGTAATTTATATGCTACAGAGTTTCAAAGGTGGGCAGAACAGAGCTACGTTGTTACATGTCCTCTCTTCATTCAAAACAATGTACTCCTCTCTACTGCACATAATCAATGTTTCTATTGTATTCACTCTCCTATTGGCATAACAATGAACCGTGGTTCTCGCAAATTTTTGCCCCTTTTTAATGTGCCCTTGGCCTTGGAGTGTATGCAGGATTGCTCTGGCAGGCAACCAAAAGAAGTGGCAAATGTATTCACTGGGGTGGGGGTGGGGTGGGACTCCCGGGAGCTCTTTGGCACACAACTCATAGACAATTATTTTTATTTAACAATCCATGATGCCTGGGCACAGCGTTATTCACCATACAGAGTATCTGTTCTAATTCATTTTTAAAATTATATATTTTAGTTAGCGTGTAAAGGGTAGGTCTCTGTATAGCTTTCTAATGCATCTTTAGTTTTGCTTAATCTTTCCTTCACCTGAGCTCTCTCCGTGCCATCTCTAATCCTTTTTATGTCTTGTGTTTGCCTCCTATCCAGACTTCCATGTGACATGTGGCTTTTTTTCCCTCCCCATGAAGACCCTACCCATCTCATGGCTACTTCCTTACTTCCTGGTCTATGCTAATATCACAACCAAACACAGAATTATAAAATTCAAAGCTAGGGCAAATACATGATAGAGACTATGATATCTGTCTTTCTGTGCTGGGTTATTCAGTATCTTTTCAGCTTCATCCTTTTTTTCTTTTAGTGTTGAATGGAATCATATTGTCTCTTTGTACCACACTTTCAGCATTTGTCAGCTGATGGACATCTTGGCTGGTTTCATTCTCCAGCTACTGGGAATAGGACATAGAGTCCTCTCATATCGCCCAGAGACTGCATGGCTGGGTATATGGTGTATGTATAGTGTAGTTTTATATTTTGGTTTTGGAGAAACAGGTAGGCTGTTTCCCATAGTACTCTCATAGTTCACCAACCATGTAATAGGATAACCCACTCCCCCACAGCCTTACCAGTATTTATTCTGTTGGGTTTTTCTTGATAATAGCTACTTTGACAGGAGTGAGATGGAAAGTAGATTTAATTTGTGTTTATCTGATGCTCAGAGATGTTGAACATCTTTAAAAGTGCTTATTGATTATTATATTACTTCTTTTGAAAACTGTTCCTTTCCATAGCACCCCTCCCCTTTTATCAGGTTATCAGGAATCTAAAGCCTTGATCCTTGCGAGCCCTGTGCTCTTCTCTTTAAGTACACACCTAGCTTTGATACTATTGGCTTTCTGTATATGAAGTTTGATAAAATGAAAGAAGTGTTGAAACTAGTGGTAGATTTAATTATGGAGAGGTGGCATTAAATTGGGGGCAATATGTTAGCTGAGATTAGTTTCAAACTGTGATTTAAGCATGTTAAAATTGACTAGATGTCATAAATAGACTATAGAGACAGAGACTCTTGAGATCTTTCTTCCTGGCTGGCGTATCAAGATTGAGAGAATGGCTGTAGTTGGAAAGACTACCTGTTTAAAAGTATATTCCTTTGTTCATGTGGACTCTGTGTTGAATCCATAGGATAAAATAGGTATCATATAAGATCTTTTAGGCAGGGATGTAATAACTACCATGCAAATGAGATTATGTCTGCCTTCATATTATTTTTCCTGATAGAAAAAGAAGAGTATATGGGCACATGTCAGTGTAATTAAAGATGCCACATGACAAGCACTGAGGATTTTGAAGGTCTTAATAATTAACATGAAAATTATCAGTTTGAGGAGAGCAGAGCACTCATCAGACTCCAGAATCCACTAGCCTTCCACTGATTGTGTGCTGTGAGGAGGGTAGGGAAAGGAGATTGCAGTTGGTGAACTAGAGGAGGATGTGTGTGTGTGTGTGTGTGTGTGTGTATGTGTGTATGTATTATAACCTCCTCTCTAGGAATGCTGATTTAAGTGTGAGCAGCTTCTGTCTCTGACTGCAGTGAACTGAGTAGCTTTGCTCTTTTCTCATCTCCTCTGATTGCCTGAAGAATATGAAGATTACTCTGTATCAAGGGGGATACAACTGTGTCCCATGGACCAAAGCCAGCCCATCATAGCTTTCGATAAATAAAGCTTTCTTGGGACCCAACCATATGCATCCATTTCTTTTCTCTTCTTGCGTGTACCACACAGGATAGAACCGAAAACGTCTAATTCTCTGACCCTTGCAAATGTTGGTGAACACTTTATCTTTTATGTTAATAGCATCAATGTTAATATACTATCTGGCTGAAAATTCATCATAATAGCTAAAATAATTTTTAATATTTACTAAAGGCCAGATTTTTTTGTTCACTTTGTATGTAATAATTTATTTAATATGACCAATCCAGTCTACATAATATCAACCAAAATATTATCAAATACCTTTTGTTGTTTTTACAAATGAAGAAACTAAGGTATAAGGTGAAATAATAACATTCAGGGGGAAACTGCATGGGGGCTTCCACCCTAGACAAAGAGCTACAAGGAATTAAGGATGCTGAGGATGCAGTAAATGGTCTTCCCATCACCAAGTGGTCAATCCTGATATCATATACATGCAAGTAACATTACATAGACATATATGCATGTATGTGTACTGCCAGGAAGAATTCGTGAACCCCCCCCCAAAACCACCAAGGAGCCGATTCCAATGTAATCACATTAGGGTCTCTTTATTACAAACTCGTTCTTAGTTCTTAGGCTTACTCATCAGAGCCATGTAGGACGGTTTGGTTAAGCAGCCTCGAATACCTATTCGGACAAGTTTTTATAGGAAATGGGAATAAGTGGTGGGGTATTGATCCTGAATACATCTAAGTGAATGAATGTTACAAACCGATAGGTGGGTGCTTTGAAGCAAGACCATGAGCGATACAGTCTGATACATACGGAGTACATCTGAAACAATCAGAGTAATCTTTGATTAACTGTTGCTAGAAAGTAGCTAGGGAGTAAATCTGGGGTATGGGCCAAGAATAAGCCATGGGGTCCTTCCTGGTACTTAGGTTCAGCTGTGGATCAAGTTCTCATGCTATTTTTCTTTTAAGATGGAGGCTAGTCCCAATAAGGAGAAGGTTTGGCTTCTCATGTGTATATAATACATATCTATGTATGTAACAACAAAGAAATAAGAAAGCATTAATTTGTGAGGCAGCAAGCGAGGGAGGATATTTCAGAAGGTTTGGAGGGAGGCAAGGGTAGGTAAAAATGATATATCATATTTTAGTTTCAAAAGTAACTTGCTAAAAATTTTACAGAAAGTAATGTATTCAGGTATTCTTTTTGACTGTATCCTTAATTTTAATGGGATATTATTGTTGGGTACATAGGAAAATGTATGTCATGAATAGAACTCTGGCTATACTCAAAAAGAAGTGTAATTCATATGAATTTGTGTTCAAATAAAGTTCTATATGATGAATTTAAGATGCAGATTATTCTAAATGAACATTATAGTTGAATCGCCAATGAAATCCAAATATGCCATATAGAAAGTTCTATCATGGCTTCACTTTTCACTTAGCCTTAGAAAGCAGAATCTGTATAAAGTAATTAAATAGGAAATGGTACTACAAGAGGGGCTGGTCATTATTTCTACTGACAGCGTTTCTGCTGATAGTTTTCAGGAGATCATCTAGTTAGTATGTAGTTCAACTAATTGAAAAGATTAGTAGCTAAAGACCCAGAACCAGAGTATAGTCTTAGTTCCGTACACAATGTGGATTGTATCTCTTCTTTGGTCTTTGTGATTTTAGATTTTGTTTTGTTTTATTTTCTTAAAGCAAAGAAAAAAATGACTTAAGAAAAAATGAGGGCTTCCTACAGTTAAAAATGTTACAGTTGTATAAGTACTTTACACTGTATTTTCAAAGAAATAAATGAAAGGATTACATAGAAGAAATAGCTTGTTAAGGTAAAAGTTGAAGAGACTGTGCACATAAACATATATACACATGCACAGAAATATTCTCTTGATATTCCTATAAGATCAGTGTGGCTCACTTTTTATCTGAGATTTATTAGATTCTGTAGTTATGTTTAATTTACAGATAATTAAATACCTGCCATGAGGTTTTTTTTTTTTTCTTTGTATGAGGAATAAATAATCATTCCCCTTTGAGTTTGAATGGGAAGGAAGTCTTGAATTTCTTGACCTCTGCGATCCGGCAGCTTGTCTCATGTTTTCTTTAGCAAAATTTGTTTCATTGCTCAATTTGTCTGCTAGTTAAAAGCAAACAAGATACCTGAAATCATGTGTCTGTTTCCCACTGTTGCCTGGGCTGTGGATGCCAGACAAAATTGTACTTTAATTGTTTTGACATGTGGATCTGAACAGGGCAGATACAAAAGCTGATTCATCTTGCATAGTAACCTACAATTTTCAACTCAGCATGGTTTTCCCCTAGCAACTTGCCTATAAATGTTGTATCACCTTTAAAAAGTTGAGTTTTAATCATACTGGGATTTTTTTTCTCAGATTTAATTACAGGGTATGATTTGATAACAATCAATAGATGTTTTAGATTTTTCATCTGAAAAATATCTAAGAGGTATTTGTGAATACTTTAAAATAGATAATTTAAAAGTCCATGCTTGGTTGGGACCTGGTATCCACCTCTTCCCTCTCAGTGCTGGGACCCTGTCTGGTTTGAATCTGTGCAGGCCATGTGCATGCTGCCACGATCTCTGTGGATTCAAATGTGCGTCGGTCCTGTTGTATCTGGAAGATCGTGTTTTCTTTGAGTCATCCATCACTTCTTTCTCTTCCAATCTTTCTGCATAGACTCTGCCTCCTTTTCCAAGTACATCAGTTCTCGAGTTTTGAGAGGAGAGGTTTGATGGAGGCATCCCATTTCAGACTAAATGCTCAAATGTCACTCACTCTCTGCATATTGTCCACTGTGAGTCTCTGTGCCAATTCCCATCTACTGCAAATTAAGCATAATGACATCGTTGAGATTCAAGTAACTCATCGTTATCAATTCTTCTCTTGAATGTTGAACATTACACGCTTTCATTATTGAATGGTACATGTGTGTTAAACCCAGCTGTTCTTTTATTCTTTTCAGTGTCAAATACAAAATATAATTGTGTGACTTTTGTATCCTTATAAAGGATTCAATTTTAAATCAAACCAAAAACTACACAATAAAATCTTGATGTGTTTGTATTATAATATAGACATTTTTTACATGTTTTTACTTTAAACTCATCTAAGCTTTTTTTTTTTTTAATGACAAAAAGTCCCTTATATTGTGTTTGGAACAAAAGAGCTACAAAACGTGTAAATTAATGTTTGATTAAAATGGCCTTGCTATTGTATTTTTTGACATTTTTCAGTCTAATTTCACCTTCTCTTTGTATTAGATAAATAGGTTGTGGAAGCATTTTCAAATTCTAGACCTTGTCTCTATTGTTCATCCTTCACTTTAATATCTAGACAATGATAGCATAAACCCTTTAAAGCAGTGTTCATGAACGCAGCATTACGGATATCAAAGGGGAAAGGCAGGAGGACTTCAGTTACTTTCTCTTAGCATTTGTAGCCGCTTCTGCGACATCTGCCTTTTGTCTTTTACCTTATTACTTTCTTCTCCATGTACTCTATCTATGATATCCTCTTAGAATTTTAAACTATTAATTTACAAAGTGAGGCTAATAAAAGCGAATTATTTAACTAGTGTTAAGAATGGTGTATAATCTAAGATAGCATTTGCAAAACTATCTGATATGTGTGTGGAGTTAATCAGGTGTATGTTTGAACCCCATGTCAATGTTCTATTTGGTGCCTGATGACTTGATTCACCTATATTTTACCCTCTACAATGAGAGATATAGCTTCTCCTTTCAGGGTTTTTTTTGAGTGAAATTGGGTTTTAATATTCAAGAATAAGGATACTAATACTTAAACACATTTCCTTTGTCCCTGTTCTTGGTATGATCGTATGTGGGTTAGTGCACAACACTGTCTTGCTCTCTGTTCTTCCCTAAACTCAAAAAAATGTCAGGGGTTCAGTAAGGAAGTATTTTAAAGGTTTTGTTCAAGTTTCTGAAGGTGTTGCATTGTGCATGGAAGATGAGAGACTTTACATGTTTGATACATAACCATGTAATACATGTCTGTATTATGCTAACGTTTGGTGGCTGCTCCCTGCTTTGTGAGCCCATGTTTTGGCACCCACTCATCGAGGCTGATTGTGATGTGGCTTGGATTAGAGACTCCTGCTCAATTTCTTTCCAAAATACTAACTGTACTTTAAAGAAAAGTAATTTTAAGTTTTATTGAAAATAGTTTTTTTCATATAATATATTCTGAGCACTGTTTCCCCCTCCCTAGCTCCTTCCAGATTTCCCTAAACTCACAGTTTTTTTCTTTTTCTCTCACTAGAAAATAAATAGTCATTAAAATCTAGGGCAAAACAAACAGAAAAAAAAATAGTCAAAAGCTACTTTTGATACATTGCACAATTCCAACTCCCCCCAAATTGATTTTTCGTATTTACATACAATTCCTCTCTGCATTTCCCTTTTTAAATGACAAGCATATCAAATTAAAATGTATTTTTGTGCTTGTTTAAGGGCCTCCTTCCTCCAAGCTGGTAACAGTCCCTCTAACAACCCTCTGCTGTAGTTCTTCTTTCCATATGTCTGACTGCCTTCACGTGGACAGTTATCACTGTATTCTCTCCCAGTACCCTGCATCTTGTTTCATTTGCTATATGTCATATTGTTGTTTAATCTTTGCCTGTTTATTCATCTCATAATTAAAGAGGGATACACACACACACACACACACACACACACACACACACACATATATATATATGATAGATAGAAATGATAGAGATAAATAGAGATAGAGATAGATAGAGATGATATAGATATATGTTATGGATATAGATATAGATGGTATAGATATTGAGACAGAGAAAAATATAGAGAAAGTGAGGAGTTTTTTCACTTGAATGTATCTTAGAAGAGCGGTTTGGTCTGAGCTTTGATTGCTGACAAGCTTACAAGTTAGGAATTGGTAGTCTTGAGATACATCTCAGCTACTGTCCACAACTATTCATAACAGGACACACAAGGCCCTGTCTTAGCGGAAAGCTGTTAGCAGTTGATGGTTGCTAGGGTGGGGGAGCCTTTTTCAGGGATGTGGTCTCTTCTACGTTTTCTGTTATCCAATGGATGTCCCAACACACATGCACATACTAGCCCAACTAGACTGAATCCTTACAGGAAAGAAAGGAAAACGTTCTTTGCTGTAAGGAAATGTGAAGTTGAGACGTTTACATAGGCATGGCTCTAGGAGAACTTGAAAGTGGGAACAGTGGACAGATACTTCATATGAAATTTTCAACGAATAAATAAAATTTTAAAACTGATTTTAAAGAAGCTTTGTTATAGTAATGATATTTTTATTAAAATGTGCAAACATTATTATTATTTCATATTAATAGCATAGAGCTAATGAACTGCTCTTTATTGCTTCCTAAATTAGTTAATATTTCCTTAAACCTCTGCTATGTTTCTTGGAGATAAAAGGATGGTCAAAATAGCAAGTTTGCTGTCTTTTAGAATAGGAGATCCTGGGAGGGCAGACAAGTGAGAGACCAGCTGTGGTGGTGAGAAGGGATGGTTCAGAGGAGTTGGCCCCAAGTTCTTTGGGATGTTTCCCCTGGTCACTGACAAAAATGAATAAAAAAGGATTATGTATTATCTTAAAAAGCTAGGTAAGCCTCCTGTCTCACTCCCCACCTATCTACTCCTTGGTTTGTTTTTAATTTTATATGGGCCTATAAAGCTCAAAAAATTTCTCACTTATCATCTTCAGTGCTCTTTAGAGAGAAAACAAAACAATACACAACACAACAACAATAACAATAAAAACCAAAACAGGTGAAACCTGTTTCTAGAGGACTGGGTAAAACTTCCCAGGATGCAAGACAGGGAGACCAGTGATTTGAAATGGAGGAAGATGAAAAGGGAGACCCTCAGTTTGCTTTTCTCATATGCAAGGTTTGCATTTGAAGAGCAGTGGTGCCTTGGAGAAATGCTTATAAGCAGTTCTAATAGCCTTCATAGGATTCTTTCAGTCATTTTATAGTTGAGCATTGATCTTGCTCAATACTTTACCCTTAAAATGAGAACTATAAACTGCAGCTGAGTTTTTAAGATCTTCAAGGAAGAGAACTGTTGTAAAATTCAAAGATAGCATCTTTATGTTGGTGCAGTCTTTGAAATAGTATCCAACTGAAGCTTCCCAGAGTGGAATTAGAGCTTTCAGTGACAGATATCTTGTTTTCATGTTTAAACCCACGTTGTAATGTGAATGTCTGTGACTATGAAGTAATATGAAAAAAAATAAAGTTTTTGCAAAGATGCTTTAACATGTAAATTAGACCAAGGCATCAGTGCTAGGATTAAAAATGGAACCAGTTTTATAGTTTCTCTGGCTCTATAGGCACATAGATAGATGTTTGTTAAAACAAAATAAAAAACCAAGTGAAAGTAAAATAGTTTTCTCTCTCTCTACGTCTCCCCTCCATCTCACCCTCTCTTAGTAAAACTCATAAATAATTTCTGAGATAGTTGAGTTATGGCATTAGGAATCAGACCTAGAGACTAAAGCACACTCTGGAAATAGGCTAGCAACGGCCCCTTGTTGTTCATATGCTCTAAGTGTGCTTCACACTAGTTAGGAAGCTGAGAAAATGACGTGTAGGTTTGGCACTAGTGCTACTATTTGTAAACAATAGTGTGGGACGACAGGGAACTTAGCTGGCATTTATTGCTACTTTAAGATTACTTGATAGAAAGATCTAAGTGATGTATATTACAAATCGAAGGTCTTTTGGGTAATTTTCTGATAGAAAATGTATGTATTTTAAAAGAGTTTTATTTAACATTGATTATAGAGAACAATTTTTAAAAGGAAACATTGTATGCTTTTAAGTTTTTTTTCATATAAAACAGTACAGTTGCTGCTGAACATTCAGAAAGCAGTAGTATATTTTAAAAAGAAACAAAATATATAGTTTTAATTTATAAAAACTTGTAGTTTTCTGTGTCTGTGTGTGTGTGTATGTGTGTGTGTGTGTGTGTGCATGTATGATGTATGTATGTACATGTGTATAGGCATCCATGGTGACCAGAAGAGAACTGTATTTACAGAGGATTGTGAGCCATGCCTTCTGTGTTTTGCGGCTTTAACTCAGGTTTTCTGCAACAGCAACAGGTATCCTTTACTGCTGAGCCATTTCAACTCAACATAATGTATGTACTTTAGGAACCAGTGATTCCCCATATATTCTGCACATTTTTAAATACTCTCGTTTTGCATTTTCTTTTTATACTTCCGATCTTATAGTAGTATTTGGAATTTTATGATTTTAACCGTATGCATAGATCACATCTTAAACATTTAAAATGTTAATGTCTGGTGATGACATGACCCGTTATTCATCTTGGCCATATTAATCTACCATTCTGTTGTCAGTCATTTCGGCTGTTTGCACAAATGTTACACCACTAAAATAGTGCAAGTTTTTTCTTTTGAGAACTTCTTCAAATGTGTAAGGTAGCTGAAAATATTTTTCACAAAATTAGTATCCTCCTTCTGTTCCCTCCTTCCCTCTTGTTCCCCCCCATTATATGCTAGCTAATTCTTGTACTGTTTCTCTCCCCATGCTGCCTACTCTACAAATCTCCATGTTCCGTCCTACCAGCACGGCAGCCGGAGTTTACGTGGAGTAGGCGTGTATGGAAGCTGTGCACAGGCAAAGAGGATGTGGCCCCTCTGCTTGAGTTTTACCCTTAACCTCACCAGGAGGTTCCTGTTCAGCCTTAGAGCCTTAGGTATATTTTGTGACAAACTTTGCAAGAATTTAAATAGAAACTGTAGAATAAAGTAGTGCTTAATCACACATATTTTATCATAGCATGATGTAAACCTAGTATTTCATGTCATTATTAGTAAAGCTCTGTGAACTTAGTATTGATTTTTATGAATAATTTACTTCACATTGATCTCAAAGTGTAGCAGTTTATCTGTATTATATTCTAAACATTGAGTTGGATACCAAGCCATATCTAAAGTTAATAATTCTTTTCAATAAAATTCATCACTTTACAGTGAAAGATAAATACTGTAGAAAGAAGAAGAGAGGACTGTTAGCATCCTTGTGGGGTATGGATTTTCTCCTTGCCTCAGATATTCTTATTTCTATTGAAAAAATGCTATGACTTTGTGATTGACTATCTTATGAATTTTAACTATGTATTTCCTTGGGACACATTTCTTTCTTCAACATTCTTTGCATTTGACACTCTTATCACTTATTATAAAAATATATGTGAGAAATATCTCGCTGAAGTGTTGATATGGTTTTTGGGAAGATATAATGTGTGATCATTAAATAATGTTTGTACTTATTCATGTGTTTTTAGAATAGCATTTAATTTCTATACAATGTAGTTCCCTTATATACTTTAAATAACTTGAAAGACAATAGTACTGTCCAATCTCTCCCTCAGGCCCCTGTGTGTTTGTGTATGCGCTTGTATGTGAGTGGGGTCATTATTTTTTGAGTATATAAAATTACAATAATATACAGATATCATCATACTTCATTAAAAGAATAATTGTGGTAGAAATAATGCAGCTTTGTGTTGTTATATTGCCTTTGAAATTTTTCATGTAGTAAATGATATTTTAAAAGGATTTTCAATGTAATAGTATTTCTAGTATAATAATTAATGACTATATGGTCATTTAATGCCACTGTTTGGTAGGGAACCCATGAGAACGTGTAGCAAAAATATTGAATTTTGTTTTTGATTTTTTTCCTTAAGGTCTTTTCCTAAATATCATTTTTATTGTTATAAGACCATTTGTCTTCTGTTATTGAGAAATCCTTACCCACTCCTCACCGACTGCTTATTGTACACTTGAGCAAGAGGATCTAGTCACTATTGTCCAATAGGAAGTCAAGTCAGAATTTTTAGCAGTTTTCACAAATACATTTCTTCCATGGTAAACATTTTCTTCTCTGTCCTAAGTTTATTATAGTAGATCATCTTACAAAACATTTAACAAATAAATAAAAAAGCTATTGATCTAAGAAGAAGGGGAAAAATTGATGCAGCAATATTGACATATTATAGCTATTCCAGTTGCTGTATCTGTTTAGGAAGACCACCAAGAAGCCGATTCTGATGCGATTGCTCTAGGGTCTTTGCATGTTTGAGATTAGGCTCACTGCTGTCACTGACACAGCAGGATGGGAGGGTGAAGCCCTGAGCCCTCCATATGGCAAGGTTTTATAGGAAATGGCAAGCACGTGAGGGGGGGTTCTAGCCTGATAAGCATCTAATTGAATGACTATTGTAAGCTGACATGTGGGTGCTCTGAATCAAAAGCGTGAACAATCACATATTGGCTGAACATACATTTGGAACTACCAGACTAATCCTGATTGGCTGTTGCTAAGGAGTAGCTAGGGAGTAACTCTGGGGTATGGCCCAGAGACAAGCTATGTGGTTCTTCCTGGAACTTGTGGGCAGCTTGGATTCAGCTGTATGTCAAGTTGTCAGGTCTCCCCTTTTTTAATATGGAGGCTGGTTCCAAGATGGAGTAGGTTTGGCCTCTTACAATAACATGGCTCATTCTGAAAAAAATTAAAAGTAGCTGAATACCAGATTGTGAAGAAACAATTTAGAGAATTATGTCTCTTTTCATAGATATGTCAGAGTATATGCATCCTGAGTTAGAGATACTGGCTGTCCCAGCATAGTCTTGAATGGAAATGGGGAAAGGCAAATGGACCCTTGGAAATAAGTACTAGGAAACTATGAAGTTGCAAGAGTAAGTCAATTTATATTATAGATTTAAGATAGATGAGAATCTAGCAAAATTTATGTTTTGTTAGTTTTTAAAATTGGTTTATTGATTATAAGACAGAGATGCTAATAGATTTGCTTTTGCCAAGAGTCAACTCAGTAATGCATATACTTTATTGATGATGCTCTGCCATCTTTTTATAAGATAGTTGCGAGCTGACATGTATCTCTGGGTTTTAATTCACCATGAGAATGTACAGAATTTCAAAGGAACAGTAGTTGCTTACACTCTATTACATACACAAAGTCAACTTTTTTGGAGGAATGCTACATAAAACAAACTACTGTGTGCACATAAAAGAAGACAGGTTATTTGCTGGATCAGAGCAAAGGAATGGGGAGGGGCACAGCATTCATATATGTAATTTCAAAACTCTCTAAACAAGAAATAGCATTAGGCTGAGAAAACTATCACATTCTTTTGTGAGAGTGCTACACACTAATTACAAATGATATACTTCATTATAAAAACAGAATACACTTCAGGAACCATCTGATTTTGATGACTTGAGGTGTAATATTTCTTAGTGTATTTATTGTTAATCTTTTAGGATATGCAGTCTTCATTTTGGAGGGTGAGTCCACTAAATAGGTTAAGTCCTTTAAAGGTGTTTTAGATTTATGAAAGATGTATTTTTTTTTTAAGGAAGAGTTAGTTGCATGATCCAGTTGATAAAGACACGAGCTACACCTGAGTCTTATTCTGGGAACTATTGTGTTTAAAGAGAGAGTGTAGACTATCCTATCACTCCCATTAATTTACAAGCTCAATTAAAAACAAATGATGCATGTGAGAATTTTGTCTTCTTACTTTATTGAAACTTTATTATAACTTATATGTGTAATTTTTTTGTTTTAAGAAGTAAACTGTTTTTACACTCCAAAATCTCTCTGTAAGTTAAATTCAGATATTACTATTTTATAGTCCATTTTTGCATTCTCTAGTTGTTCAGTTTCATTGTAGTGTGTTTTCTTCTATAACCCACTCCTAATATCCTCTCCTACACACTGCCTCAGAGATCAAACTCCTTTGCCTGCAAGGCAAGCAAAATACCACTGAACTACATCCAAGACTCTGTTTCTTGCATGTTTGAAATTTCTGGCACATAGTAACCATTCGCACAAAGTGCCTTATAACAAAGCTATTTACACTAACTAAAACACATTACTTATATTTCACATAAAATTTGTAGAGTACGTTTTGATATTTTAAGAGCTTCAAATCACAATTAAGGTGAATAAAATTTTGTAGTAACAAGGATTGAACCTAGGGCCTTGTGCGTAAGTTAGGCAAGTGCCTACATTTGACATATATCCCTAATTTGTGATGAAACTCAAACTTTATCTGAATTAATTATTTCCAAATATAGCTGCTAATTATATTTGAATTGTTATGTTATTATCTTGTGAATAATAATCTTCTGTGATGTGATTAATAGTTAGGGACATTTTCTTCTAGCATTTCTGTAGTGTTGAAGTAAATAGTTCTCTATTTATTGAGTTAAGCTTACTTTTCTCTCTTGCAGTCTTAGGCCTGGTACCTAAATAGTTTTATGCTTTTACAACCTGTTTGCCCATTTTGTAGTCTTTATGTGTGTGTGTAGCTGTATAGTTCAGTGTGTGTATCTGTGTGTTGGTATTTGCAGACAAAAGCTACTGTATCTAGTAAACAGACTTGACATGTACATTGATTTAAATAAGACAGGAGTTAATTTCTTCTTTCATTACAGTATATACAGTCCACCATGTCCAAGACATTAGCATCACTAAGTTACCAATCTCATATTCTTGTGCTGTGCAAGCTAGGATCTCATGTTCCTAGTGTTCTGTACAAGGCTAAAGTTGGATCACTGCCGTACTTCCCTTCTAATCTGGAAAAAAACGGAAAACACACATAAGTAAATGGAAGACAATTTCATTGAAAACCAATGGTCAAAATCTGTGTATTTTACTCGTTAGAAACTTATCACATGATAATAATTGCTGTAGAAGGTCTTGGGAAATTCAATTTCTTTGGATTAAGAAGGCCACTATTTAGCAAAACTGTTAATATGAAACAAATGAAAGTGGATTTTTGGTGACTACCAAGAGGTACCACAGGACATTCAATTTGTAGCATGCTGTTTGGTAGTTTTATCTGATTTGTTCTGTGTGGCAATTAAGGAGAGGATTAAGGGGAGGAGGTAAAATTCATTCCTGTTTTTCTAGTGTGAGCCTGCTGGGATCTAACAGAAAGGAATGCTGGTGGTAATTAGTAGGATCCCAATGACAAGAACTGATTCTTAGGAAGCACAGGTTGTACTTATGGCCCATACAACTCTCCCTAATGTGGAAACCTTTCTGTTCATTATTGGTCTTAAGAGAATTTGGCTTTCAAAAGTTACTCAAGGGACCTTGGATTTCATGCACAGGACATTTTACACAGGCACATTTCTTTATTTTTATCTGTAAGTACAGTGCATTTCAGATTAAAATATTGAGGAGTTTGGTTGAAGCTGAAGGAACTCAAGGACTCTCATCTATTGCTAACGATCATAAAACACCAATTCGTTACAAATTTGTTAATATTTCTTAAAAACTTATATGTATTTTAGGACAGCCTGCTTTCTGTACAGTTATTGTATCACATGAGATATGAAGTATTTATGAGATTTATATTTGCAAAGACTCAATACAACCTACAAAGCTATCAGTTATGGAGTGGTTAAATCAGCAATGATATTTTCATACACTAAAAATGATAATAAAGTGATGAAAATAGTGAAGTATAAGTGTTTAGATTTAGTACCTGAAAAAAATAGCGTAACAGTTATATAAAATAAGATGTATATTCATATTGGTCCTATGTACATAAAATATCCCAAAGTTAAAACTAATACTTAAGAGTTTCACTATAGTTTATCTCTAGGAATTCTAAGTTTTTCTTTCTGTGATAATGCTTTATTTGTTGTGGTAAAGGAGACATTTCTTTGATAATACAAATCATGGAGTATTTATTTTAGAAAGCAGTATTAATTGGCTAGCCCAGATCTTTCTGAGGCATAGGTTTACTTCCACAGATTTCTTGCTATTGGGATGTCCTGCATGCCCTTCACAATCATAAAACTCCATGGGTAGTCAGATACTATTCATTTTGTGTTTAGTTAGTATAAGTAAATAAAAAAAATGTCTCTAGAGATGGACTGAGACCTGGACTTGACTGGTACTGGTATGGACATATAGAGAATGCAAACTCTTTTGTAGAAATAAGAAGTAAAATTATCTTTAGGAACACTGGTGTAAAGAGGATCCATGATTCCCACTGGAGGTGGCTGTGCTCCATTGCTGAATAAACACTTATACTCCCCCCTCCTTTTTTTGATTTGAAAGAGAGTTATATTTAGGGACAGTGGACACTTGTTCTACCACATACCCTGACTGCTGAAGAAATTAAATGTTACAGATTTTACACATATTACATAGCCATTCATATGTGTGTATAAAATCAACAAATGGTTTGCCTGACACATAACCAAAGAACATGTAGATCAACAGCCACATAAAAGATGCTGTGTGTGTGCTTATACATATGTATGTAGCAAGGCCTCGAAAGCCACGCCTTAAATATACCAAAATCTCACACATGTTGCAAGGAAAGGCAGCTAGGATGATTAGTTACAGAAGAACAAAATATATAAAACTTATCTGAATGTCATGCAAGGAAAATCCATGTTGTTGGAAATACTTGTTAGCTGAAATGTTCCATTTGGCTTCAGATGCATGAACACTTGTTTTCAAATGGAGATGCTGCTTTTTGAGTTAGGTAATGTTTAAGGAGGTGGGGCCCAGCTAGCAGAGGTAGGTCGGTAGAGGTGAACCTTTCAAGGTTATAGCCAGCCCTGTTTCTGGTCCTGAACTCTGCATCTGGTCCAGCACAAGTATGATGGGGTGGTTCCCCACACTGCCACCATCTTGGTCAGAGCTATTCCCGCAGCCTTGCCTTCCTGATGTAGTAGACTATGCTCCTAAAACAAGGAGCAGCAGGAAACCTCTCTCTTGAGTCATGCCTGTCATTTATGCTCCGACAAAACTTTCTTTTTTGAGGCAGGTTGCTCAGACGTCTTAATGACCTGTATGAATTGCCTTTTTGCCTTATTATCTTATTAAATAGAATCCATTCAGTTCTTTGAAAAAAGATGTCAAGTTAATAGTCTTTAGTGGCTTTGAATCTCTGTCATGTGATGTAATATCTACATGTATATGCTTCTCCTCTGGATGTTCTGTATTGGAGACAGGATACCTTGAAGTGATTAGAATACATACGGCAGTCTTCTAATGCCTTGCATGTACACACACTTTAATTCTGTACAAAATTATATTAGTTCTTTTGGTAACGAACATGCTTATTTTGCAGTTGATGTTTCTAGAGAGTGTCTATAGTATAGGACATAAACAACTATTAAGTGGTCACTTAACACTGTTGCCACGATGGCTGCCATCTCCCCAGTACTTTTAAAAATTTCTGCACACAAACTGCTTATTTTTTTATTTACACATTATAGAAAATATTTAAGGTAGGAAAGAAATGAAAAAGTTGATATATACTCAATTATATGACACTACTCTGTGGTATATCTGTCATGTATTATTTAGATCAGTGTTCTTCAGCCTTCAGGATGCTTCTCATTGGTGAGCTACAAAGACTTTTTAATGAAATACAGATGACGTTTTGTGATTAAAATAATTGAACAGCACAAACGAGGAATGCTTTAACATTACATATAAAAGGTAGTACTTTGTGACAATATTTAAAGAAGGATATTTTTTTATATATCTGTACCTGCAGTAGACTAGTAGATTCTGCATTCTATAGTTATCTTAGCAAAAAGAATTGTTTAAATGCATTTACAGTAAGTTTTGTTTCATTGTAACATTCTCCTTTACTTCTCTTTTCCTGCTCCTTTTTATTTCCCGTGAACAAAAGCGGCATCGTATTGTGCATGGCGTTAATATGGCCCCTTTAATTTTGTTGTGAATTTCCTCCTGCTGTAAACGTTCTTCTTCAGAGGCATCTGAGATGAAGAATCTTCTCCTCCGTGTCCAGAGGCCTCAACTCTGATTGCATCTGTAATTTGTTCTAACACTAACACTTTATTGGACATCTTGGTTGTTTCTGACTTGGGCCACTATAAACACATCACTGCCTCTTTGTCCTTTGCATCCCTAGTCACTGGTTTCTGTGTGAACTCTTCCTACACAGAAAATTTGTAGGTGAAAGAATCAACATCTCTTGTATTTCCCTGAGAAATGTCTGGGTTTACTCCACGAATGTTTCTTTTTCTGTGTCCTCGACCAATGACAGGCCTTAACGACAGCATGGTAGTTGTTTGTCACTTATCTTCATTAAAGATATTTTCTGGAACATAAATCACAACATTACATTTCTTTCTTTTTTCATTTCAATCAATAAATTTATTCTCTCCCTTAAAACTCTTGGGTCATTCTGAATCACACCTTTGTCTTTTTTTTTATTATTGGATATTTTATTTACATTTCAGATGCCAATCCCTTTCCCCATTTCCCCTCTCCAGAAAACCCATATCCCGTGCCCCCCCCCCTTTTCCATTTGGTTTTTATACAATTTTTTAAATGTTAATCAAGGGCTTTATAAGTATGGTAATGCTCAATCAGAGGTGTAACCTAATACCCAACCTAGCTATGTAAACTATCTTTGACTAGTGGAGACATGTGAACTTCTGCCTCAATGCCCCCTCTCTCTTTCTCTCTCTTTTTCCGTCTCATTACCTGGCTTCTCATCTACTTCATCTTCTCCTCTCCTTACTCCATCTTTTCCTCTCGGTGCTCCTTTCCCCTTAGCTCCTCCTACATATTACCCTTCCTGTTAAAATAAAGCTTTTCTCTCAGAATACAATTAGAGCATAATTATTCCTATTTGTACCAGTGAGGTACAAGATAGTCTTAATACCCAGTCCATCCTTTTGTTGACTAACCAGAACCTCTGCTGTCTCTCTTGACTAGAACACAGGTGGTGGTGGTGGCGCACGCCTTTAATCCCAGCACCTTTGTCTTTTGAAAGGTAAATCATACTTTCAATTATATACAATGTATATCATTGTTCATAGCATTATGGACTATTTTCACACCGTTTAACTTGCATCATTGTTTATCACACTGTGTACTAGTTGCACACTGCTGATGGTCGCAGAATAGTCTGTGGGTCTGAGACCCTGACCTCTACTCCATTCAGTCCTGTGATTTTTTTTCTCTGTTTTATGGTTGAGGATTGTTGTTAAGCTAGAAAAGCATCGCTTTATTTCAATGGAATGTCCTCTTCATACAATATATCCTGATCACACGTTTTCCTTTCCCAACCTTCTCTCAGATCATCCCTATCTCCCCACCTACCTAACTGCATGCATCTCCTTTGTCTCTTTTTAAACAAAGGAACATGAACAAAGCCAAAAAAGTAAACCATCAAAACACACATATACATAAATAAACCCCATAAAATGGCAAACAAAAATATGCAAACAAAAGACCAATAAGATGAAAAATGACCAAACAAAGCAACGTGAGAACAAAAGCCTCTGAAAATAGCATTGAACTTATTTTGTGTTGACTCTTGGGAATGGGGCCTACTCTAAAGTGTGGCTGGTTAACTTATCTGTTGAAAATTCCTTGGAGAAAGTGATTTTTTTTTTCTTTACAGTTGCAGATAGCAGTTTGTTTAGCTGTGGGATATTGAGTCCACTTCCATGTCTTAATGCTTGGGACTCTGTGGGTCAGTCTTGATTATCTGTAAAGCACTGCTACCTTAATGGTTTCCATCTCTTTGCTCTTCCAGACTTTCTACTTCCTCTTCCTTGATCTCTGAGAGAGGGCTTGATAAAGACATTCCATTTAGGATTGAGTCTCTGAAGTCTTGCATTCTGTACAGCTTTTACAATGGTGGGCCTCTGTTTCTGTTCCCATATACTGCAAAAGGAAACTTCTCTGATGAAGCCTGAGAAAGGCACTGATATGTGGGTATAGTAGAATGTTGTTAGGAGTCATTTTATTGCTTTGCTTCCTTAGCAGAATAGTAGTATTTTGTTTTCCCTGAGGCTCATGGCCTATGTAGTCCATGTTCTTGGCCACCCAAGTGTCAGGCATGGGTTCCATTTCAAGAAGTGTGAATTACAACCAATCAGACAGTGATTGGTTACTTCCATATAGTTTGTCCCCCCAATGTACATATAATGCAGATAGGTCATCATAGGTCACACAGGTGATAGCTTTTGTCACAAGTGCTTCTTAACTTCTCTCCTTCTTGTGACATGTCTTCACTTTCTGAATCACTGAAATTTGCTTTCAATATTGGATGACCTGAGTTCTGGCTTTACATTCTTGTTTAATGAAAAAACAGGATATATACCTAGGGTATTTATAGCCCTAGACATTACGTACACAGCTGATGGAGTGTTTTAGCTGGTGAGAATCATTTAATCTCACATAGCCTTTAATTACTTATTTTCAGCAGCAGATGAAGAGAAGGTGCATGATAATATTAACATGGACTAAGAAAGATCAAACATGCCCGTTTGGAATTTAGTAATTAGGTGTCATGTCAAGCATAGACTCTTATCTTAATATATTTGTATATTGAAAATAATATGAAATCGTATCTCATATTTTCAAAACAGAACTTAATGGAAGTTAGATAATCTAACAATAATATATAATTGAATGTAATAATTTTTTCTTGAAAAAATTTTCAGGCAATTGCCTCGCAAATTTTAATTAGCAAAATTAAGATTTGCTTAGAATCACTAAATCTACTTTATGTAGTTGTGAGGTTTTAACGTTTGAGATGTGTGATCACAAGTTTCTTTTTGTCTGTGACATTTTAGGTTTACTAGGAACAAGACTATTTGAAGGTTTAGTGTGTGATATCAAGGAATAAGAATCTAAATGCATTTTGTCAGAGGGTTGTCGACATGAATAAAATTTTAAACCCACCTCACCGCTAACCCTAAAAGGGACTACTTGAAAGTCAGTGTATTTTTACCTAGTAATTGTTGTGTACAGGAGATTGATAACACGTCTACTTCTGTTGTGTTGTGTTTCTTACAAAGTTCTGCTGTAGCCACATCTTTCCTTACTCAGCAGAACCCTCCATATCCTTTATTTCAACAATCTTACTTGGCAGGGATACTAGGTCACATCTTGTTTACGTCTGTGCTATGCACTAAACTAAGCATGTGGCATGTGAACCACAGTCAGAGTGGCTACCTCCTCTCAAGGACTTCTCATGCGTCATGGGGAATTGCATATTCCAGGGTTTTTCCAACCAGGTTATTTATTAAGGACATAGCAGCCCAGAACATTGACATGGGATTGTTTCCTCCATTGTCCTTGTCAATCTGTTATAAATATTGCCATTGCAATAAGACATATAGGTAAGAATACTCTGTAAAGGAGACTAACTCAAATCTTAAGAGAAATATTATTTCATAATATTAAGAAAGATTCACAGATCAGGCAAAAAAACATAGATTCTTATGTAATAGTTTAGTGTAAAATAATGTTTAAATATAATATTTGATAATGAATAATGCATTTAAGAATCTGTTTAAGAATAAACCAAGCTACAGATTAATTAGAAAAACAGTACATTGCAATTACATACTAACAGGTGTGGATTTTTTTGATAGTGTTGCACAAGAAAGGTCTCTTCAATATTTAGACATGAATGAAGGAGGGCCTGAGAGTCCAACTCCTTCAGAACTAACTGTTGGCTACTGATAAAGGATGGAGCAAGATCTATAGACGGCTTAGAGTAAGAATCTAAATCTATGGAAAAGAACAAAACAAGGAGAAGAACATGCACACTGTTAGCTTGGTTTTTAAGATGCTAATATTCTTGAATTTGTATCATAATTTTTCTTGTATGCATTCTGTAGTTTAATGGAAGTTTGGGTCAAATATTTCTTCAGGCTAGAATCTCATTCTTATGATTCTTAACTCTTTGTTCTATCTATACATTTTCCAATTATGTTTTTATGGAATTAAAAAGAATAAAACCTTTTGAAAGAAGCTACAGGACAGATACAGATTTAAAATAAAACAAAAACCCATTTTCCAATAAAATGCTTGTATACAATCTTTGAGTCACTTTGAGTGACTTGCTATGACGCTTTTAAACACTGACATCACAGAATCACGAAGTATCATGTTGGGTGATACTTCGTAAGGGTAAGGGACATTGGTGTGCATCAAGTTACTGCCTAGCATAAATTTGTTGATTGGCTTTCTCCAGAACTTCCTAGTTTAATTTGTTTTTGAATAATAGCAGTTGCACCATTAAGGAATTATGCTTCCAAGTAGGAATTTGCATGCTGTACTTTAGCTGCTGTTCAATTCTTACTTTCAGAAGCAAACATAGGCAAGGGAAGAAATCACCCACACAAATTTCAAAGTCTTGTTTTTTTATTTTCTACCACCCCCACCAGCCAATGTAGAATAAGTGTACAATTGTATTAAGAAATTTCAAAATATTATCATTTCACTGCTACCCGTGAGTACTTCTGTGAGACCTGTCAAAGAACTGTTGAGTATCTGAGGTATGAAAATGGAAAGATTTCACAGAATGAATGGGAAAAAGGTAATGGCTGCATGCATACAGGGGGACATGTAGGGAACATTTATCTGTGAAGAAAAATACCCGTATGCCTAGATCAGTCTGTGCTTGAAGTCTAATTTATTTAACTTGGTATTTCATATTTGATCGACTTCTGTTTAAAATAAAATAAAACAAAAAACAACATCAACTGGTTCCATTTCAGAAATCTATTTAGTGGGAGAAATATTGTTTTTATGTTGTATCTTTGATGCACTTTAGTGTCAAGATACGTGTAGTTGTGAGGTTTATGGTAATTTCTATTTAGCCTCTGGATAAGGAGACTCCCCCCGAGTGACAGCTTTTAACACTATTTCTGAAAATCTAAGCATTAGACAAACAATGTAATCATCTGTGTTTGACAGGTAGAGGATTATCAAGGGATAACTGAGGCTGCAATTTAAATACTCCATGGTATATTAGAAAGAATATTGTTTATAGTATAATTTATTCCAACTGTGGTAAAAAATAAATCAGTAGAAACAAAAAGAAACTTGGGAAACATAATTTCTTCTTTATATATAATATCGTGATCCTTGAGAGCATCAGTATATTAAAGTGACACATTGCTAGGCATCAGGTGACAATTTCAACAGAAGTATTAACTGATATACATAATGAATGAATGTCATACTTCATTTTTAAATGAATTGTATCCACATACATTTATTTTTTCATGCCAAAATAACATTTTAAAATATTGTTTAAATTATAACCTAATCTTCTTTATGGAAAGTAAATTCTTGATATCTTTTCATTACGGGGATTGTCCTGTTTGTGAAGGAATTCCAACTTTTATAGCATTATTTTATATAAACCAATAGGTTCTAGCCGTCTTTCTGACATTCTGTAATTTCTCTATATATTTCCTAGCAGCTTGTATAAAAGCTTCATGGCCTGAACATTAATTAGGCACACTAGAGTTTATTAAATATGTTTTTATTTTTATGATTTTATGAGTTTATTGGAAATACAAGTGAAATGACTGATTTTACTTAGACAGTTAACCTGTCATTTACCATGAATGTTCCATCCTTATTCACACTTTATCTCGGCCTTCTAGGCTTCAGTGTATCTGAGTTCATCACATTTACACTGGGGGAATATTTGATGATAGAATTTGAAATATGGAATACTACCAGTATGGATGATAGTTGATACAGTATTCAGGGATTTCAAAAATAAATCTTTTTATGCTAATTCTTGCAACATGTACTATAAAATTCACTAAGAGCAAACTGAAGATAAACTAGAAAAAAACTATCGTATCTATTTAGTATTGCAGTTTGGGGGGTTACTGTATTTTTTTTTTCTTTTTAAAATGATTTATTTATTTATTTGCTTTCATGTATTCCCGTGTGAGAGTACCAGATGCCTTGTAATTGGAGTTACAAACAGTCATGAGCTTCCATGTATGTGTTGGGAATTGAACCTAGATCCTCTGGAAGGATAGCTACTGCTCTGAACTTTTTTTACTCCATATCTAAGGAATAGTAAGGAACATATTTATGAGGGAAGTTGATGTCCAAGATAAAGAAGGAACAGTAAGCAAACTGAGTAGTTGCCACTCCAAGTATATTTGTGAATGCAAGCAGGAAACGTGCTGTTGCAGATGCGTCCTCCTAGGGCAGAGGGGGAGACATGTTGTACCTTCTCCTTAATGAGAACATTTTGCTATTCTTGTGGAGTTAGCTGTGAGCTGGGGATTGGCAGACATATATCTAACAACAAAAGAGCCAGAAAGCCATAAGTAAAGAAGATGGTAGTTATATTCAAGTAATGAAACCATCTAGGTAAAGGCTTAGTGCATGTAAGGACTCAAGTGGCATCAATGTATTAGGAGGGAGGCATTCTGAGGTAGGCAGGGGAAGAGAAGAGTATTAGTAATCTTCTGCAATAAGGAAATAGAGAATAATCCTGGGTCTTGCTTACTTTCTACTATGGAAGGCTGAAGTTACATAATTAATTACAGTTAGTTTGGAGACAGTCTTATAGAATACATTTGCCTAAATCACACTAACTCAAATAACTGTATTCACACACAGATTTAAATTTGAAGCAAAGAATTATCACTGCCTTGCAAATCCTGTCTCCCTACTTTCTGCTTGACCTGGTCACAGGCAGGTCAAAGTATCTACACTGAAGTGATCTTAATGGTGCGTTGTGGTAGGCCTGAGCTGCAAGGGGAATTGATCACCTTTGACTTGATAAAAATGGGAGAATGTGCACAGCCATTCCACAATCAGAGTTGCACTGGAGGATAATTTTGTACTAATTAGTCACTTGAACTTATGTAATACTAACTAATATGTAAGAAAATGAGTTTGAAAGACATTAAAATTGTCAAATTTAAGTGTAGCAGTGAACTAAAATAGATATGTAAAAAGCGAATGGAAAAAGGTATTCTCAGGAAAAATGATACATTGAAAGGTGGAGGAATCAGAGCCATGTCAGAAGTGTCTGGCACAGGTGATTGGCTTGAGAGCAATACAAAGAACCAGTGCAGATTAGGAGCTTAGCTTCCTTTAGCCTCTCACCTCTATATGTATATATGTATACATTAAGTATATATATATATACTTATATATATAATTTATAATTTATATATAATATATATAATTATATATATATAATTTATTCATTTAAGAACTGAACACAGATCTAATGTAGTTTCACTCCATATTCCTTACTACAAAGAAATTAGCTAACTTTAAGTCAAGCAGACTATTTTATGTCATCTATGCCTGTGGATAGACTTGGAAGGACATTTCATCTTTTAAATCTTAGCCTTATAACATGTAATGAATGTAACGTGTTTAATTTCTGCATTTAAAGTCTTAATGCATGGTTTACTAGTAGACATTGTTGCCAATAGTATGCTAAGCCTTTACAATTCCCTGTTTATCCTCTTGCAAAGAGCATACGATATGAGAACTTAATTAACCACTGACTGCAGGGCCTTACAAATGATTTTATCTTAACTAGCTTAGGTAGATTGCTAGTGTATTTTTGTTAACTTTTAAAATATCCATGCACATGCATATATAAATTGTTCCTGACCCTCCTGCTTCGCAACTCTCACTTCTGTCTTCTTCCTTGAGTCTCCTTTGTTCTTCTAAGACAATTTCACTTCTACTCCCATGTCACATGATTGCAGAAAAGTTGTATATGTAAATCCTAGGAATGACAAATCAAAGATACTCTACATTATGTGTCTTAAAAGATTGCTTCATTTACTAACGTGATGATCTCATTCAACCTATTCTCTTTAAAAAATAACACATCTTCATTCTTCATAAGTGAAAAAATGTCTGTTATGTATATATGCCACATTTCAATTGCAGCTTTAAGCTTACCTGCCCCATTAGAGGAGTGAAATAACTAAGTAAGGTTAATTTTAGTGCTTCCCATTTTAGCCTTTCTCATCAAAAGGAACTCCTTTAAAGGCCTCTTGCAAGGCTTGAGTATGTTGATGGGTTAAAGATTGTTTTTTTTCACAACTGGAAAGATGTTTAGATATCTTCATACTTCAGATCTATACTTACAATATACTTAGCACTAACTTTAGTCTCAATCAAAACAGCAGTGAAGCCAACAGGAGGAAGGGAAAGCAAGAAAATGGGGAAATTTCATAGGAATATAAGGCTCATATATCAGCATGAACCTTTTGAGTAAGAGGGAATAAGTGAGTCCAAGGAAGTATGGAATCATGGGAAGAGAATCTGTGACTATTAAGATGCTAGAACACTGTCTTGCAATGAAGCACTTGGAGAATGGGCGATTAATTAAATTGGAGTTCAGCATGGGTTTTCATTTTATTTTCAGAAAATGCTCCGAACCTCAGCTCATCATGTTCTCTACACCATCTTATATAACTTTATGCACTGACATGAATTACTAAGCATTGTAACAGCAGGCTTTGAGTTAAATAACAGTCTTCCCTATGCTTCACAAGTGTCCTTTGTTTGTTTGTTTGTTTGTCATGAGATTGTGATATAATTACATCTTTTTTCTTTAGTTTCCTCCCACCAAACTACCACCATATATCCCCATTGTTCCCTTTCAACTTTATGAATTATTTTTCCATTGATTGTTATTACATGCATATATGTATATGTAGATACAGTCCTTAATATAATTTTCTCACTCTCTATAATGTTAGTTGTATGTATATTTTCTCCATTGCTTATGTGATATTGGATACTAACTTGTGTCCTCTTCCTTGGAGAAACAATTTTTCACTGTTGGAATTTTTTATTTGCATGCATATCTTTGTGTAGGTTTGAGGCTTCTTGGACTTACCCATGTCCACTTTAGCATGATGTCAGTAGCTCTGTGTAAAACATTCTCACCATGATAGCCTAAACATGATCTGAAAAGGGACAACACCTTGACTGCCTTTTAGCTATTAAAACGTATCAGCTTAACCAAGTTTGTAAATCTCTGGACTGTCAAGTAGTCAGGAGTTCCAGAACAGCTTGGTTACAAAGTAAGATCCTGCTTCAGAAATAAAACCAACAACTAAAACAACAACAACAACAAAATAACCAACCAACCAAACAAAAAATATCCCAATAAAACAAACAAAGCAGAACAACAAAGCCAAAACCCCAGAAGGAAATACAACTTTTAAAATTGCTAGTTGAAAACGCCCAAATACCATTTATACATAATAGCCATACAGGAATAAAATTACATTGAAAATGCATAGTTTTGACTCTTAAATATGTTATATTTATAGTTCCCTGAGAATAACTGACATTATTGGTAAGTGTTGAATGCTGAATTCATTACATTTAGTTCATTTCCTTTTTCCTGAGATCAAGTATATGTTTAAAGAAGTAAACACTAATTCAGAATGTTACTGGGATTCTCAGAAATTGTCTTAGCTTGTAGTTTAATATAGATAATAATTTTCTGGAACGTTTTGTATCATTAACATTTTGAAACATTCACATTTCTTTCAATATTAATTTACTTTAAAGTTGCTTAACATATCCACCAATCCTATGATATTCCTTACTTGTTTATTACAAGAAACACTTACATAAGTCATTCTCTTTTAAAATTTTTACTAAAATGTATAAACATTACTTTCTATATCTGAGTATTCAAATCATTTTGAAGGCAAAATTAATTTTTTCAAATTTATGTTTGCTCTTTCTATGCCTATAAGGATAACTTTACTTGTCTTATATTTACTTAGTTTTTTTAAAAAATACATACAAACATGAGTGTGGTGGCTTATGCCTATAATCTCAGCACTTGAGAGCATAGAGAGTAGCAATTTCAGGATACCCTCTGTCAAACAGTAGGAGTCTTGGAAAACAGAACAAACAGAACAGGAGAACAGGACAGAGGAGAGGAGAGGAGAGGAGAGGAGAGGAGAGGAGAGGAGAGGAG
>JANHMN010000001.1:118834914-118974873 GCA_030674055.1 Rhabdomys pumilio
GAGAGGAGAGGAGAGGAGAGGAGAGGAGAGGAGAGGAGAGGAGAGGAACAGAGCAGAGCAAACAGAACAGAACAGAACTATACATTGAACAAATGAAAAGAAAAATATAGACAAAAGGAAGTGTGACTTTTAAAATGACTAGTTCAGACACCATTTAGTACGTGAACTTCACATTGTATATTTTACATTATAGTCCAGAATCCAATGGGAATTATTGATTCATTTACTTACAAACGTAAATCTTACAATACACTGGGGTAAGTGCTGTTTTCTAGGGCTAACTTTGAAAAATATAGATTACTTCCTGGAACATTCTACACTACTGAATCATTTTGGAAAAAATTATGGCTCTGCCGGGGACTACCCACAATAGCTGTGCTTTTGAGTATGCTAAAGGCAGCAACCATCTGTCCTCAGAGAAGGGTAAAGTTTACCTAAGGAGTCTGCAGGTTCATGGTCTTCATTTAAATCTTCAGACTCTAATGAATTTGTATCACCTTTGAGTTTCTATTTTTCCTCCAACAGCGTCCATTGCTCAGGAAAAACTAAGAACAGGTACAGAAGAGTTCTGATTTCATAGTTTAAAGGGGAAGTCAGTTCAGTCACTTTTCCTGTGTATTGGTGCTCTTATAATACCACAGACATTTGAAACAATTATATGAGGAGAGAAAAGTTTATTCTTTTTACAGGTTTTGGACAGTCCGTCCATGATCAGAGCTTTCTTTCAGCTCTCATATGAGGCAGTACACAGTGGTGTAAGTATGGGGTTCAGACAAACTGCTCCTGAAAGACACAGTGGGGAAGGATGTGTGCTACAGGAGTAGATGCTGGCGGTGAAAGATGATACCATCCACACTCACCTGTGAAAGCTGCCACAGTCTCTCAACAGCATGATCCTGGGAAGTAGCATTCTGGACCTTTGAAGTATTTTGAAGATCGAAAGTGTGGAGTTCTGCTTCTGGCCTGCAAAAATCTCATGTTTATCTCACAACATAATAAGCAACCCATGTCCCTTTAAGGGTCTCCGAAGTCTAACCTGTTTCAACATTGCACAGAACTTCAAGTTTAAAGTCTGTGGGACTCAAGATAAGGTCCGTTGTGAGTTCCATGGGTTGTCATAAGGGAAAGCTGTACATAGGCTTGATTAAACCAGGACAGCAGAGCCCTCTCAGCACCTAGCAATGTGAATTTGATGAAATGAATCTGAATCTCTAGAAGGTTTGGTACACTATGGGGCTTTCTGTCCATTGAAATCCGTGAAAGAAAACTGAGCCTGTGATGTATGAGGTAGCCTTATAGATTCTTTCAATTCTTTCAGAGAATCCCTGATTATTATGGTGAAAGCCACTTTAATTATTTTCTTAAAAATATCAGCCTTAGTGGTGACCTTGGACGCATCATTATGTGTGTATGTTTCTTCATTGACCAAGGTGCAACCTTTTGAACTCTTTCTTCTCTGTTCTTTTTTAATTCAAACTTTTAAAAAGATATGTGACTAAGAAACAAATAAACCTCCCATTCCTGTCCATGCAGTACCTGAATGCTATACTTCCTTAACATTTCCTTTGCTACATACAGTAGTAGATAAACATTAAACCTAGCCTCGCACAGTCTCTAGACATGGACAAAGTTCTTTAGATTTATTTTTTGTATATAATGTTTCCAGGATTATGTCATGAATCATCCAATTTCAATAAAATTTGTCCCATCTACAACCTCAGTATAACCTGCACCATTTGGATTCCTCCCGGGACTCTGGGCTTTTAAGCCATCACCATAGCTGCTCATACTGCTCTATGTACAACATCATAGGCTTTCCTGGTTGACTGTTTTAAGAGTTTCCAGGCATCTTCATTAGACCAACCTCAGACACTACTGTAATATCACCTACAGCCAGTCTCTCAAGCCTATTGTTGACTGGCAACTTTATGTGGCATCCTTCCATTTGATAATACAACCTCAGGAGAACCACCTGATGGTAGTGACCATTTGCTTTGGAATGTCGAGCACATGAGCCAAGGGCCCTGTTGATTTGGGACCTGTAATGAGCTAGCAAACTATGACAGTAAAATCAGGACAAAGTAGAACTGTTCACCATGTGGTGTCCATAGGAACAAGAAAAGGGAGGAGGAAGAGGAGAAAGAGAAAAGCGAGGAAGAGCTGTGTAAAGTGTACACTCACTCCAAGTTGCCTTGGTCTTCAGCCTTCTAGAACTAAGAAAACTTTCTGTTGCTATGGGAACTGTCACATTCATGTTTTGTTATATTAATAAATGACTAATATATTCAGTTTTTTTTTTTGAGACAGGGTTTCTCTGTGTGGCCCGGGCTGTCCTGGAACTCACTCTGTAGACCAGGCTGGCCTTGAACTCAGAAATCCACCTGCCTCTGCCTCCCAAGTGCTGGGATTAAAGGCATGCGCCACCACCGCCTGGCATATATTCAGTTTTTATTTATTAGACTAATATACGTTTGAGGGGACCCATTCTGAAAAGCCTAGAAAGTGAAAAGTTAAAAAGAAATCAGGAGTAAACCAATTATGATCTTTAAGAAGGAGTCTAGTCCTTCCAACAGTTTTTATTCATTCAGTCTTTCCCTAAATTTTTTTTACCTTAGGTGTTAAGAACTTCCTCAGATGTATCTGTGCTCAAAACAAGTAAAGTTTATGCCTTTGAAGAGATCATATTATAATGATAAGGCAAACAAGTAGAAATATTTTAAAGCTACGTTAATCAACTATAGATACGAGGAAATGGGAATGCTCACAAGTTCTTGAAGGTAGGATGTCTAAGAAGCTTATAGGAGCCTTAGGGATATGTTGAAAATGACAACCACAGATCTGTATTTTGAGGTAAAATGTTTGGTAGATTTCAATGTGGTAGGATATCACTGATAGCTTTTTGAATAGAATTAACTATAAGTTTGACTTTTAGAACACTTAATTTTTATTTGTATATGACGAGGTATCACTTGATATTCAAGATGAGTCAATGCTTTAAGAGATTTTCATGTTGGAAGTCTAGATCATGATACTATGAATCACAGCTGACATAGGTTGATTTTATAGTGTAAACTCTTCATTTCATTTTGGCATGATTCATTAGAGATAGTTTTAGAATTTCCATATGAAGAAGTTCACTGGTATGAATTCATGTTCAGTCCAGTGGCAGCTTACCCAAGTCGGCAATATGTTACTATACCTCAAAGACTATTGTTAAGCCACCCAAAAGTGAACTTAATTGGTGTTACTAATTTGATGAGATATTCTTATTCATTAGCCAAAATATCTTACTGGAGACATACTAATTTTATAATAGCAACATCAAAAAAAAGTCTTGAATTAATTTATTGAACCTGTAAATACCTTAGCATCTGTCTGTAATTGAGAGCTGTTTTGGAATAACTGCAAGACTAATCTGTATAGTTGGATGTGTATAAGGAAAACTGGTTTAGAATAACATTTATCTGTAGCCACAAGAAGAGGGTAATTCCTCGACAAGCACATTTCCTCCATGGGAATAGTCTATTACATATGCCAGTGTTCCACTGACAATGGAAGAACACCAACTACACAATTATTACAAGTAACTAACTACATAGACTGGTCTTTCAACAACTAGAAAACATTTTTATATGTAATATCACCACTGAGTATAGTGGTAGATTACTTTTGGTTTCTGAGATACCAGTATGAATAAGCGGCTTATATCAGATGTTGTTTTAATTACAATGGCTGCCAAAACCCACTACATATAGCTTTGGCATTCTGACAAAGAAGTGTATAAGAACTCACAGAGATCTTATTGAGTAACTATACTGGGAATACTGATGCTTTTTGAGAATAAACAATTATAGATCCAACTGTATGGCTTTTCTGCTATAGTTAATATTTTCTGGTACTTAAGAGGAGACTTCCTGCTGTGACAGAAAATGATGAAACACTGGGACTCGAGGCTACCTACTTCCTGAGTAGTACCAGTGAGCATCGACTAAATCACTTTGAATAGTTTCTCTGTACATTAAATGAATGGTTGAATTGGGTCTATGGTTCTCCTGGGTGTTTGCCCCCAGGATCCAAAGTCGCTTTATCACAAACACTTGAGCATCGATATTTCATGTAATGATGAAATCAATCTAGAAGAATTGGTGGAGAAAAGTGCTGTGTTTGCGTGTGCGTGTGCCTGTGTGTGTGTCTGTGTGTGTGTCTGTGTGTGTTTCTGTGTGTGTGTGTGTGTGTGTATACTTAAAGTGGAGCTTTTCAGTCATAAAGAAAAATTCAGTTATGTTGTACATTCAGTTACAGATAATCACATTAGTAAAATTGAGCCAATCTCAGAAAGGTAAATATACATTTCTCTCATTTGGTTTTTCTATGTTTTATATGGATGCATTAAATCTTGTATTTCTGTATGATACAAAATCGAAGGAAATATCTAAAGGAATAAAGCAGGTTAATGGAATGAGAGGGAGAGAGGAAGGTAAGGCAGTTTGTCAAGAATATATTTAATATATAATGTATATTTTGGTATAAAATGGAAATAGGTTTACCAAATTCAGTGACAAGATACCTTGGAACCAGCAAATGTTTGTATTTAATTTTTCTCCTATAAAATTATTTCAGTAAGTTCATATAGCTTCAGAAACATAGTTGCAAACTCGAACTTTGCATACTGAGCTACATGGCCCCTGGGAGCCTTGCCAGCTCTAAAGTCTTCTGATTGTCTGTTTACGGTCTTGAACTCCAGAGATTTGTTCTTTCGCTTGGCAGCTGTTCTGGCTGCAACACCTCTGTTTCTTCTGGGGTGGCTAATGAAGAGTCAGCAGGCCGGCTGTGTTGATTGGTTTCGTGACCTCATTACGCAGCCCCAGTATTTCCCAGCTCACTCTACACATATATGCTCCTTACTACCCTAAAGCTTTTCTGTTTGATGGACTGTGAAAAAGTTGGACACATCTCAAAGTCATGAGTATGCCAAAAAGAAAATGTATCTTCCATTAGTGTTTTGGCTCTGCCTGTGTTGACGTTAGTTATTGATAAGGTTTTAGCCTCATTTCTCATATTGCTAAAACTCATTTTATTTTTTCTTATTTTTATTTTAGTTTTGATATTATAAAATACATTAATTCCTTTCCCTTTTCTTTCTCCAAATCCTCCAATACACTCCTCCCTGCTCACCTTCAAATCCAAAGTGTTTTTACATTAATTCTTATTGCATACACACACACACACACACACACACACACACACACACACACACAACATGTTCAGTTCATAAAATGTCACTTGTCACATATATGTATGTGTTCAGGGCTGAGTTCTTGACACTCCAAGCCAATTGGTATGCCTTTTTCTGGGATAGAACACAACTCCATTTCCAGTTTAAACTAGAAACCCAGATAACTATTCATTGCTTGTGAAATCCTGGTTATTGGAGGAGAATCTATAACCTTTAGTTTACTAAATCAGCATAGTCCTTTACAAAAAGCTATAAACAGTTGTCTTCAGCCCTTGTAAGGCTACTTCAACACACTATGAAAATCTCAGGTATTTTTTCTCATAACTAAAAGGTTTCATTACAATAATGAGTTATTTCGGAATGTTAAAGTCATATATTCATTGATGTCAGCTTGTGTTGTATATATCTCTATATACATATTTATCACTCACATCTCATATAAACCTTCAAGAGTATGGTAAAGGAAAAGTTATTTAGCCATTGATGTTTACGGCCATTTAAAGTTAAAGTATGCTATTATTAAACATTTAAGTGTCTCAAGTTAAGATGATACTAAACTGAGTTTTCTGTTTATTGTAATTCCTTCATTTGTTTATTTTTATATTGGTTTTAGGCAGGGTATATGTAGATATGTAGCCCAGGATAGCCTAAAATGTGCAGAATTCTACATCAAGCCTCCCCGAGATAATAAAGTTTATAGTTATTCTGGACCTTAGTGTAACCATTCCAAGTTGTATTATTCTGAACAATAATGAAATAAGAGTAGGAATGAATAAGATTAAACCCAAATTATTTCATAATGCCTTCATGACCATTACTGTTCTCCTCTTTAACCTCCCCCATTTCTGGAAGATTTTTTGAAGACATTAATTAAAATGTTTTCAATGGTAAACTCAAGACTGAGCGTGTTCACTAGTGTAGTAATTAATTTATCCTAATGATGAAAATAAAACTGTATCCAGCATTCAGATGGCCTCTGCTTGATGCTTACTTCTTGCTTGTTCCCTTGTTCCATTTCTGCTCTTCTATAGGGAACTCATTAATTTAATCCACTTTTAATAAACATCTTATCTTTCAATGTTAACAGAATATTTTGGTATTCATCAGTTTACCTTGTTAAAAAGATTTCAGTGTCTTAAAACTGTAGATGATGGGCTGGAGCAATGGTTCCGTGGTTACGATGGCTCCTTTTCCTCTGTTTTGTCTATTCTGGTTTGTTTTTATTTTATTTTACTTTATTGTATTTTATTTTTATTTTTAGATGACTGCTTTCTAATGAGAGAGAAATGAGGACTCAGCTGGGAGCAGAGGCGAAAAGGATCTTGGAGGAGTTGAAATTATTATCAGAATATATAAATATAGAATTGTATAAAATCTGTTTTCATTAAAGAGAAATAGAAAAAGAATTGAAATAGTAGCTAGACATTTAAGGTGCCCAAAATTTTAATCACGTTTTTACTTTAAACTTTTCAATAACACCTCTCTGACCTCTATATAAACATACATACAACTATACATACAACTATACATACATACATACATACATACATACACATCAATAAATAATAATACAAATTTTAAAATACAGGTGGTATGCAAATGAAGAAGTTTTTCACAGTCATGGGTTTTTGTTTGTTTGTTTGCTTGGTTGGTTTGGTTTGTTTTCAAGCAATCTCTTTATCTTACACTCACTTTTGCTGTCACCCTGAAGTTTTAAGCAGTCTGAAACTGTGCACTGGAACTTGCCAGGAAGTTGTGGTCCATTGCCACGGAGTCGTCTTGTGATTGTGATGTTACAGTTAAAGCCCGTCACCTACTGCTTCCTTCTTCCGCAGAGTTCTTTCTCCCTTTCTGTTATATGTGTTTCTTACTTCCACTTCTTCGGAAACTTTTGCCCCTAGGTCACTTGCCTTGACCTTACTTTGTAGGGCTGGTTCTGACGCTGTCCTGTTCCCCAGTTCACTCACTCCTCATCAGTAAAGAAGCCAATTCCCAGGTGGAAGGAATCTGCCTGACTTCCAGGTCCCTGGAGGCAAATGAGACACGCCAGGGAGAAGAGTTTGCCAGGCTTCTGATAGGGAAATGTTGACCAGACATGTGAGATCTTGAAACAGAAAGGCCACACCGGCCACACCTAAAGGCAACTCGGCAGAGATGTTTAGCAGAAACAAGATGTAACTGGACATCTATAGTTTAGGGCTGGTGGAGAGGGGAAGAGATAAAAACATTGATAAGGGCATGCTTTTCCAGGTGGGAGATAGTTCAGCATTTGTGCCTAAATGCAAGTTGAATTTGAACAACTATATATGTATGTGTGTGTATCTTTTATCCATGGATTCAAGGAAAGCTGACTGGGGCTGTTTGTGTGGGCTGTTTCCCAAGTTAAGGTAGGGTAGCAAAAGCTACACACAGCACTTCTTTATATTTATTATATCCTATATATTTAGAAAATTATCTTTAAATATTTTTTCCTAGCATTACCTCAGTAACTTCATAGTGTAACTTATTCTTACTAACCTTGTTTTCTGCACATTATTTGCCCTTTTGTTTGTTTGTTTACTTGTTTTTCAAGATAGAATCTCCGTGTAACGGCTCTGGCTGTCCTGGAACTTGCTCTGTAGACCATGCTGGCTTTGAGTACATGAAGATTGCCTGCCTCTGCTTCCCAAATGCTGGGATTAAATATGAGTGCTTCCAGTTCCCAGTCTTTCTTTTCAGTTATAATTCTTTGAAACTTACAACTACTTTAATATTAAAAAATTTGATAAATGAACAGTAGTTTCATTTCCTATTGGTGGCTTATGATGATGATTTTGAATTAGAAACCTTTGGCTAAAATGTATACTGAAGCATTTTGAATTTTGTTTGTTTATTTTGTTGTATTTTTTTTTTAGACAATCTCACTGTAAGCCCAGGATACATTTTAGATCTTAATTTGTATTCTTTATTAACCTAGAACTTGCAAACGATCCTGTTGTTTCTTATTCTTGTGCTAGTATTATAGGTATGAGACACTATACCCGACTCTGTGTTAGGATTTGTGAGAGAGTTTTCACTCTTCTTAAGTACTGTTGTGGAGGTTGGAGAATAACCTCTCTTCCTTCCATCTTATCTGAGGACAGGCCGTTTATTTGATTTTAAACACCTGGTACCCTGGGAACTGGGAACTTGGCCCTTTGAGCTTCCAGGGAATTTCCAGTCTTTGCCTCCCATCTTGCAGTGGAGGGTCAGCATTACAGCTAGGTGTTTAGTACTGACATTACATGAGGTTAAACTCAGTCCCTCCTGCTTTCATAACAAGTGTTTTACCCACGGAGGCATACCTGCAGCCTCTCAACGATCTTGGTCTTTTGAATCTGCATATGGATTTTCAGTTGGACTAGCATCTGTGGTTGAAGTCTTTCTCCATAAAATTGCCCCTTTTCTTTGCAAAATCAACAGTTGTCTGTTTAGTTATGGGTCTCTGGAATCTCTACCTTCTTCCATTGATTCATTTGGCCGCCTCTGGGAGGTGGCTGTACATTCTTGATAACTTTACTGTCATCATAGGACATTATAACAGATACAGTTGTCCCTCTCTCTTTGCTGATGCTTTTCAAACTGATTTAGAGGTTTCTGTGGATTTCTATTGAGCTTGTTTGGTTTATTTAATTGAAAGAAGAGAATTTATTTTTGTTCACATCTACGTGAGTCATGCTTTAAATTCCTACAGAAATTCTTCTGGGGATTTGTTTGGTGTTTTGTAGACTCTTCACAGCAGTTTGAAAACCGATATCATGCCTCTATCAATTGACCTGTGAACACGGTGCACTCCTCATCTCTCTGTTGACTGATGTCCCCATCAGTGTTTGTTCTCATTTCTTCTCTTGGCAGTTATTCAAGTTTCTCCTTTTCTTATACTATGATGTTATCAGACTAGTGCTGCAATCATAAAAGTAACTGGAGATAGTCTCCTCTTTTTAGTTTTTCTGGAAGATTTATCTTGTAAATCCACTCTGTTTTGTAGTATTCAACATGAAGCTTTACATAAACTAGGCAAGTGTCCTATGTCTGTGTTATGTCACTGTCCATGGACAATTTTTCATATATGAAAGCTTTTTCAAAAATTCTTTCTTTTTTCCTTCCTTTCTTTCTTCCTTCCTTCCTTCCTTCCTCCCTCCCTCCCTCCCTCCTTTTTTCTTTCTTTCTTTGTTTCTTTGTTTCTTTCTTTCTCTCTTTCTTTCTTTTTCCTTTCTTTACTTATTTATTCTTTCATGTGTGTCTGTCTTTGTCTTTCTCTCTGTCTGTCTCTCTCTCTCTATATATGTGTGTATATGTTTGTCTGTCATGTTCTCTCTGTGTCTGTCTGTCTGTCTGTCTTTTTTTCTGTGTGCATGTGTGTATGGGTGTATATGGAATGGCTCACATGTGGAGGTCAGAGAACCACTTTGGAGAGTCAGTTCTATCATATGGATATTGAAGATTGAATTCAGGTCAGGAAGCTTTGCAGCAAGAGTCTTTACACACTGATTCATCTTGTCGGCCTGATTTTTTATTTTTTATTTTTATTTTTGAGATTGCTTTTGTTCATAGGTGTTTAGGAAAATTTCCAGTGAAGTCAAATGGTCTGAATTTCTTTTGCATATTTAGGAATAATATTATCTGACAATTCAGATGGGGTATCTGTAGCTATTTCTCTTAATGACTGTTAGCAGATGAAATTTTTGCTACTTCATCTGTGCTTTACACTTTATTAGCAGACATGTTTTCATAGTCTTTCCTTATAGCTGGTGTCCCTGAAGTGCTCACTTCTTTCATACTCCCAATATTGGATATCTGCCTCCTCCCCTCCCCCTCTGCTTCTCCCTCCCTCTCGTCTAATCATCACTTTTATCCCCCTAATTCTTTCAATAAGTCAATTTTTAAATATCATTGATTTTCTAAAACTTTTTGATTCCTGCTTACTTGCCTTCTACTGTGGTTCTCATTTCTCTCATTTAATTAATAATTTATTTGTTGTTTTTTCTTTTTTAATGAGTTGTTAATAATTTTGAATTAATTTTGCTTTTTTATTATGTTGCAAATTAACTTCAATAAGTTACTTTTGGTAAATTTTCATATTTTGAAGCATAATGCGACAAATACAGAAACTTAGTAGGATACACATTTTTCTCTTCTGGACTAGAAATAATAGATAAAATTGATGGCACAAAGTTCTGCATCTTTTTTTATTCCACGTTTCCACATTAGCCTGGAAGCAGGCATTTGACTAACAAAGTCTGCAGTCTTTGCTTTTGGACTGTTTGTAAGTACCTTTTAGTAACTTACTTTATACAACTGAAAAAACTGCTCAATATCAGTGATTGCTTCTCTGTCGGGAGGGGAAACTATAATATAAATATATTCTATAAAAATACATTTTAATAAAAGAGTATTTCTTCTATGACAAAAAGAAAAAATATTTGAAAAATAATGCAACCTAAACTGAAAGAGATTATTCTAGAAATAATAAACCTTTACCTCATTTGTTTCTAACACTAACATGAAACAAAAGTTTATTAATTATATCAAAATAAACAGACAAATGAAAACAAACTTTATTTAAAACTCCAGCTTTTACAAAAATTAAAGGCGTTTCTGTATTTTGGCTGAGAATTTTCATTTTAGTAGATTATTATAAACATATTATAATAAGAAGTTGTTTTGCCATAATTCTTATATCAGTATATCAATCAATAAAGGAGACAGGGTTCTCAACACTGAAGTCACTCCTTGGAGAGTGTTTCTGAGAGAGCCTCATTCTGTCAGCTACTTTCTGACGATTACACAAATGAAAGCTGCCAAAATTCCACTGAAGTCACTCACATTTTTATTCTGTGATAACCACAGATGATAGGGACAAAAATATTTTATTTTATAACTAGATCACCTCTGCTCCAAGTAATAATATCTGGGCTCTTTATATGTGTTGTTCCAGTCTTCAATGTACTATGCCTGTTTTAGTATGTTTTATATGACTTTCCTGTCTTCTCCTCCTTAATAAAATGAATTTACAGTTATTTGAAGACTCTAATAAGCTTGTCACTACACACTTCTTAAAGGAAACTCATGAGAAATTGGTGTAGATGGTTTTCCTTAATGTAGTCTATAATCATTGGCACAGGTCTTGCAGGAATTAGAATGCTAACTGAAAACAGTTTCTGACTTCCTCCAACATGCTCATTTTAGAAGTGCAAGTTTATTTGACATGTTTAGCATTGCATGTCTCTGTATTCAAAAGTGTTTTCTGTCTTCATAAACATGTCTTTAATTTCAGGAAACTACTACACAGAAGAATAATGAATAATGTTTTCAAAAAAGAGACTCCGTCCAAACCATTTCCAACATGGTACTGTTTCCAAGCACAAAAATAAATCATAACGTTGACTCTCTATGAAGCAGGTAGCAGTTTACAGAAACATAAAATGTGCTTAGGTTATTATTGGTATCTTAACAGGATGTTTATGTATCTTCACCTGATAAGTTGTCTCCAATAGAGATCCACATAGCATCCTAATGTCATGGAACGAGGGAAGATCTCTTTGTAAAAATTCCTTACCGCCATCTCTATAATCTCTACTTGGTCGAGTTTCATCCAAGTGCGAAAATGAAAAATTATAACCTGCCAAGCGTCAGTGGCAAAGTGAAATGAAAAAATTGCAAGTTAATAATAGTGATGTTTCAAAAAAAAATTTCCTGGCCAATTTAACATTGCTTCATCCAAGGTCACTCCCCAAAGTTGATTATTCTTAGTAATTTGCAGATGAGACCATTCTACCTTGGTCATGGTTAGTGAAGATGGAGAAAAATACCACAGGAAGTTAAAGATTCAAGGTTATCTGTCTCTGTCAAGTAAGACAAAAAGCACAGTTGCACTTGACTTTTGTAAAATCTAGCACAGTAATAATGCTCAAAGAAATGAAACTTAAAGTCTCTGCTATCTTTTATTTGCAACATAAAGTCATCCTAACATGAAATATTGGGATAAGGACAAGGGAAGGGCATTGTTTAGCTTTTATGTAGCATTTATGTGGGAAGTTTTCAGTAAATCTTCTTAGCATTTTATTCTATGTAAACATTTACTAATTATAGTTGATATTTTTACTATAAAATGTTTTAATATGCTTTCTTTCAATATAAAATATATAGTATAAATTGGCTTTAATAAATCATTGTTATCTATAAATATTTTGCATATTATGGACAAACGCAGGAAAAAGAAAAGAAACCCTTCTAAGAGATGTCAGATACTGATGTATACTGCATACAGCCTAAACTGATGCATATATGTATATGTGCAAATATGTATCTGTGTTCAGAGAAGTGATAGAAAAAAGTAAATAAAAAATAGAAATAAAGATAAAAATAGAAAATAAAAATAATATGCTACTTATTTATTTAGATTTTCTTTTTAAAGATTAAGATATAACTGCAAAATTCCCCATTTCTTTATCCCTCAAACCACTTTTAGGTCATTCTCTGCTCTTTCAAGTGTTTTAAAAATTCTAATTGAACACACATACACACACACACACACACACACACACACACACACACACACACACACTCACTCACACACGTGTGTGTGTGTTGTAATAAAAATACGAATACAATCTCTTAGTCTAGTTAATCTTGCTTGTCTGAATATATTTTTAGGGATGAGCTTCACTTATGAAATCTCAACAACATGGCTCTGAAAAATAAGTGTTGAACAACTGTAACACCAGTTGGCATCTGAAAATAAATATGGAGGTATTCATGGGGCCATAATCAATTAACTACTTAGAAAGGGAGGATATGATTTACCCAGGGCTGAGCTCTCTAATTGGTTATACTGTACCAATATATCTTAAAATTTGTTTATTATCATGCAGAGATCATCAGTGTCATGAATGAAGTGGTTATAGGAAAGGCTTATATAGAATTACTTCTTTATTTTCACAGTTATGTGGGGTTCTGGGCGTTAAACATGTTGGCAGCCTTGTAAGGCAAGTGCATTTACCTCACTGCCAACTATTGCACTGTCCCAGAAGGCAGTACTGTACAAACTGTTTTCCCTACAGAGCTGGTTATGATTGGTCATATCTATAATTCCACAATTCTCATTTTGAGGTCAGCTTTTATTATAGTCCAAGTTTACAGATAGGCTTAACTACATACTAAGACTATGTCTCAATGATAAATAAACAAAATAACATCATAATCAAGAATAAAACTTAAAGCATTCATATTTTTATAGTGTGTAAAAGGTCCAGGGTGGAATTTCCATCACCAATATAAAACATTACACTAAAGGTCTAGTCATGTCAGAACAGCAGCTTGGCATGTTTCTGTTCCAGTTCCTTTTTTGTCTTCAGTGTGAGAGGCTTCATTATACATCTCCCACATCAGTAATTGATGGAGATCAGGGATATTTACAATGTCACCAACTGAACAATTCTGAAACATGCTACTTTAAATATTGATCATTTATAGAGTAAAATTTAAAAGTAAAGATGATGCAAGTTTATCTATTACAAAATACTTGCAGACTCATCTGAGTTTATACTTGCCCATCAGCCAAGTTGGAAAGCAGTGTTTCTATGTTCTTACAAAGACAGACATTCTTGTTAGGTGAGTGCATTGTGTCTTGTCATATAGTCACCTTGGCTGACTTTCACATGTGGAATGAACAAGTCTTTGTGAATGTCCTGCTTATATTTTTACCTCCTCTAATTGTTCTTATATAGACTGATTTTCTTATTAATTTAACTCTGGGTTTTGTTTTTGTATTAGAACTTTTGTCATGGTCTTACTTGGTTACTTTGTCTTGTTTACCTTTAATGTCTATTAATTTTCTCTTTATTTCTGCCTCTGGTGATGGAATATACTACATATCACATTCACTACACAAATTTACATGACTACATATTTAAAAACTCTTTTCTATTACTTTTTGATATTAAATATTTCAACCTGTAAAGAATTTATTTTTATGTTGAGTTAAGGCAAAAACTTAAATTATGTCTAGTAATGATATAGCTTACTGTGTGTGTTGGCCTGGCATATTTTCTTTATAATATTAGATATGGAGGCTGTATTCTGAAGAGTGTTAAAAACCCTAGGTAGACCTTCGTTGAATATTCAAAAACTGAAACAATAATAGCAAAGTTTTGTTTTTAGCATCCTTACATCTTCACAGAAATACTCGTGATTGTTTCTAATAAGTTTTATATAATTTAATATTTTTTAGAAATTTCAACCAGTTTTATGGTAATGTAATTCATATACAGATTTCAATAGTTATATGGTCAACATAGCCTTCAACACGAATGACATTTCCATCATCCTTCCATTGCCTTGTCAGTCATTCTTCTTGCACTGCTAGCCTCTGGTAACTATTGATTTGTTATAGAACAGACTGCTTAGGAGTTTGTATGGAGGAGGTAATATAGCAGACAGTCCTCTCAGCCTGGCTATGTTTGCTCATTGCAATGTGTTTAAGACTTTCTATGTCTTTTCCTTCTCACTGCAAGCTAGCCCTGAGTTATGTAGCTTTATAGTTCACTTCTCCATTTCCATGCACAGTGTTTGGAACATCCCTGTAGCTGATACTTTTCCTATTATGAATATTGCTGCTAAAACATATGCATTCCTGTGTGTGAACATAAAAATTACAGAAGCAGTAAGTCTACCTTTACTAAATAACTTGCAAAAGAATTGTAAATTTTATTCTGTATAAACGGTATATTAGTTTGAGGATGAAAAAAATTATACCACACTTAGCTTACAATATAATATTTTTTATTTGCTTACATTACCTTAAGTGATTCTGTAGTTTGGCCAAGGGCAGGTAGTATTAAAAAAAACATTTTAAGGATGTGGTAATGCCTCAGACTGATAATTTCCTAAGACTGGGGTTTGATTCTCTGAATTAATGTATAAAAGCCAGGGCTTGCATACTTATTGTCCAAGCACTAAGGGATGGAGAGACATGAGTGTCTCTGGAATTCTGTTGGTCAGCTCCCCTAGCCTTTTTTATTGGGATTCTAGGCCACTGTGATTCCCTGTCATAAAAAACAAAACAACAACAACAACAAAAATGTGTGCAGGTTAGTTCATTCTGTTGGTCTTCCTGTGGCGTTCCTGTCCCCTTAGGGTCAGAAATTCTTCCTCCTGTTTTTACATAAGAATCTCCAAGTTCCATCCACCATTTTGCTGTGGGTGTCTGCATCTGTCTTAGTCAGCTGTTGGATGGATGGAGCCTCTCACAAGATCACCATGTTAGGTTCCTGTCTGCAAGCATAACAGAGTTTCATTAATAGTGTCAGGGATTTATGCTTACCCATGGAATGGGTCTCAAGTTGGGCTGGTTTTGATTGGTCATTTCCAGTCTCTGCTCCATTCTCCATCACTGCCTATCTTGTAGACAGGATAAATTTTGGGTTAAAAGTTTTGTATGTGTATGTATATGATGTATATGTATATGATTATGTATGTGTATGTGTATATGATGTATATGTATACATACATAGGTATATATATGTATATGTATTTATATGTGTATGTTCGTATATATACACATATGATATAAAAATCTCATATATACATAATGAGATTTTTAGCTGTGAACACAATTTTAAAATGAGTCTCTGTGTGATGGTTTATTTTAATGTTTTTTAAATTCCATTTCCTTTCTCATATACAGTACAGGTAAAAATCAGCCATGTACACTGTCATCCTGTATATCCTTCAAAGTATGATGAAAAGATTAACAGTTTGGTTCATTGTCTCATTAAAGAAAACCATTGAATTGTTGGCTGTAGTGGACTGAATACTCCTCTAGAATTCACGTTTTGAAATTCCTTACACTCAAGTTGTTTGTTATATAGCATTGGGAGAGGCTTACACCTTAAGATTGTCATGAGTGGGAGTCAGTCCATGTAACAGATGGCTCCAAGTTATTTGTAGTTCTTACCATGTGAGGACAGAGTGAGAAATTATCTGTTCTGAATGTGAGAGACCCTCATCAGGAACTAGGTCTTCTGACTCCTTGCCCCAGAGTTCTTAGTCTCTTCTTACTCATCCAACTGGTGGTACATTACTATAGCAGCCCAAGCCTACCAGAAGAGCTGCCTTGCTAGCCGTGTCACTAACGGGAATACAGCATGACTGTTAGTGTTTAAGATCATTAACAAACTTAGTTGTTTTTATTAAATACTTACAGGACTAATACCCTGTGAATCAATGGAGGTTCTCCTATAACATTACTTGGGCACAAAAATTTTGTTTTATGTTTAACACTTTCAAAATTTTAATTTATAATTCTTTTAATCATTTTCATATAATTCTCATGTGTGGATGGCAGTCACAAAAGCAGAGATCAATTCTAATATAAACTATTATCTACATCTCTTATATAACTATATTTGGTGATTTTCCGCGACAAAATTGTATAGTAAATTGACTCGGATTTGAAAACAGAACCTAGAACATCTGAGCAGGATGTCATTGTGGGGATGGCAATGTGCATATGCCTGAGAAAGAATAGAATATGAGGCTTACATACATGCATGAGAAGGATAGAATATGAATGAGGCCTGTCTTGTGGGATCCTGTTGCTAAACAGAATAGGTTTCATTGATATTAGCACACCTGAAATTTAGAATGCTTATTTATCTCTTTTGTGGAACAATGTGAGCTTCAGTTTTATAACATTCACTCTTGAACAGTCATGGAATTTTTTCCAATGTGTATTTATATATTATAATTACATTTTCTTACTATAGTCAACAATTATATGTGTTTTTATATGGTTGTGTGACAATACCTCTATTTGGTTATTTGTTTCATGTATTTGTGTATTCCATTTTTTGCTTAAACTATGAAGTCCCACTATGTGGCTATTATTGCAGTCCTATTTTGTGAAACACAAAACATCACAATTATAGGGAATAGGACACCTGGCTTACAATATCAGATGAAACAGATTAGGCATCTCTTGCACGACTGTACTATTTTGTCAAACTGAAAACTGTGGTTGTTTATTGTACATGAACGTATTTGGGTCACGTTGTCTGAGAAGAAAATAAAGCATTACATTTTCAAAACCATCAGCTTTGAATGTTTCATAGGGCCATCAAGACAGCTCATCAGTTAAGAGTCTTGCTTGTCTTGGTGGCCAAGGCATAAGATCCCCATATGTGTGATGGATATAAAGAACCAAGTCCAGCAAGTTCTCTCTGACCTCCACTTATATGTACAACATACACACAAATAACTGTAGAAAAAAAGTAATTAAAATGAACTCATCTAAAATGTTATCTAGTTATCTCTCATTGATGTTATTAAAAAGAAACCCACCGACTGCCACTGGCATCTGCTTGCTCGTGAATATATATACATGTTGCTTGATTCCCAATAGTCCTTGCTGTCTTGTACATCACATTTTATTTTGAATTCTGTCTTTTAACTCTAGCATGCAGTCATTGTTTTTGTGACGTACTGTAAATTTCATTTCATTTCTTTAGTTTTCTTGTGAATCTTGAGTTCATAATTGATACCAGCAGTGAAACCAATCTCTCTAGTTCCAAAGTCACAGTGAGAGTCCTTTTCATTCCTGAAATCTTGTGAAGAGAAACTGTGAGAATTAAGAACTGTGCAATGACCGCATCCCAAATGTCTGCTTTCTCTTCATTTGTGTGCGGATCCCTGCTTGTACCTGTATGAGAAAGTATCCATTCAAATGTGTGCGTGTGGAGGTCACAGGACTTTGGATGTCATTCATTAGTCACAACCCATCTCACTTCTCAGATAGCATCTTTCTTGGCCTGAATCTTATCAGGTAGACTTGAACATCAGGTGAAGGAGGCCCAGAGAGCTGCCTCTTTCTGCCTCTCCAACATTGGGGTGAAAAGCACATGGCACTAAACCAAACTTTCATTTGTGCATTTTGTGGCTAGAACTCAGTTTCTCATTCTTTCAAGGCAAGCACTTTATGAACTGAGCTATCTCTCCAGGCTCTGATTTCTCCTTTAAAAAGTAAGTTTGAATGAACATTGAGGACAGGATGTTGTAGCAATAGGATTTCTGGAGAGTGAGATTTTCCCAAGGGTTTCCGAATCCTGCAGCTTGTCTTCATGTGAGTATGCATTTATATGGTCTGGGGACTTTGTCAGTTACGTCAAAATCAGTCACAAAAAGAGAAACCCCAAAGGAAGTTAACTTCTTTTCTTTGGTAAACTTGATTCTGTTTTGTAACCTTTGAAGCATGGCTTTTATGAGTGATACTATTAAAGTCTATATCCCCTTCGTGTGTGCTGTTCATTATCGCTCTCTGTTGCCTCTGGTTTACCTGTCTACACTGCAAGGCAGAATTCCTTAATATTTACAGTTAGAATGACAGAGGTTCTTAAGACTTATCATATATTTCTGTGAATGAAAAGCGATTCTCAAAAAATAAGGGTCTGCCTCCAGAAATACATTTTAGTACACTAACTCCCTAACATCTAGAATTGTTAAATCAGTGTTGATTTTTATACTTTTGAAATAAAATATTTCACTCTAATGGTTGTGTTCAATGCTCCAAACGATAGATATAGCATATAATGGTACTTTCTGTATAAATGGATCAAGCTAGCTCTTCATTTATAATGCAGTTCAATGGCCTTTAGACATTCATTAAGTCTAGTTTTCATGGAAGTCTACCTTGATCTAGCAGCAGTGGGCAATGCCTGAGGGAGAGCTGATGTCAGGACCTTCTCCGCATGTGAGGAGGATTGAAATCAGATATGAACACTTTTAGACAGTAAGGACGCTCAGACTGTTGGATGAAGTTCTGGACATCACACTGTAGTTCTGTGGATGTTTTCTGAGTCATCTAATGAAAGCTAACCATTGTTAGAGTCTGTGTTATGATTATGGGTGGAAATGGGATGGTATCCAGACATGGTCTGTATATCAGAGGTTCAGAAGCACACATATGCCAGACCAAAGTCGGATTTCTAACATTTTATTATTACTGAGAATTTAGGTTGAGATAATTGAGGAGAACAGGAAAGAGGTATGGAGTTTACCTAACTTTAGGGGTAGGAGGTTAAAGAACCTTTTTAGGGTAATTATTTTAATTGGAAATAGTCATCTATTGAATTTTGTTATGACACGATATAAAATAGTCACTATTGTCTGCAGATGCTTATAGACTAGCAAGAAAGATTAAAAAGTGCATAAAGGTTTCTCCGACTGCAGAGGGGCAGTGAAGTTGAAGCCCCTGTCCATAGCCCACTCTGCTTGTAGGGAGCACAATCACTGGGGAGTCTGCCATCTTTACAGCAACACTTTATTTTTTTTTATTGTACCTTATTAACCTTTGCCTTTTAATGTTCTTCCTGTCCTATGACAAACTACAGCCCCATTGTCCTTCCCAAGAAGCATTAAACATGCTGTGGCTGAATTATATTTATAAATGAAATGAAGATTGGCTGGCCTGTGGAGAAAAGAGTCACACCAGAGGGATCTTGTCAGCTCTACTTCACATTTCCCTGCGTCTGATCATCGCTTTTGGCTTCCAGAAAATGTCCATCTTAGTACATTCTATTTAACAACCATTCCCTCACCAACCCATTTTCCACCAAGTTGTGGCAAAATAGGGCATTTTTTTACATATCAAATAATACAGGAGTCCATGAGGGTTATGAGAGAGTGAGAGACGATGTTAAGTGATTTAGTATCTGAGAGTACCAGGAAGTATAAAATGGAAGAATGGTGGTCTGGGAAAAGTATTTAACTGTTCAGACTCTATAGTAGATCTTGGAAGAGAGTCCAGGAAATTTCATTCAAGCTTTGTGGTAAAAATGAAGACATCCTTTCAAAGTGGACAGATATCTTCAGGTCCAAGAAGTTACTGGTTAAAATAAAGAAAGAGCAGACTTTATTAACCAGAATAGCAATCTGGGTATTTACGAATAAGATGCAACATGTTAAGAAAATCAGGCACTAGTTTTTTAATATTAAAGTATTCTTATTCTTTTAAACACCATTTGCTTGGAAATAAATTTTTGATCGATTTTTAATATCTCATGAATATACATAATACATTTTCATCACCCTTACCCCATCCTTTGTTCTCATTTCTGTCACTTCCATTATCTCCATACAAAGCTGTTTCTGACATTCATGCATTTTTGTTTTGTTTGAAAAAAGAGTTTAACTGGAGCAGTCTTTCAGACCATGGCTTTATGGATAGTATTGGATATGGGTGGGAACCAGTGGGTGCACACCTGAAGACGATAAATTATACTCTACCAGAATCTGTCAATAGCCAATAGCTTATCAAGCAGGTTAGTGCTCCATAAGCTCCTCTCCCATTCATAACTGATTGCTGGCTGGGCCTGTCTAATGAAGGCCTAATGCCAGTAAATAATGCTGCTAGGAAGCCATGCATACAAAGTCTGCGCCATGCCAAGAAGATAGTATTTTGCAGTTCTTTCCCTTATGTTATTTCTCTTAAGTTCTGAACACTTACTCTTCTGTGAAGTTCCATGAGCCTTAGAAAGGATGGTATAAATGGTTTGCTTAGGACTGAGCACTCAATTGTCAATTATTGTCAACATATACAGCAGTCATTAGTCTATTCATAAATCTTTATTGCATGAGATGTTTCTTGGATTATGAATTTTTTAGTGATTTTCTCTGCTTTTTAATGTAAATATTTAGCATGAATCTTAATGCTACATCAGTTTAAATAAACAACTGTAGTATGTTCCATCTAGGCCTATAACATCCATGTGTTGTTGACCTAGATTATAGTACCAGGCATGGATTCCTTCCTGCGTATTGAGTTTTAAGTAAAATAAGACAATGGTTGATTTTTCCTGTAACAGAGCTTGGCAATAATTATAACAATAAGGTGTGTGTACAAGTGCACACATACATACACACATGCATGGATACACATACACACATACATACATGCTATAAAAATCACTTTATTATTATAAGTTATATATAAATTAGAAATGTCTTCAAATAACTAAAGTATTAAATATTTTTGTCTAAATACATGCCATACAACTTCCTTTTTTGTTCCTTTTTCTTATATAATATATACTGGTTACAGTTTCTCCTCCCTCTACTTATCCCAGTTCCTTTCTTCCTCTCATTATATCTAGATTCTCTCTCTTTCTGTCTTTTCGAAAAGAACCGAGAACTAAGAGATAAAAACAAAACAAAGTAAAGTAAAATACAATAACATAAAACAAAATCCACCACATTGAAGTTGAACAAGGCAAGCCAAAAAAAAAAAAAAAAAAAAAAAAAAGGAAGAGAGGCTCAAGAGAAGGCCCAAGAAACAGACCCACTCCTTCACACACTCAGGACTCGCATAATAACACTAACCTGAAAGACATATGTCTTTCATATGTGCAAGCTTCGCTAATTTGATGTGAAGACCTTGTTCTTCTAATTTCCTCCCTCCCTCTCTCCCTCTCTCTCTCTCTCTCTCTCTTTCCCTCCCTCTCTCCCTCCCTCCCTCTCTCCCTCTCTCTCTCTCTCTCTCTCTCTCTCTCTCTCTCTCTTTCTCCTCTCTCTCTCTTTTGGTTTTCAAGACAGGGTTTCTCTGTGTAGCCCTAGCTTTCCTGGAACTCACTCTGTAAAACAGGCTGGCCTCGAACTCAGAAATCTGCCTACCTTTGCCTCCCAAGTGCTGGAATTGAAGGCATGCACCACCACTGCCCACTACCCTTTCTGCCTCTTCTTCAGAGAGATTCTCTGACTGTTTCTCTCTCTCTCTCTCTCTCTCTCTCTCTCTCTCTCTCTCTCTCTCTCCTCTCCTTCCCCATCCCTCCTCTCTCTCTGCATGGTGTCTGGTATCTGGTTATGTTCTCTAAATTTCTTTACATCTGCCCCAGAAGGAAGCATCTCTGATGATGAGTGAATAAGGAAGGCACAGATCCGAGTGTAGCACATTATCATTAGGAGTTATTGTATTGTTACCTTTTTTTAAGCAGTCAGATTTGGATTTGGTTTTACCCTAGGTCTCTGGGATATTTAATCTCTGGTTCTTGGTGAGCCAAACAGTGTCAGGTATGCATTTTTTTTCTGAATATTTGTTGGTTATTTCCACCAGCTCTTTGCCAGCATTGGCCTGCATTTTTCAGGCAGAACAGCATTCAGGTCAAAGATCTCGTTGCCAGGTTGGTGTTTACATTGCTTTTATGGTAGCCTGTAGAATACCTTTCTGCACCAAAAACACTAGAATGTGTGGGACCGCAAAAGAATAACTTGGTTCTTGGTTGGGCACAGGTCTCGAACCCCAGACCCTGATGGGACAAATCAGGGACAATGGCAGGTGTTTGGCCACGCCCTCAGAATCCAGGTCCTGACATGGTCTAAGATCTCCATTGACCCACGCTTTTGTCATTAAAGTGTGTTGAGTTTTGTCAAAGACATTTTTCTGCATCTAATGCAATGATCTTGTGGGGCTTGTCCTTCAATTTGTTTATATTAGTGTATTGAATTTATTTATTTCCATATAGTAACCCATCTCTGAATCTCTGGGATGGAGTTTACTTGATCATTACAGATGATAGGTACTTGTATTTACTATGCAAGTAATTTTGTTGAGTATTTTTGCATCAATGTTCATGACAGAAATTGCTCTGTAATTTTTTCTTTGTTAAGTATTTGTGTGGTTTGGGTATCAGGGTAACTGTGTAACCAAAAAAAGGAATTGGGCATTGTTCCTTCTGTATCTATATTTGGAATAATTTGAAGAATATTGACATTAATTCTCCTTTGAAAATATGGTTGAGTTGGCTAGTAAAGCCATCAGGCTCAGGGATATTTTTGATTGGGAGAGTTATAATGACTGTTTCTATTCCACTAGTGGTTAAAAGTCTGTTTAAATTGCCTAGATGGTCTCAGTTTAACTTTAATAAGAGGTACCAATCAAGAGAATTATAAAATTCTTGAGATTTACCTGTTTTGTGGAGTGCAAGTTTTAAAAACATATTGTTGCAATCCTATGGGTTTCCTCAGTGGCTGCTGCTACGTTTCTCTTTTCTAACTTTGTTAATTTGGATATTCTATTTTTGCCTTTTATTTAATGTGGATGACAGTTAGCCAATCCTATCAATTTTCTCAGGAGGTTCACTCATTGCTTTATTGGTTCATTGTATTGTTTTTATTTTATTGATTCCAGTCGTTAGTTTGATTATTTCTTGTCATCTACTCTAGTTTTGTATAATTTCTTCTTTTTTATCTAGAGCCTTCTCCAGATGTGCTTTTTAGTTGTTAATATAGATTCTTTATAATTTTTTATGTAACACTTAGTCTTAGAATGTCTTTTATATGTCCCATAACTTAGAATATATTGTGTATTAATTTTCATTTAATTCTAGAAAACCTTTAATTTTTTTCTTTATGTTTTTATACATTTTTATTCAGTGGAAGTTTGATCAGTTTCCATGAGTTTGTAAGTTTTCTTTTATTGGTTTGCTGTTGAAATCTAGCTTTAATCTGTGGTGTTCTTATAGGATTCAGGGAGTTATTTGGGCTTTCTTTATCTGTTGAGATTTTCTTTGTATCAAATATGAGGTCAATTTTGAAGAAAGTTTCATGTGGCGAAGAGAAGAAGGTATATTCTTTTGCACTGAGGTGAAATGTTCTGTAAATGTCTTTTAGGTCCATTTAGCTTATAACAGCTATTAGGTTGAGCCTTTCTATGTATAGTTTTTTGTCTGAATGACCCGTTTATTGGGAGAGCAGTCCTGAAAGCTCCTACTATTAGTAACTGAGAGTCGACATGTGATTTAAGCTGTAGTGTTGTTTCTTTCTTTTTTCTTTTTTTCTTTCTTTCTTTTTTTTTTTTTTTTGGTTTTTGAGACAGGGTTTCTCTGTGTAGTCCTGGCTGTCCTGGAGCTCACTCTGTAGACCAGGCTGGCCTCGAACTCAGAAATCCGCCTGTCTCTGCCTCCCAAGTGCTGGGATTAAAGACGTGTGCCACCACCGCCCAGCATGTTGTTTCTTTTACAAACTTGTGTGCCCTTTTCTTTGTGGCATAGATATTAAAAAATTAAATGTTCTCATGTTGCATTTTTCCTTTCATGAGTATGTAGTGTTCTTCCCTTTTTTATTCTGGTTGGTTTTGATTTAAAGTCTATTTTGCTTTATGTTAAAATGCCTACCAACTTGATTCTTAGGAGTTCTGTGTCAATTTAACTAAACAACGGCAGTATGACTCCTCTAGTGCCTATGACTTTCATGTGTTGTTAAATTAGATTATAGAGCCAAGCAAGGATTTCTTTCTATTAGGTCTTAGTCATGTCAGAGATTGGTTGATTGCCCCTGTACTAAGGCTTGGTAAGCATACACAAATACGTACATGCTGTAGAAAGTTATTTTAATATTTAACATTATGAATTTATTGGGAAAAATTATGTATATGTGCATACCATGAATATTTCTTGTTAAAACATCATATAATGGAGTGGGGAGATGGTTTACTTTCTAAAGTGCTTACAATATGTGTTGTCTTGCTTTATCTCACCTGACTCAGGACAGAGTCATCTGAAAGGATTGAACCTCAATTAAGAAATTTCCTTCATAAGATTGGGCAATAGGCAAGCCTATAGTTTATTTATATACTTATTGATTGATGTGGTAGAACCCCATCCATTCTCAATTGTGTTGCCTCTAGAGCGGTGGTCATGGTTTCTACAAGAAAGCATGCTAAGGACGTCATGAGGAACAAGCAGGCAGACAGCAGTCATCCATGGCATCTGTATTAGATCTCGCCTCCAAATCCTTCACTGATTACCCGCGGTGATGAACAGTAATGTAAAGTATATATAAAGTAATCTTTTCTTACTCAAATTGCTTTGGATCATAGAGTGTCATCACTGCAATATATCTCCAACTAAGACACTACAGCATGTGTGAGCCTGAGTTTAGCTTCTTGCCACTTAAAGCCCCCATGTCTGTGGAGGTTGAGTTAAAAGAATTTCTGGGACTGGTGGTCATCCAGTCCAGCCAAAAGCATGAGCTTCAAACTAAGTGACTAACCAGGATTCAAAAATAAATGATCTGAAGATACCCATATTCAACTTATACATTTCCATACATACATGAATGTGCACACATAAAATAGTAAATTTCAAAATTTTGTTATCGAGCCATTAAAAAACCTAAGCATTTAATTTGTCAAGAAACGTGAAACATTTTCCTTCGCCAGATGGTTCATTCATTAAAAAATTTCGAAGTGTAAACAGTAAAAGTGTTAGCCTGGGTTTCGGTCAGTGTACCTTCTTGGTTTAAATATCATTTCAGAACGATTTGATGAATATTCAGTTTACCTCATATAAACATTCTCGCTGTGGGACAAGTTAATTCATTGACCATATCATTGTCACCAACTCTGTTTCTGCCCTTAGTTTCTACCTTCCCCAGACTGTTGTTTGCTTTCTGAGCACTTTGTAGGGTATTCAGACTAGGTTAAGCCTTCTATTGGTGACCTTTTTAAATATTTGTGAAGTCATTTGAACAGTTCAAGAAAGTTGAAGCAATCCACTGCCCCTCTTCTGAAAGGCTCTTTTAGTCAACAAGCGTCCAGATGTTAACAAATGTTTACTTATATACTTACTCTTTTTGGAGAGTCATTTTATGTATTTTAACATACTGTAGTAGTATATAATTATATTCTACATTCTTTAAGTTCAAGTGGTTATTCCCATTAATCAAGTAAATGCAACAAGAAATATTACTTGTAAAAAAATATACATGTGAATATGCTTCTACTGTCTTTGAAAAGTGTTCACTGTATTATCTTATCTTTAATATTTACCATTTTTATAACTTGGAAGAAACATCACTGATAGACTATTACCACTGTAATTATAAGCCATTCCCCTACTACAAGCATTATTAAGGCATACCAACATTATCAAGAGTTTGCTCTGAGCCATATTCTGTGGTAAGCAACCATGTGAATTAACTTATGTAAATGTATTACAGTGGTGCTTAGATTCTAAGTTAATATGAATTTCGAATAAAGATAACTAATTAGTAATTGCTAGCAGTTCTTATGGATATTAAAATTAAAGGAAAATAAATCTTCATATAATTACTCTTAAAGAGATGTTCATCAGTATAATTAGTTATAGACTGTGCTGCCATTTGAGATCATTTAGCTTACTACTGTTGATGCAAAAGATCACGGAATGGAACAATTAGCAATATTTTTGTTTCTCTTAGATAAAGAAAAATTTGAACAATTTCCTCCCTCATTTACCCTGTATTAATGTCACACTAGTCAGTACTCGCTTCCTTAAATTGAGGGTTTTATGGTGAAAACTACATAGCTACTTCTCAAAGCTTTAGAATCCTGGGAAGATCAGCAAGAAAGGCATGGAAGTGGAATAGAAGATGGTAAAAAAAAAAATTAAAAAAACAGCATAATAGTGTGGACGCAGTATGAGGGTCAGGTGGGCACCTCAGCCAGTGTAGAGTCTGCTGCCTAAGCAACAATGGAGGACAGGAGGTAGAGGCTGGTACTTCTTTATAATAAGGGAATTCATGATTCCTGAAACAATCATTCTGACAAGAAATTCTAGTCGCCTAAGATTCAAGGAGAGGAACACATTCTAATGAGTCACATTAGGAACTCAGATATAATTGAGAAAACAGAAATGAAAGATCCAAGGTATCAGGGTAATCTGGTGAAATCTCCCAGCTTTCTGAACACAGTAGGAACGAGAAGCACACCATACACACATACATAAAATGTATTTTGTAGAATGAAAAGTCTTAGTGTGCAGGGACATGGTTTAGTGCACATTGATTTTCCAACATTGACTGTAGTATTATGCCCATAGCAGGCCCTCAATATTCCTAGCATGTAATCATAAAATTACAAATAAAAAGTTCTAGAAAATGGGAAGTTAACCCAAAAAAGGCTTGCTCAAAGGTTTACTATCTATGACAAATAATCTGATTTCTGATCAGTTGACAAGGATTAAAATCTCTTTCCATGTCTGTTTTTTAAGTTTTTAGTTTACAATGATGGCTTCTAGTAAAGAAAGTCAGTATGAAAATCAGTGTTTAAATTTTCGAATTCATTCTATATCAGTAAAATAAGAAAACTGGAAATGATTTGGGATGAAATAAGTGAAGATTTTTTTCAAAATAAAAATAATGAATATATATGTATATATACATATATATGTATATATATGTGTGTACACACACACACACACACACACACACACACACATATATATATATATATATATATATATATATATGTTTGTTGAACTCTAGAAAATATATAGTAAGATACATTGTGAAGGATTCCACCTACATGGGAAGGATAGAAGGACAACTTATTAGTTAGGTATTATAAGATACTTAAATGTCCTAAGAATGTCTTAAGTCATGAGGTAAGGAGTTTCTCAAACTTGAAACTGGCTCTTACTGCCTCTCCGCTCCCTGTTCCCTAGTGTTCCTTGAGCCCTAAGTGCATGTGATGATTTGTACGTAATTACATTGAGACTGCACTTCACAGTTCTGTATTTTGATTTGTTGTGGTTTTCAATAATGGTCTCCATCTTGTCAATGAGAAGTTTCCTTAATGAGATGATGAGGGAATTGGAGTCCACATTTAGTCTGTGGTTAGAGATTGTGCTGGTATAGTAAAGTGGTGTTCTGTGACCTATGGCTTCATGAGCACAACTAGCACAAGGTGATTGCTTAGGTTTTCTGTACTAGGCATGTCAGAAGCTGTATCCACAAATCCACAAACGTGACTGCCTAAATATAAGCTGAACAGGATACCAACAGTAGACGTGCTAATGTTGACAGGAGATATTCCACAAGGCCTTCTCCCTACAAAAAGAGCTGCAGGCAACTAAGCAATTGCAAGAGAGGGAGAAATAGTCTTCCCGAGGGAGGAGCATGCCAATTGATTGTTCAGTGTCAAATGGACAGCTGGGAAAATGTGTGTCCATGTAATATTATACAGACAGACTAGGGTGAATTTATGTATTTAGAAATATATATGTATATATCGATGTATGTAACTAACAACAGTGAATTAAAAAGATGTCTTGAGTTGACAGAGCAAAGAGGGGTGTGTGAGAGGGTTTGCAGGGTTTGAAGACTAGTTTTCTGTTTTCTAGCATATATCACTAGCAAAGAGATTTCAAAGTTATATATACTTGGGAGAAAATGTTTTAAATGACCTACGAAAACCACTGAGGTGACAGACATCATCAGATTCTTACTCATTTTTTCCTAATCTATTTTAAAAGAAATAAAAGCTGATATTCTATTCTGTAAAGCCCAGTAAATACCACACACACACACACACACACACACACACACAAATATATAATGTACACACACAACAAATATATACACTACACACCCACATACAAACACAAATTCTCATCCTCCACACACAGATAGCACATGCATTCAAACACACAAACTCACAATACAAAACACTTGTAAACACACACAAACACACAAATATTAAAAATACTTTAATGTTGCCAAAACAATCTGTCATAATCACAATAGAGAACATTGAAAAAGATAAACCCAATGGAGTGCTAATGGGTGTGTCACCACATTCTAGGGCAGACCCTATACCCAGGAGTAGGTTACCAACATGTACTTTGTCTTATGTTGTGTGCACATTATTTGTATTACTGATTTTCTTTCCAAGCACTTACATGTTTGTTTTTTATATTAGTTTTCATATTCTCTTGTTTAACTTGCTATTTGTTTTAAGAGAGAGTGGAAGAATAAGGCTTTAGATTAGGAGTAAGACTGGGGGATCTTGGAGGTATTAGCATAGGGAAAATAAAATGATCAATTATATTGTGTATAAAATTTTAAGTACAAAATTAAAAAGTAATGCAAGGGTGGCTCAAGATTTAGGAAAAATAGGTTGTAAAATGTTATAACCTTAGCTACATAGAATATTCAAGCAGTAAGGACTATGAGCAGTGACATCAGGATACATAGAGCGCCTTACTGTCTACTCTTGCTAATTGAGGCAGAGATATTCTCGAAAAAATGGTGTTTGAGAATAGTAAACATTTGTTTAGCTTGTTATTCAAATATAAAAGTGGAGAATGACTATTTTTTAGAGGCCATTGAGAACTGGAAATATGGCTGAAGCAGAATATTAGAAAGCCCACCTCACCCCACCAGTGTGCATGAATGCTCCAGACTCTCTCATGGTATTTTATTTCCTTTGCAGCAGTTCATGAACAGTCTTTAGCTAGTTTGGGTGAAATCACTTACAAATTAAAACCTTGACCCACAAAAGCATCTTAGCCATCTTCAAAATTCCATAAAATTGAGCTTTTATCAAGAATGAAATATGAGTTTGTACTAAGTGAAGTCAAATCTCGCATCTTTTATTGTAAAGGAAAGTCCAAACAATCCTCCATTAATCCAGCACATCTTATCAGCGATGTAATACCCTTAACAGTAAAAGGAAATTCAATAGTCAAGATAGATTATTACTTAGTTTACCATAAAAGAGAAAATTCAATTAAATCAGTAAGCAGCAAACTAATTTTTTATATATTCAATTTAGGAAATTCAGCACACAATGTATACAATAATGTTTACTATTTATGGGGAGAGAGGGAAAAAGAAAGAAGGGGTGAAGTGAAAGGAAAGCAGGGAAGAAAGTAGGGAAGGAAGAAAGGAGGGAAGATGGGAGGGAAGGAAGGAAGAAAAAAACGCAGTAGGTAGTTTAGCCAGGATGCCAGGTAGAATATGCAAGCCCCTCTAAGCGGGGCTCCTGGTCAAGGCTGTTGTCTGCTGGACAGGTGGCGATCACACTGTGAGGCGATCACACACAGATCCCTGTATGCAGTTATTTCTGAAAGATAGTCTGTAGGTTTTTTTTTCCTTCTGCTTCCACATCCTGGCTGACAGCACCTGCTCTGTAGCATTTTCTTGGCAGAAAGCCTTAATGTACATTTTAACAAACTTCTAGTACCAAATTTTCTCCTTAAGTTACCCAGAGTAATTGTTTAAAAATGTCCAGAGCAAGTGGAACAAAATAAAACTTCTCTGGGAACCACAATGGTGAAGCTAGCGACAGGCAGCAGGGCCTGTGAGTCACACAGCATTAGCAGCTGGCTTGTTGACAAAGGAAACTTGAAATTGTTTTTAATTGTCTCCAAAAGACTATAAATCTTCACCGCATTCATGCTAACATGTCTAATTTGGTTTCTGCATCCCTTTATGCTGCTACTGGAATGTACAGGAGGAAAGACAATAACAGCTCTTTTGGTTTAGTACAAAACCTTTTCCTGTCAGACAATGCAGCTCTGACCAACTGCTGACTGGAGACTGTGCAGTTTTCATGTGAGTTTAGAAATGAGAATTATGTGTAATTTATCTAAACTAGGGTACGTACCTACAGCTCATCTATGCATTCTGCTCCTTATGGAGACAGACAGGGAGAAACCACATAAAACTAGAATAGCATTCTTATCCGGGCTATGTGTTCTGCTGGAAGAAGTGCTGCACAGCAAGCTGAACCTTCTCATGTCCTTTCCTCTTACATGTGTTTATCAACTCTAAGCTCTTACCAAGTACTAACTGGTAAAGCATTGCAGCTCCAGGAAACTTCACAGAAGGTTTTTTGCAGTCCCCCTTTTTAAAATCAGTAGCTGATTTATGACACTTCAGATTCCAATTAATTTTAATTGAACAGGAAGCAATATAGATTATGAGTATCTGGGTATACTCATAAAGACATGATGGAGCATGTCTTTAATCCCAGAACTCTGAGACTTAAAGGCCAGCCTGGTCTACATTATGAGCTCTAGGCAAGCCAGGGCTACATGTAGTGAGATTCTCAATCTCTTCCCAATTTCATATATATATATATACGAAATGCCATAAGACAGTGTATTTTGATTAGCACATATATATCTGGATGATCTTTTAAAATCCTATACTGATTTAATTTCTTGTAAAATACAGAATTGGAATGTAGGACAATATAGCTGGATATGTGGCTAAGCATAGTTTTTAGTCAGAGTGATGAAAAATGATTGTTAAGTAGCGTGAACGTTAATAGTCAAGGGGTTTGACAGCTTTGTAAGTACAGTGTATTTATTCAGTACATTTAAAGGTGATTAGTCAATCAATCATTCATTCAACATGTTTGGATGAGATTCCTGTGCACTAAAATGCACTATATTCCATGAATACTTTCGAAACTGTTAATTAAAAAGATGAACTGGATCTGATGATGTGGCTCAGTGTTAGAGCAGTTTTCTACTATGCACAAGATGTTGAGTTCAATCACTAGTAGCATGCACACATATAATATATGTGCACACAAACGCAAATCAACCTATATCCAGTCATACTTTTCATAGTTACAAACCAGAGTAAAACCTCATGAAAATATGAAACACTACAAAATGTTTCCTGCCACACATAATTTTAAGAAAAACTAGTGAAATTGAGAAGTCAGCCTACTGCCACATGGCACAGGCAGGCTCTAGTCACTCATAATCCCAACCATGGTCACAGCATGCAGCATGGGCAGAGGAGAACATCTGGATGGATGCCTGCCACCTGGCCCATTCTCAGAGTCATTATAATATGCAAGTATGTGGTAGACAGATGGGACAGAAAGAGAAGCAGAGCAGTTTGAACACTATGAAGAGGGGTAGAACTGGTTACGCAAGAGTGGAGAGGAATAGCCTGTTGTAAGTAGCCTCGCCTCTCACCTGAAGCCATGGTGAAGTCCTAGTCCATGATTTGCTAAGAGCTGTGTCTGGGTCTCTGGCCGTGCAGCAGCAGGAGTCTGCATTGATGTTCATGGATCATGTTATGACTAAAGCCCATTCTGTTATTTCACCTGGGAGCACATTGATGTCCAAGGGGCATAAAGAATGGGCCCTGTACCTTGCCTAGGCATCACAGTAGTGCTGGTTCTGATGGCCTTGGTGTAGGAGAGTAACCCCAATGGCATGAAAGCAGAAGACCTGACCCTGCACCTTGTTGGGTACAGCATTAGGTGAGCCAGCATATTGTGGAGAGCTCACCCTAGTGGTATAGGGATGGGGCAGTTGGCAAGCTGACCAGCTCAGCTACTACTCAGGCTCAGATCCAGGGCTATGAGTTGGACTAGACATTTGTTATGTCTGCCCAATGACAAAAGCCCCAAAATAGTAGCATATAATTTGCAGAGAACATTTTGAGCTAGACTCTGTTGGATGAACATAACTTAGGTACAACGAAGAGGAAAACAGATTTGTGGGATCAACAAGCAGCCTAAGTTGAGAGGCAGCCGTGCAGCAGGTCCTGTCTAGGAGGATGGCAATGCAGAAAGGAGACAGACTGGATGCAAGCAAGTCTGGTGGTTGGGCCTTCAATAGCAGGAACAAGCTTTAGAGTCAACAGTGGGCTATTTCCAGAGCCCCAGTTGTGAGTATAGTTATGATGATACTCTTGACGTAGTCTGAGCTTGGCTGAGAGGCAAGATGCCTCAGAGTGGGCATGGACACTGCAGGAGCCGAAGCGGACCTAGTGAGGGTGCCGACAGGAGCGAAAGAAGAAATACAGTCTAAGCAATTAAGCTTTATTTTACTGATACTTATTTCTTATTTACAAATATAGTACAACAATTAACTCATTCCAGAGACAGTAATTAGCAATCAGGTTAAATTACTTTGATTACCTCTTTTACATTTAATTAAGAACATTTTCAGAAGGCTGCTTTCTAAGATGTTTTATGGACTCCTCTCTGGGTAATTTATTTTTCCTCCACTTCCTGCTCACTGCTCCTTGCCAGGCCTACATTTTTGCTTCTTTCTCATTCTGCCTCATAAAATTACAAAAATTTTGAGCAGACTTTTACCAAATTTTACAAATTAATGAGTTATTTTACATAGTTTTGAAATTATATAGGCTTATAAAAAGGATACTTTTTTTTTCTCCATCCATATGGAGGTATATAAATAATATAAATATATAAATATAAATAAATAAATATAAATATAAATATAGTGTTGTAATATCTTCATGGTAGCTCTGACCTGATGCAATAACTCCTGATATTTAACATGTTTGTTGAAAAATTGTTGCTGTAAGCAGTCCTCAATATTTCTTTATGTTAGTTGTAAAATATTAAAAGATGCTTACCAAATGTGTGGACTTTACGTTGGAATAACCATGAATGTTGTATGAAAAGGACAGAACCATTTTTCCCGTCACACTTTTATGAAGTCCTAGATCAGTACTGCTCCATTGCGAGTGTATCTATTGGGTTTTGGTACCACTGCTCAGCTTCAGATCCACTGCAGTTAGGACAATAATCTATGCATACATTAAACTGCGTTTGGACCTAGCCAAATTCCCGTGTGTACTAATTCTAACAGTTGTTTCTAGGCTAGGTAACTGTTCTTCTGGAACTTTACTTTTTTACTCATTAAAATTCTGTGTGTCTTGCAGCCAGTTGCTATCTAGAAAAGATGCTTGAGAAAAGTTTCTTTGATTCCTTCCAGGCTGAAAAATGTCTTTATTCTACATTCAGGCTTGATTGATGGCTTGGCTGGACACAGCTGCTGCTGTTTCTCAGAATTTTGGAACCTGTTATTCTTACAGGATTTCTGTTAAAAACCAAAGGCCATTCTGAGGGTTGACATTTCTTTCAAACTGATCTTACAGGTTTTGATCATTTTCTGTTGTTACTAGTGTGGTTTTGATATTTCTTTTCTGTTTTATTTCTGAGATGATGATTGGAAAAGCTCTGGTCATAATAAATGGATTCTGCTTATTCCTCTTTTCATGTCCTGTTATTTTCCATTAACTCTTATATTTAGTGAGTTCCTTGATTTTTCTTTTCTATAATATGTATAGTTTATAGGCATTGATTTCTGTGACTTTCTACTTATTTATCACTTTCTTATTTTATAGCACACTGTATTTTTCTGAAATTCCCCTTTTCTGGTCTTTTATGGAAACATTCCTCACACATCTAAATCTAATTCTTAAGCAGACACTTGAAAAATAAAAGACTTAAAATGTGAGTTGTGATTTCTTTTCTGGTGGGCTTTATGACAGAAGCCTGACTGACTGCCTTCTATGTCTGTAGCCTGATGTCTTTTGTCTCAAGTGAAGGAAACTAATGAAGGTAAATTGAGTCAAGAAGCAACTATTCTCTGAGCTGTAGAAACTATCAGGTTTGCACCTGCATTTACTATTACCAAAAAGAACATCCATTCTTTTCTGGACAAGGGGAGTATGTGCAAAGGGAATAGACTTCCTGCTCGCAGTTTTATACTCTGAGAAAGAGACTTTATTCTAGTACATTAATTTGCCTCTCTATTTTCAACACCGATTCCCTGCAGTTCTCTCCTGATGCTGATGTGGTAGTGGTGGTTGTGACTGTAGTGGTAGTGGCATTAAGCATTGTGGTAGTGGTAGTGGTGATGTTTGCTGTGGTAGTGGTGGTGGTAGTAGGAGTGGTTTTGGCTGTGGTATTGAGTGGTGGTTTTGGTGGTAGTGGTGGTGGTGGTAGTGGTGGTGGTGGTAGTAGTGGTTTTGGCTGTGGTATTGAGTGGTGGTTTTGGTGGTAGTCGTGGTAGTAGTGATGGTGATTGTGATATTAATAGTGGTAATAGTGCTGGTGTTGATGGTGATGAGTCAGGACTTTAATTTTCAGCCCAGGCTGTTTTAAATTCTCCATGTAGCTCATGGAGGTGTTGAGTTCACTGTCCTGCTCCAGCTACTTGCGGCTAGGATCACTTGCATGTTTGACTGTTCCCAGCTTTCTGTTTTATGTAACACCGTACTTCAAGCTGAACCTTTAAAGAGTTCTTATTGATGTTGTCTTCTGAATACCTAAGATATAGCCTGTGAGCTGCTGTTTCGTTACATTATTGATTGTTTTGTTGTTGTTGTTGTTATATAAAATAGTTTTAATTCTTGTGATTTCTAGGACTCTGTACTATAGTGCTACAGTCTCCGACTTCATCTTTTTCTCCTGGTAACGGATTTTTCATTATCATGTAGTATGAATATACTTTTTCTTGGAGAACAAAATAGTGTTCTTTGGTGGAACTTGTGCCTGTGCACTCTTAGCATGAAGTCCTTTCCTATCATCTCTTTGTGAGTTTTGAGCCCAGAACCATGGGCATGCTAAGCACTAACTCTAACAATAGTGCTAGCTCCTTCCCAGCACACAGGCTAGCCTGCTCACTTAATTTTGGATGACAGTGATGTCCTGTAAAGGTACAGTTTCAAGGTCAGTGACATTAAGATAAACCTCAGATGACAGTAGCCAATTAAATTACAAATTAGTGGACAACATGCTTGTAACTACATTTTAACATGAAAGTCTGAAGACATTTCTGACATTAAAACTAAATGTTAAAATTTTAAATTGTTTATACAAAACCTAAAATGATTTTCTCTGTATTTTGCAGCTGAAGTCATATTGAAGTGGAAAGCTAGAGAGGGAAAGAAACTACTTTCATAAATTACTAACCAAACATGGGCATAACATTGTTTGGGTAAATTATGAAAGTTACATCTAGGGACTTAAAAAAGTCCGTGGCCTAGAAACCTAACTTTAGAAGACTTTTCTTAAAAAAAAAAAAAAAATGCTTGAGATATAGATAAACCACAAATCTTCAGCATGTTAAGCCCCTTTATTAAATATGTGGAGATAAAACTAGAAATATTCTTATAATGGTAGAATTCATGAATATAAGGAAGCCATATAGTAGAGTTTTAACTCTTAAGACTTATGTTTTTGAATTGTTTTTAAAGTACTTTGTAGGGATCTGGGGACAGGGATCAAGGGGGGGGGGAGAACATTTGTTCATGCAGAGCATACAGGTTAGTTTCCAGCACCCACATGACAGCTCACAACTATTCATTACTCTGGTTCCAGGGGACCTAAAATATGTTTCAGACCTCTGCAAGTACTGGGCTTGTAATGAGGGTACAAACATGCCATAAAAATATGCACATAAATAAACATTATCTGCATTACAAGACTAAAAATGATACATTCATGAGAAATGCTTCTTAGATATTTTTATAAAACTATAATAAATAATTCCTCGTCACAGTTTTTATATGTCAACAATGGTAGAGGTACATAATGTGATTTTGTTAATAATAAAAATAAGATGAATAAATCTGAATTTCTATGATTAGTATTAATTTAGATTTTTGGAAATTTTTCTTTAGTTAAATGGTTATTTTGTATAATTTGATCACTAATTATAGAGAATTAAATACCTGAGTTACATTGTACCAATTATAAAATTAAAATTAATGCTTGCATCAGGTCGAGCTGGAATGAAGTGGGTGGATAGATATATTCACATACAGATCCATGAATAGCATCTACATAGATGCTTCCAGAACAAAAGTTACAGGAACTGCCTTAGCACTTTTATGAATACAATTTTAATGACAGAATATTTTGGAGTATTTAAAAATATATACACATCAAAATTCAAAGCATAGATAATTTTATCAAATTAAATATTTAGATTTTGTAAGGGGCCAGTAGCCACTATGTTCATAAATATTTAAAATTATACATCTTATTTTCCTGTTAGTACTGTGCAAACATTTTTTCATGCGCCCAAAGGAACCAAAGCCTTGTTCCGTCTATTAAAAATAGAGTGAGAAAACAAATTTCTTGGTATTTTCATGATTATAATGAAATATTAGAAAACTGCTATCATTTGACAAAATTTTTAAAATACTGCTTAAGAGTAGAGGTAAAAATTACTTTCTATAGCTTCCTTTACCTGATATGTTACTCAAAGGGCATGGAGCTTTTTAAACTTAGAATTGTTAGTAGATTAAAATGTCAACTTAATCTAACTGAATCTGTAATTATTATAATTTAATAATTTTTAATTATACATCTCCATGCTTTCTCTTCCTTGCTCTCCTTAGAAAACAAATAGGCAAATAAAAAAAAATTAAACAAAAACAAACCAAAAAAAAGAAACAGAAAAAAAAACAAAGACAAAGCATGAGACACATACATATATAGACATACACACATATGCACACACAAACCACAAAATTAGAATCCATAATAAATTAGTAAAAGATCCATGAGGTTAAAAACTACCCAGGCAAAGTACACAGACAAGCACATACACACAGAGAAACACTCGTGAAAAACCCATTTTTCTGGGGCACTTTACTAATTTACTTTGTATTTCTTAAAATAAACCGAAAATCCAGCCCGAACTCCATGGAACTTTAAATAATCACAAATGTGTCTGATGAAAAGAATAATATACATTCTCTATTTTTGTTTGAGTTACTTCTCAAGCCTTGGCTTTAAAATATTTCAATATATATATATATAAAACTAAAGTGTTTTTTTTTTCATTTTTTGAAAAAAGTAAAGATTTTCAGACTTCCTTTGATTAAAAATTAAAATTAGTAGATACAGTTTTCTATTCCCTATTTAATGACAGTGGTTTATCATCCTCTGTGATAAAGAACCATTTCCAAGGTTAATGTATTTATTCAGATTTAGTGATGGTTAGAATATTGCAGACTTTTTATTTTTTACAGATTTTATATAGATTTTTCAATGAATGTCTTTCAACAAATTAGAGACACTTTATTTAGGCTTAACTTATTTTTCTTAAAATGATATGTGAAATTGGGAAGCACGTTAATTGTACTGTTGGCTCAGGTATGGCCTCCTCAGGAAGGTATTTCATAACATATTTGTGCACTGTACTTGGCTAAAGCTAAGTTATTGTTCCCATTCCTTTTGACCCAGTATGTGGTCTTCTATCAACTGTCAATCAGAAAGAACTATTTTAAGTACTTTATATTTTACCAGGACAACTTGTGTCTCATAAATTTAAAGTAATTTGAAATATTCATATTGGAGTTAATGTGTAACATATACCTATTTTTATATTTAGTGAATCAGGAGATAAAGAACCAGTTCATTTTTTCTGATGTCTGATTTCAGGATTTTTATTATAGCCATCCAGTGAGAAATGCCTGAGTTCTCATTACTAAATCTGATGACTCAAAAAAAAAATAACCCCACAAAAAACAAGCAGAGTCCAGCATTCATAGTTCTTAATTTATATTCTGCTTTGCGACTTTTATGTACAGTTGAACACATTTCTTATCTATTTGAGTTTTAATCTCAGCTTAGATGAGAGAGTGAAATAATATTCACTCTTTATAGTTGTTTGTACATGTATAAAATCATCCATCAAGCACTTTAGTGCCTTTGTCGTAGGAGCCAGTGTGTTAGTGAAGATCATGACTATGCCTGATAACCTATAATAACTACTGGTGTATAACTTGCCAGTAGTTTGTCCTGACTCCTAAACAGTGAAGACTTTCCATTACTTCATTTACTTATTTATTTTGGTGTACAATTATGAAAACAATGTATTTAATTTTCCCCAAATCTTTGATATATGTTACATTTTTATCTTTTGGAGACTCCAAGATAACTAGTATATTCCCTAACATGACTAGTAATTTTCAAGTTTGTATTTATTGTATGATGGCATTTCTCATTGATATTTAGCAATTTTACATTTATTGACAAGTTTTTTACTTGTAGGTTGGGTAGATTCCCATTAGAACTAGGTGTTACTTTCACTTTTACAAAATATCAGTAATATCAGGGGACTTTGTTGGTGCTACTGTCTTCATGTGCTTCAGCTTAGAAGAAGTGCTGGCTTGGAAAGGATGCTAAAAGCTGCTACTGTATGCTATAAATGATGAACTTGGAATCTAGCAAATATTAGCAGCCATTTATGTCTTGAAGTTTATATTGTGGTTTCCACTGACACTTTTACATGATTGTTCTAAATTCTCATTTGTGTTACTGAGCACATTTTTTACGTTCATCAGTAAATGTTTGAGATGCAAAGGTCAAGATGACAATTCCTCGCTGTAGTAGATACTTTACTTAAATGAGTTGGAGCGAAAGTCCATTTACATGACCACTATAAAGGTGCAAAAAGCTGCTTTTAAAGATTATTAAAACACACGTGTCCAGGGACTTGCTAACAAGCCCATCCGAACAACCTAGATTTTGTCAATAAAACCAGGTCTTAAGGTTATGTGAAAGAAAGCTAAGAGTGACCTAGATTATGTCAATGAAACTTTTGAAATGTCGTAACAATAGGTGACAGAAAACTGCAAGGAACTACAGATTTTTAGATTCAGAATTACAAAACACTGCCTTTTTATTTTTTGAAGTGATATGGACTTTAATAAGTACAATTTGTAATGCTCTAAAATTTATAATGGAAAAATTTGTTAGGACAATAATAGAATTTGAAGTTATTCTTCATGAAAATTATTATGTATTCGTTAAGTTTAGAAAGCAGATAACTTGGTTCTGGATCTAAATTCTTTCTACTTATATTTAGGTAGGTATTTAGTTTGATGGGCTGTAATAAAATATTTGATTTAATTAATATTTAATATATTATCTTCATCTTAAGTCTATATTACTTTAACATGTTTAGAAGATTCCTTCTCTTGCTCTCATCTGTTCCTGAAATACTCAACTTCATTTGTTTTCTACTTCTTGTAATTAATGCAGAAAATGAATAGTCTGAGATTTTATGTACATCATTTTCAGCAATCACATCCCCCATCCCCACCAACACATTTAAAATGTGTGATCTCACACCATGTTAGGCTACTATTGAGATTGGATCCAGAGTCATTTAATAGGCCAGAAGAAAATCTGAGCTCCTCACATTATATTTAACTATTACTTTATTTAAAAATATTTTATCTAGGGTAAAAAAAGAAAAAAAAGATAAGAATTATTTAATTAAATATTATAATTCTTTAGCATTTTTAATATAAAGTGGTTTCATGTGTTTAATGATTTTGTTACCTACCTTTTAAAGATAACAATATTTTATAAAATCCTTTAAATATTACCTTCTATTTACAATGTGAATTAGTGACTGCAATTTAGCAAATATATGGTGGAATGAATTGTACAATTTATTTAATTGCTTATTGTTGAGCATTTTTCACATCTTTTCTTCATCTTTGTGAAATATGACAAAAATAGTATGAGCATCCTATGTATGTATTTAGGATAATTGCATTTAAGTGGATTGAAAAAGACTGCTTTGAAGGTCCCATTTATTAATACTTCTGATATAGAATACCTCATATGTATCATAACTGAGACCCCTATTCTAAACAGTGTATTATTAAGTGAAAAAATATAAAGTGCATTTAATATAAGTTTTGTATAGCATAGTAACCTTCAGAAATGAAGACACCAAGATTTGTACTACCAGATCCAGGGACATTCATCAGAACTATAATCAGAGAACACAAGTTTTGTTTTGGATAGTAGTAAGCTATCTTGCTTTTCTTGCTCAGAGCTTTCTGTCCAGATTTTTTTTTTTTTTTTTTTTTTGGTTTTCTATGTAACATTCATTCCATTCAGGTAAGAAACAGTTGCAATGAGGGTATCAGGATCTACTTGTACAGTAGGTAGGTGGATAATTCTGTTTTGGAACATCGGACCAATAAGAAATGTAGAAAGTCAGAGAGTGAGTTTCTTCACCGTATTTCACAGTAATGTTATTCTGCACCCCGTATGTGATCATTTTCTTTGATCATCACTCTTTGAGAAGCATTGTCCTGTTTATTTCCTGTAAACTCAACACATATTATATTCATATGGAAAGAGAAAACCTCAATCCAGAAAATCTCCCCACCAGACTGACTTGTGAAGCATTAATGATTGATGTAGAAGGGTCCAGCCCATTGTATGTGGTGTTACCCCTGGGCAGGTCTTCCTAAGTCGTATAAAAAAAAAGCAGGCTAAGAAAGCCATGAAGGGCTAACCAGTAAGCATTATACCTCCATGGCCTATTCTTTCTGCCCCTCAGGTTTCTGCCTTGTGTTTGTGCCTTGAATTTCTTCAATGATGGAATGTGTCCTGAGAGTTATAAAGTGCCATAAACCTGTACTTTACAATTTGCTTTAGGTCATGCTTTGTATGATAATCTTATGTGATGCTGGGTAGGCAGATCCAATGAGTGGCAGCTCCCAGTTAGTCACATGATCACTAGTTTAAACAACCCATATTTAGAAGGCATGTTCAACCGTGGGAGCCTAGACCAAACTCAAGGGGAGCTATAATTGTGGTCCAACACTAGATAATAAAGTTACCTAAAACATTATGAGATTTTTTTTGTGTGTGTGATTTGTTTTTAGAACTTGATTGAGTGGTTCTTGAATACAAATGTTATAGATAGCACTGCTTCATGGTGTGAAAATCTTAGACACTCTTGGAAGTTGTTATGTTGCTTATTGGTGATGATTCATTGGTTAATTATACTAAATACATTTTTATGTTTAATATTTAAAATTTCCAGAAATTCATGATCCAACTGTAAACATATATAAATTTAAGATTATAAACCCTTTGATCCAAATAGATTTTAACTTGGGTGGTTTTTTTATCACTGCAATCACTGATGCTACGATAATGTTCTCAGGTAACTCGGAAAGCCATTTTATAGGTCCAGACTAAGCCTCAGCCTCGTCTTATTCAAACATCAAGTATGATATACAACTACAATCATCATCTCCTTTTACAGACACAGAAACACACTTAGAAGTTTTAATGCTAGGTATCTATGGCTTCAACATCTTTCACTAAGACATTAGAGTTGTGACGTGATTGATTACTATAATTACTGAGACTGAATAGATCCCTTGCAGGAGAGATTGACTGTGATGACTGATGAAGAGAATTTAAAGGCAAAACAGAACCAGAGAGAATTCCTACCGAATGTCAGTTGAGTCAAACCCAGGCAGATCCTGACACAGTTCATATAACTTCAATTTCCTACTTTCATTCCATTAGGCAACAGTATTTACATATGATTGACTTTATCGTAGCTGGAATTAGGAATATGTTCCATTTAGGTGATAGGAATAGGAAACTGTAGCAACGGAGTTGCTGTCAGTTCTGGCTGACAGGATGTTTTACAACCGAAAATGAGTATTGTATACATACTCATTTCTTCTCTTTGTACGTTACTATGGGATTCCACAGTGACTATCAAAGATGAGGTGATTCGTAAGTAACAGGCTTTTACTTTCTAATTTGGGATCAGATGAGGGCTTTCCCTGTGTGGTAGATTGCTGTTTTCCTGTGTCCTTGTATGAATTATGAAAAAGAACAATGAGAGCACTTTAATCTCCTCAGAGGCTGCTAATTCTACAAAGAAAGTTTCAACTGTGTATCCAAATTACCTCTCAAAGATGCCACCTCACAATACTGTCACCCTTGGTTTGAGCATTTCAACCTACAAATTTTGAAGGAAACATAAACATTCTATCCATAGCAAGAAATTGTAATAGATTGCAACTGTAAATTGACCACTGACACAGAATCTTTCTATTTCAGTTCAGTCTCATTTTTCCAATTCTGACTTTTTGTGTCATGGAATTTTAAATAACAAGACATGCTTAATATTTTCTGAGATAACCTTTAAGTCCCTTTTACTGGACTATAACTTTAATATAGATTTGTGTTCTAGTCCATGTAGATTTATGATTGGTTTTATTTTTGAAAAACTATCCCTTCTCTAGATCCAAATAGTGATCGTTACTGAGAGGTAAACATTTCTATTTCTGCTATATCTATTTTAATATAAAATTTTGTTTTATATTAAAAATCCTGAGGAAAAAAATAAGTCATGTTCTGTCCACTCTTGCTAAAGGTAGGTTCAAAAAATTAAAGTGGCTCATGTCTCTCAGTCCCTGTTTTACACATGATCCCATAGCAATTTAGGAAGATGAACCTGAAAATGTTACCCGTCAAATGCACAACAGCCTACGTGGAGTGTACTTCTTATACTTGGCAAATATTTCTGGCAGCTGCTGCTCTTCTTCATGTTGTACCCTCTGTGAGTGCAACACAAGGCGGTGTTAATAAATATCCAATGCACAAAATTACTCTGAATGTGTATCTTATCCTTTTAGATGAGGTTTAGCATGTAGTTCAGCCTGGATTACAGGAGATCATCTTTTCCAGCTTGATGAATTTTGTCTTTTAATAAATTTGAAAGAACTCATTAATTCACTCTTTCATCCAATAACTATTCTTTTTTTAAACCTAGCTTGTTGGGATGTTCTTCTGCTGTGTTTTGATGGATGGTTTTCACAGCAGCTTTTAGTGTTTCCACTTCACCTGGTCCTAGGCCATGGTTTATGGAAGCTTTAACTGTTCTCTTTAGAACTTTAGTTTCTGCCCTTTTCTAGTAATTTCTGTCCTCTGTACCTAGTAAATGATTTTTATTTCATGAAGTGGTATGCTCTTAGTGGCCGTTTCAATCTAGAACACAAAAATCTCTTTGTCCTTGCTCAGCCATCACAGAGAGAAAAAGCTCCCAAATAACACCATTTTGAAGAAAATTTTATGATGGACTATGATTAAGCAATTTTCCATTCTCAGTGAGATCAGTTGCCTCTCTGCTAGAAAATGTGCTCACTTGTTCTTATAAATCAAAGAGGATTATGGTGCTATTGTGTTAGTTTTTACAGTGCTTCTTATTTGCTCTGGTGACATTATCTCATGTTTGACTGAAAACATACCTCTTCAAATATATTTTATTCTTATTCTAATTTTTAAAGAAATTGTTTATAAATCTATTTTTAAAAATATTTCTTAAAACCATATAGGAAGTAACTGAATTGTTGTTTTATGTAAGTACCTACTAAATTATTTCAAAAGATATGTGCAATCTATGTAAAAATAAAATCAAATCTTAAAATGTGTGTTGTAAGACTTTCATTTGGAAATGCATCTTTGTGGTTTTGAAGTCATTTTTGTTAGAGTACATTATGATTTTCTTTATTTCTTATTGTCACGGGTCATAAGGGAGAGACATTGCTATCAGATAGTGTAGAGTTTTATGACTAAGTTCATTTATACAAAGTTGATGTTTTTGTTGTTTTTTTTGTTGATGATGAACAAAAATGTTTATAATCTTAATTATATGAACATTAAAATTTTAAATATCAGTTGATCTAAATCTATGCAATATATGATAGTATTTTCATTTCTCAGAGAGATTTTGAACTATTAACATAAAAGAGGCAGAAAGCTGATAATATATGAGATAAAAAATTTTTCTGGAGATTTAGTCATAACATAGTCCTGATTTAATGTATGTTATTTTAGATAGCATAGTTTTAACTTATGTGCGATCTGTGTGCTTCAGTTTTGAAATAATTTTGGACCAGTGAAATCCTAGCATTTTTCTTTTCGCCAAGGTGTATATTGGTGGTACCACAAATTACACACATCACTGGACCCTGTTCCTCTTCCAGGTGGCCTCCATGCCCTTCCTTTGAGAGGTTGTGGGGAAGGATACAAGTCAGATCAGAGAAGAGAGGGCAGAAAAGTTAACAAAACCAAATTCTGTTTTTTTTGTTTTTTTTTTTTTTGTTTTTTTTTTTTTTTTTAAAAAAAAAAAACTACAATGAAGCCTAATACTGAACATTCTAGTGAAAATATTAGCCGGGCGGTGGTAGCGCACGCCTTTAATCCCAGCACTTGGGAGGCAGAGGCAGGTGGATTTCTGAGTTTGAGGCCAGCCTGGTCTACAGAGTGAGTTCCAGGATAGCCAGGACTACACAGAGAAACTCTGTCTCAAAAACAAAAACAAACAAACAAAAAAAACCAAAAAAAAATTAAATAATAAAAAACTCTTTTTGTATTTGAAAATAAATTCCTAATGTAAATTTCTTTGGTACTGTTCACTAAATGTATGCTTGGGACACATTTGTTACTATTGCAAATATATATATATATTTATATGTTCATTGAGTACAGTTTGGTAGAATGCCATATTTATAAGAAAATTTCAATAATAGTCTAGTTATATTTTTAGATATTTAATGGTTGATTGAAACAAAGAATATAGATATAGTTTTCTAGTGAAAACTGAATAGCTCTATGTACCATAATCTTATCAAAATAAAAATATTAAAGATTCTTGTTCTTGGTTCTTCTTGAGGCAGATAGGGGGAAGAGCCTTGCTGGGGTAAGACTTGGTCTTACAGGATATTTAGGGTTGCTGTACATTAATAAAACATTTACCTTTCTTTAATCTAAGTTACTATGCTTCAGTAGCTGACCTACCTTCTGAATTCCTTTGAGGGAGAAACTGTTTAGCACCTCATCATAAAACAGCAGGGTGTTAAGTAATGTAGCCTTTGTCTTACCTCCGCAGGAACTGCATGACTCTAATGTCCAGACTGTTAGTTGAAGTTGCAGGCAGAAAAAGGGGACATATTGAGAGCGATATTAATATTTAATTCTAGGTTCTCTCTAAAAATTTTCCTATGAAACTTCTCTAAGAAAAGGGGAAAAAGAACTTCATAAGAAAAGGGGGATAGGGGCTCTATGAAAAAAATGGAATAATGATTCTAAGCAGTTAAGGTGATCCAGGCTAAGGAAAAAAAATATAAGGATTGCCTACCTCTCTTGTCCTTAGCACTTATACATCTTTCAGAATACATAATCACATGGTAAAAAGTTCATCACTAGTTTACAAGTAAATTCAAATCACAAATCAAATAAGTAATTTATAACAGAGAATGTTTACATGCATATGTATTATTGTTGTGGTAAATCTCCAACCTAAATATGACCGGTGAAAGAAAACACAACTCAAAAATTATGAATCTAAGCTGCATGCCTAGATTGGGCAGATTCACCACTACACTACTCTATTCCCCAGCTATGAGACACTTATAACTCATGTGTTTTCCAAGTCACACATTTGTCCTTCCACCTCCTGCTCCTCTGTCATCTTCTCCTCCATCGTCTTCCTCTTCCATTCTCTCTCTCTCTCTCTCTCTCTCTCTCTCTCTCTCTCTCTCTTTCTCTCTCTCCCCACCAACCTTTATTTCTCCACCTCCCTTTCTCTGCCCAATCACTGGCTCTAGCCTTTATTTTACAAATTAAAGTGGACAGAAGGTTCATTAGAATTCACCTGTGTATTGATTCACTCCTCCACTGCAGCCCCTCCCAGGAAAATGGAATTAGCTTCAAAATATAAGGCCAGGGTTATCCACAACACATTAGGAGTAATTATCTGGCTGAACCTTCATCATCTGTCAAAGCTCTGCAGGTTCATGGGGTGTTAAAATTCATGACTTCTGTGACAAAGTAATTAGCGAAGTTTTGTATAGATAAATAGATAAACTCAGTAAATATTTATCTTCTGTCTTAGCACCTATAGTTAATCGTTAGATCCTTTTTCATGATCTTTGGTTAATGTTTTTACAACTTCTTGGAATGTGCTCTGAGTGGTAGATGCTTGATTGCTATCTTGGAAACTGCTATCTCAGAAATAATTAACTGGTGACACTTGAATACTGGCAGAGTTCTCATGACAGTTTTGACTATCAGAAAGGATTTAACAGCAGTGTTATTATAAAGGGGCTTAATGATTACTATAAATTTTAAAATTCTTATAAGATCGTCTTTAAGAATTAAGAAATCATCTACTTGTTTATATAGCATCACTGTAAGACAGTACATGCTCATTGTTCTGCAGAGATCTGCTCAAAATTGTGAACTAATGCCTAGTGATTATATATATATATATATATATATATACACACACACACATATATATGTATATATATAATTATATATAATTATACAATATATATAAAACTTTTTATATATAAAACATTATATAATATATAATGTATAATGCATATTATACATTATATATTACATTATATATTATATATACATATATATATATATATATAATTTAATAATTACACAGAAAACATATAAATAGCCGGAATCTTTCTTAAAGTTGATTTCTTCTGGACCTCATAAATCTATCATAGATTTTTAAATAAAGGTAGACTCATCTCAGGAAGAGTAGTCCCTAGTGCCCCAACAGTTTGAAAACTAAGTAAGCATGTATTCATGAAGATCATAATTGCTTAAGGTTGCTCCTGGATGTGAGAGAGAAATTGCATGCTAGGATATATATGTGCTAGGATATAGTTTGAATATTTCAATAATTTTCCAAAGCTTCAGAAATTATAATGGTTATTTCAGTTTTATATTTACTATGATAGTTCTATTACTAATGTTGCAATTATATTCTTTTAAATTCCATATATATGTTTTCTGAATTTAAAGTATTAATATAGAATAGTTTATAATTTTAAATGTGTGGTGATTCATTTTAAGCAATTAGTGAATGACAATCATTAGTTTTATAGAGTACTCTTTATCAGTTTTTATATTTTTTTCAGATATTGAACTTATTAGAGCTTACTGTTCTGGTATTGTCTCTAGTAAATTATTTACAACTTTTATTGAATATTTTATTCATTATAGAATTAAAATTTTATGATACCTATTTGAGACAATGACTATGAATATAATGGTGACTTCAAGCTTAACAACAATGTCAGGATGTCATTGTCTGTTTTTAGTAAATTGACTGTGAGAATTTTATCATTGTCACTTTAATCTGGCCTTTTGGGTTGGACCTGGAGTTTAGCACATGCTAGGTGTCATCTATGATCTGCATTTTGTCTTATATTCTTGAATTTGACTTTGAAATTGCATTCTTTGAAAATAAGCAAATAAAATTAAACAATCATAGGTCAGTTTCATAGTTGGTTTGAATAAAATTTTAACTTATGAGATGAAAATAAAAATGCTACATTACTACTAAAAATATTACTTGAAAAAAAAGATTCTTGCCTTGTACCTAGTACCCAATATTCTCCCAAGAGATAGAACTGTAACAATATTCTTGCTATTTTTTATAGATACTAGATACCACAGTTTTACATCTTCTGAGTATTTCTTTTGAATATTAGAAAAAGTTTGTGTCATAAGGTAAAACATAAAATATAAATGAGTATTCTAAGTAGCTGGGATGCAGTTTAAGACCAGAGAATATATATCATATATCTGAGACCTTGGCTTTGTAGATTGCACTAAGTGCTGCAAACAGTACTTCGTTTTATTTTGTGTATAATATCTGAGCATTAATAACCACTATGTGAGTATAGATTTATGATATTTTAATTATGATGTAGACAGTATCTAATCTGTGAACATATTTAAGTGTTTATCTCATAAAATCAGCAGTTTATATCCATTTTAAAATGAATTCATTCATATTCTAATAGTCACCAAGGCATTCTATATTTATATTCCCTTTTATTTGGTACCATAAATTCTACTTATTTTTCATGACCTTTTGACAAATTAATTAATAATGTATTCTCAAAAATCCTCACCTCAGTTCCTATGAATTGTTCATCAGTCTTAGAAATTCTACTAATAGAAAACCAACTCCGCTTAGAATTAGAGCTCAAGGTTTTTTTTTTTTTTTTTTTTTTAGATTTATTTATTTATTTTATATATGTGAGTATGCTGTAGCTGTGTTCAGATACACCACAAGAGGGCATTGGATCCCATTACAGATGGTTTTGAGCCTTCATGTGGTTGCTGGGAATTTAACTCAGTAGCTGGAAGAGCAGTCAGTGCTCTTAACCACTGAGCCATCTCTCCAGCCCAGAGCTCAAGTTTTTTGTGTTGTTATAAAATATTATTTTTCACACCATATTACCTACAACAACATACAGTCCCTGTCATCAAGGAATAGAAAGAGCTCGTGTATATGTAACACATTTACTTGTAGTAAGTGGTTTCCTAATTGTTTTAAAGCATGGAAAACAATAGAGAAAGGGCTATAAGGAGACAGTGTGTGACTCATTAGCAAACGAATCACACTAACAGTCATATGCTTTGATTACTCAGTAAAGGGTGCCATATCTCATGTGGTCCTCATAACAATTCTGTGTAAATATATGTTCATATGTAGATAAATATGTGCATATACAATATATACATATAATAGGTATGTTAGCTTTTTGCAGAGTGTTATCTCCCTTCTTAGAACATAAACTCATGTGGGTATTGACATTTATTATTATTTTTCTTAATATGAATAAAATAAAAAAGAACTCTTCCACACTTATTATCACAATTTCTATAAGAATAGCATTTTCTGAGATATATTTGTATTGGTTTCAAAATAGTATTTATCTTAATTACACTAAAGTAAATCTATAGTGAAGACTGTTCAAGTTTTCACATAAGTACTGCACAAAAAATTTACTCATTTAATACATGCTGCATCTTGTCAATTTAAAATGCTATTAGATCACATATCTAGTATCTAATGAGCTTCCCCTGCCCAAATATGTCATAATTGCTATATCATATTGTAGCCTTCCTAACTGCCATAGATTCTATTAGAATGGAAAGGTTACAGGATTATAAGATTAGATAACAAAAACAGTCCAGACAAGAGCTTATTGATACAGGCATAACTCCTTAAATATATGACATGTTGTACATCCAGTGTATCAAAAGTTAAACACCAAAAGTATTTATTTAACTTTCTAACAGGTACAGTGATAAGAACACATGCTTCTAGGTTTTAGCAGGCTGGATCAGAAAGATCTAAGTTTGAGAGCAGACCACCAAGCCAAACATTGTCTACCAGGTGAACTTGTAATGATTCATTTAAAAGAACAGTGCACATCTATAAAAGCACCCCTAAATTCTGAGGATTCAGTGAGCCAAGTAGAACCATTGTAACCACCAACATGTTGACAGGCATCTTTTTAAATCCCTTTGCTCTATACTGTTCTTTTTGTCCATCCCAGGTATCTTTCTGCTGTCTCATTTACCTATATCTTCACATGTGTTATAACTTGCACGAGTGTGCATGTGTGTGTGATGCTGCATTGCCAAGAATTCGAGCTTTGTTTCAATAATGCTATGTGATAGATAGGCCGAAAGCTGAGTTCAAATAGGCAACACTAGTTCTGCTGCTGGAGTGCAACACTTGTGGTTCTCAGTTGAAAGCTTTAGTTATTCAGTGGTGTTTGCTAAGTCAGCACCAGGAACTGTTCAGCTTGCAGATTCCCTTCCTTGTTTCTCTCAGCCACCTGGGGTTTCACCCTCTGTGTGAACTGCTTATTATCGCCCTGTTTCTCTATATAGTTCCATCAGTTCTCTACCCCGCCCTACAAAATTTCAAACCCCATCCTCCATGAGCACTGCGATTTGTTTCTTCCATTCTCTGAGACCTCTCACTCTGTACCCGGAAAGTGCTCTGGGCAGAATGCTGGGGTGGTTATAGGATCACATTTTCTATTTGTTTACCTTTGGGGACCATAGTTCCACACAGGCCTTTGTCAACACATGAAAACAATTTCTTTTAACGATCCCCAACCCCAGTGCCTTTGTTTTCTTCTCCTTTCTTTGTTTAAACCCAGTGGTGAGGATGGTCTCTGGGACTTGTTTTATTTACTTTCTCATGGATTGCAGCAGATGTAGCAGATTCTACCTAAGTTTTTGTTGTTGCTTTTGGTTTGTTTGTTGTAAAACATATTTAATTGATGAAAGCGTTTTTACTATTATTATAGTTATCTAAGTATTAGGTTATTTGAGCTTACAATTAAATAAGAATTAGTTTGGCTATGACGCAATGATTAATGTTTATTATGTATCATTGATTACTGTGTTTTATTTCAAAACTGTATATAATGTGTTGATGGATTTCGTCTTGAGATCTTTACAGCTTTATGTCCGATCTCTGGAACTGTAAGCATGCCTATACTAGGAGGAGAGTGAAGCTCAGAGTAGCTTTTCATTAAATGAACAGCTGAGGCACACAGTTCTGTTAGAACCTAGGAACCTCTAACTCCATGGTGAGTTTTGTATTTTCTTTCCCACTGGGCATGATATGCCTCTTCAATTCTGCTTTAAAAAAGTCCTCTTCAAAGCACTAATTCAAAAATTGAGTATATTTATATTTGCTACTTCAGCCCCGTAATTTTAATTTGTGTCTTGTAGAAAAGCAATTTAGAAAGATTTCTATCCCCCTGTTAGGTGGATCTGGAAAGCAACACATTAAAGAAAACTGTGTAATTCTGCAATTCCCCATATATCTGAGCATGAGTCACTATTAACACCGTGCCTATTGCTAAGAGCAGCTGAACTTGGAGATCTGCAACACTGTTTTATAAGATGAATCTCCATATAACGTTTTTACCTTTATAAATGTAAATTTCTATCTCTTTAGGCATGGCAGGTTATCTAAGATTTTGTCCTTCTGGGAAATATATATATATATATATATATATATATATATATATATATATATATGTATATATATATATACCATGTTCCTGGTTTACAGAATTCTTCTTGAATTATTGTAAGAATCTATGTAACCCTTTTAACAAATATTCCATAGCTTATTGTAGGTTGTATGCAGTATGGCTGAAAAATATGGAAAAGTTTAAGACATATTTGTTCAAGTTGACGATTCCAAAGGAAAAAACAAAAACACGTTTGCTAATCTCACGTAGGAGACTACTTTCAGCATACTAGCAAAAGTGGGCAAGAGTAGGAACACCAGTCAGGTCAGATTTACCGATGAATGTAGAAGTTTGCATAGTGTCAATGTATATCAGTATCTTTAAATCATTTCTGACAGATAAAAATGAGGAGAAATGGTTGCTTATAAACCTTTCTGAGGCCATAGCAATTATTCAGTTGGGCAATAAACCATGTCTATATTTGTTTAGGTATTTGCGCCAAAGACAAAGCCAGAAGGATTGTATAAATAAAATCCTTGATATGAAACAAAACTGAGTTGGTAGGAATGACTGAAGAAAATTAAGTATAAATTGGTGCATCTAAATAGAATCATTAATTTCATGGAATTAATCATCACACCTGTCAAATTCATGTGGTGCTACAACTTTCATAAGCTAGATTTAACACACTTTTCTAAGGTTCCTTCCAAACAAGATAACAACAGTGTTACCTGCTTACTTTCTGGAAAGACGATCATAAAACAAACCAAACCAAACCAAAACAAAAAAAAAAAAACTGCTTAATTTTTTTATATGTTTCTGGAATAAACATGATAGCAAAATTGGATAAAATGGTATTAAGACACTTGTATTGACGTATATTAACAAATGGTAAATGTTATATGATTTGAAAGTAAAGATATATATATATATATATATATATATATATATATATATATATATTCCCAAATATTATGCTCAAAAAATTAGAATTAATTGCAAAAAATTCAAGGAAATTTGAAAAAGTAACACGATTAGGTAGCATATTATCATAGAAACTCTAGTGATTCTAACAGGATAATTGCTCTGTTTTACAAAGAATATTTTGGAAATATATGTACTGTATGCATCGCTTTATCAAAGAGACTTCTTTTAATGTCTGAAACAAGATTGAAACAGGGCCATCATTTTCCTCAGTTACATTAATAGAACAAAGATGTATTGCTGGATTAAACAGGAAGCGATTAAAAACTGTAGCTTTGAAACTTGTTTGAAGTACATACTCATATTTAATCAGTAGTGTTAAACCTATAATAATGCTTGATTTTTTTATACAAATCTTAACAATTATTAAAATATTGGGAGCTCAAGGATTTTTTTCTGTAAAACGTGTTTATTACATAATTAAACTGTTGAGACGCTTGTGGGGTAGGTAATAATACAATCATAATTTTCTACATAAAAGCAAGAGGATCAGAAAAGTTAAGTAACTTGATCAAGACTATATTTCTACAAATGGTAAGAAGTTGGATTATGCACGAATACGATAGTATCATTGTCTGTTTTTACAAAGTGCACTGCAGACAGTATTGCTCCACCTCTAAATTCTAGTATTCATATACATTACATCTTTGATTATATATAATATATGCATATATATAACACATACATACACACACATATACATATATATGATTTGTATGAACAATATTGAATAAAGTATTTAGAGTGAGTTTGATGCTTGAACCAGTGAAGAAGTCTGTTCTCATGTGTGTAAAGTTGCACTCTTGTAAACTATAGATTGTTTTTAGATTCATAAGAATTAAAATATAGTTTGTGAAAGAAAAAACTATCAAATACTTTATATTATATATTAAATATGCACAAAATTAATACATATTCAGTGTTTTTTGCATATGTTTACTGATGAAAGCTGAACATTGTAGTATTTCATATTGTATTATTTCACCTTTAGATATACTTTTAGACTTATGTGAAGCCCAAACAAATGTAGATCTTCTTTTTCTGGGTTTGCAGTTCACTAATCTTACTGCCATTTTCTTCAGAGAACTTGTTAATTAGAATAAGAAAGTAAACTTTAAATGATGGTCTGCTTCAAATTCTGAAAAAAGTGAGAATATATATCTTCTCATTTCATTAGTTTGATATTTACAATACTCTGAAATAGAGAACTGTTTAATCTGGAGACATAATTTTTTCAACAGGGAATATGCCCATCAAATTAAAAAGCAAAGACAAATATATTTGAATAGATATAAAAATTACAGTGAGCTCTAGCCTTAAATTCTTCTTGAAATATTTTTGCATATAAAATACTTTATGATCAGGCAATTCACTTAAAAGACAGTACTTTAAAAAGTAAGTGCTCAGATTTTTATTTTCAAGTCAGTATTTCTCTTGTGTAGCCCTGGCTGTCCTGGAACTCACTCTTTAAACCAGATCACAGAGATATGCCTGCCTCTGCCTGTCTAGTGCTCGGATTAAAAGGGTGCACCAGTGCTGCACAGACTGTGTAGCCCAGACTGGCCTCTAACTCATGATTCCCTTGCCTCTTCCTCCTTCAACAAACATACCAGCTTGTACAAACACAATTGGCCAGATTTTTAACTATATATAGCATACCATATTTCATTGTAAAATAGGAATAAAGGAAAAATTTAAAGGGATAATTTATAAGAAAAGTTTTTCATTGCTATTGTGTATTGAAGAAAATAAATAGCTGGATGTCCTGAAAATGGCTCTGGGGGTAAAAGAACTTGCCACCAATTTGGTGACCTGTGTTTGGACTTGAGAATCTCCACAGTGGAAGGGGAGAATTGACTTCCAAAGTTATTCTCTGACATACACACCTGTGTTGTGACATGTACGTACTTGTACACTCCCTCACACACAACACACAGGGAACTTATAAATTATATTATGTTTTAAAGACTCCAAACATCTAGTCATGAAAACATAGTGGCATGATATAAGTAAATTTAAGTAAATATAAAAGTAAATGATAATGTTTCTTATTCTCATATAGAAGGTGGTGCTAGAAAATGCCAATATAAATGACAACGAACATTGTGGCATGAAGAATAACTAAATATAGACAGAAATTAGAGATGATATTTACAGTTCTAGGCTTTGCATTGTAGGGATATATGGTGTTCAGTGGGAGCTCAGGAGGAGCTCCATGAATAGTCTCAGTCTGTGATAGCTAGACTACAGAAGAGCTACTGGACTCATGAGCTGAAGAGTGAAAATGTTTAGGCAGATTTTCTGTATACTAATCAATGTAAGGATGTTTACTTTGCCAAATTAACTCTTACAATGTAAATTAAACTTTTATGATGATGATACTTCAGAATTTTGTCTTTATTCTCCATGATTTATATTCCACAATCACAATTTGTTAGACATTTGAAAACTTAGAAAACTGTTATAGATATTAAGAATAATAATAGACTAACACTTTGAGATCAAAAGATCTACACCTTACCTGACAGAATTTTAATATAAGCTATCCAGCAAGTAAGACTTTAAGAGAAATACAGTCCTAATTATATTTCATGGCAATCATAGAAATCAAGCTATCATTATATTTTTTAAATTGAAATTTTGGAAAGTATAAAATACAAGATAAAATATCAGTTTTTTTTAAATGTAGGTTAGAAAGTGGGGCAAAAATGCTTAATGGAAAGGAAAATAGATTGATAGGAATTAGCCTGAAAAACACAGGGAATAAAAATATTTTAAATAGAAACATTCTCATTGGTCAGTGGTTTAACTGTGCTAGAGTCAGAAGAAAACAAACCATGGCTCAGAAAAATGTTTGGAAAAATATTGGCCTCAAATCTCAAATTTTATTAAAATAATTTAATTTTATATGTGAAGAATGTAAATGTAAAACAATACTAGTGAAATCATAGAGTATTCATAAAAATCAAACATGAAGAGAAAATAACGAATATGGCTGAAAAGTAAAACATTACTTACAGGGACTGGCACTCTAAGGAGATGAGGCCAGAAGACAGTGAACTCATTCAAATGCTTAAAAGAAATTCCTTAACATCAGATCTTATCCTAAAAATAATCTTCAATTTGAAGATGAAAGAGAGATATTTTCAATTTAAAAGCTATTGGAATGTGAAGAACAGGTCTGCACCCCAGAAAACTTCAAGAAAAAAATCAATGAGAAAGAATACATAATGAATACAAACTTTGATGTATGCAGAGCAAGAAAGATTAGTGGATGTGATAGCAACTTGCATATTAAAATATTGCCTTGATGTTTTTGGCAGTCATGTAAAGACATCAAAATCCCTCTTGTTGATTTGAGTGCCAAACACCCTCCATATAAACAGAAATGGATTTGATCAGACTTAACCAAGACCACATTTAAGCAGCAAACATATCAAGGGTTGTTTGAGTTTGCTTGAGGCTTTAATGATGTGGGAGGCCAAGGGAGGAGGAATGGAATTTGGAGGCTAGTTTAAAAAACTTGTATCCTGTAAGAATAGCCTTTAAGATCTAGCTCGGTGGTAAAATAGATGCTTGGAAACAGAATAAACCACAACCAGGACCCAAATATTTACAAGATATATATTTGATGAAAGCTTTATTATCTAAGGCAAAGGAGACCAAAAGGCAAAATATTTAAATGTATGCTTCATAGAAAATATTTGTGTAAGTAAATACAATGAATTGTCAGGAAAATAAAAATTGAAAGTTTACAAAGAACACTGTACAAAAATTGAAAAGAGAGGATTCTAGAATAACATCACAATTGGTTGTAGGCAGAGTGATAACATAATGGAATGAGGGTGAGTCATAAGATCAGTGTTGTTTTCTTATGAAACTGTCCTAAAGAACAACTTTCCTAGGTAGGCATGTTTGCTGACTATAGGACTTGCCCATGAATTTCTAGAGCATCTTAACTGATAATGGTTCTAAACTGGAAGTGACTATTACTATTCCATGTGGATCAACAATTCACATATTAACATAATTAAAAATAAAATAAAAATACTCCTGATAAAAGCAACATCTCCTAAATGGAGATCAGAAACTGGTGGCTAAAAGAAAGAAATTGGACATTCACAAATGTATGTGCATTTATATGAGGTTTTGAAAAACTATATGTATAAATACATTTGCCAAGAGGAATGTGCTGCAGGAGACTTGGGGCAAGAGAATTTTCTGGGTAATGAATGTGTTCCTGTCTTGGTGGGCATGTTTGTTACCAGTTGCCTGTTTCTGTCACTACCTGTTCACTTGTTCAGTTATATTTTCTATAGTTCTTTAAAAAAAGAATACAAATAAGATTGTCAAATTTTTAGTTAATACTTTGAAACTTTTATTGCTGTAAGACATGCAGCAATTAGCTGACATGAACATGTATTTTTTTCACTCAGTGATGTGTTGGACATTAGTCAGCTCAGAGCCTTAGGTGACTCTATTACATATTTTTAAGTAGATGCAATATTTTATCTTGAGGCTAGAAAGTCCCTATGCCTTATTTTTTTTTTTTGCAAGAACATGTCTGAGTGTAAAATAAATTTAGTCTTCCCAAATACAGGTATATAGTATTTCCAGATGTGTTAAAGCTAGTCCATGTGAAAACTTACTCATACCAAGGGATAAGTGAGTTCTCTCTGTGGACTTAATTGAAAGGAGGGTAGCAGTGTGGTCTATCCTTGCCTCTCAGGGACACCAATGCACCAATTAAAGGAGGGCAACAGTGAGGTCTCTCTTTGGCTCTCACTGACAGCAATGCACAAGAAGGCTGAGAGATTTGAGCAACGTCAGAAACCATGTGCGATGTCACTGGGATAACTGAGCTTGTGCATGGAGATATCCTTTACACCAGTAAATCAGCAAGCTGTATTAATCCTAGAAAATATGTCTGCCACATAGCGATGACTTGAATTTTTTCAGATTTACTATTGTCCCAGTTTGAGCCTAGATCCATACATGAATAAAAATGGAAAAAAAATACGTATAATGACCTATTTTTTTTAATTTGGAACTTATAATGACTTTGTAATGTTTTACATACAATGTCATGGACTTAATGGTTTATTTGGTTTTGATGTTAAAAAGTGTTAATATGTAACTCGGAATGACCTTAATGCTCTACAGTGTCAGGGGTTAAAAGTATATGCTAATGTGCCCAAATAAATGCCATTTTTAGGTACATGCTAAGTCTTCACATGAGGGTACTTGTGAACTCCACTCCAAGTTCAGTGTGTCTGTACCAAGAAAAGGATCCAGTTCCCTAGTGTAACTCAACTTATGAAGTTAATATGAACTAACTAGGAATAAAGTTCTAGTTGAATTGTGGTGCTTCGTCTTTGGGGTTATTTTGAGAAATATTAATATTTCTTTTCTAAGACAATAAACTTAGAATACACAAAGTTTGATTTTAAGTGTCTAATTAAGTCTTATATGTTTTCTCTATTTTTACTGAGATATATATATATGTGAAATTACTATTGGACTTATTTAGGAAATAAATAAGCTTCCTAACTTTCATGATTAATTTAAGTCATTAGTCATTGATTTCCCCTATTCCTGAAAATTGGAAATGTATAAAAATGTAAATATGATTATATAATATTGCTAAAATATATAATATATAATATATAAAAGACATTGACACAAGCTACTTATATACAATTGTGTAGTGATTGTAAGAAAAAGTTACATTCTTTTTCACTAGTTGTAAATTATTTTATATGGAAAGACAGTTTATTTTTAATAATTGCTTTCCTTTAAAAATGTTGTCACAATTATTCATTGATGAAAAACTAGTATCTATCAATTTTCATGTTTTAAATTGAGAAAATCTTTTAACTTATAAAAAACTAATTGCTGTATCATAAATGGCACATTTTACAGTATATACTATGCATAGTTTTCAAAATAAACCTAAAAAGCTCTCACTGCTCTGAAAATGATCATAGCCTTCCTCAGCCTTCTCCCATCACTCATCCCTGACCCCTTTTGGGTCTCTCAGACACCCCTGGTCTGCTTGTAGCAGACAGACGTTTCTAGCCTGTGTTGTGTGTTGTTATGGGAAATCAGATGCTGATAATGGGCCTCAGACTCTGAACTCCAGTGTGCTGTGCAGTGTTCCACTATCAGCTCCACCTTAACCATGGTTCAAACGGAAAGGGAGCTCATGTCGAGCGTGGGCCGGGCAACTATTAAAATACTAAGGTGAGAGTAGACAAAAGTAAAACAGCAAAGAAAGTAAAAACAAGGAAGTTACTTTTGTAACTTTTGTAAAGTAACTTTTAAATCCTCATCAAAGCTTGCAGACATTTTCCACTGTGAAATAACTTGTTTCAGTTCTGTGTATAGGAGCAGCATTTGGTTCATGATCAAGGCTTACAGAGGGAAGAAAGAATGGCAACAATTTCTTGACTAACAAAGCATCAATGAATAAAGACTACACTGTGGGACCCAAATGCTTAAGCCATGTATGGGATGCTCATGGAATTAGCCAGAAACTAATACAATGGAATACCGCAAGACTTCTTGCTTTTTGCAAGGTTTGTTTGGTATATTCGCAGATATAATGGTTTCCAACGTTCAATAATATGAAAAATAGATTAGGAACTGAGAAGCATCACTTTATCTTATAACCCAAATTTTATTTCATAATCTCAGCAGCATTTTGATTTAAATATTGATAATGCATTAGTAAAATTATTTACAATCTTACAGTAGTTAAGGCTTGTTTTGCAATAAATTGAGATTATTACTATATAAATTAGATGCATAATGATTAGATTTACAAGGTGTAATTAGCATTTATTGATGATTAGTTATAATTTTATGAGTACTCTGTTACTGGAAAACAGATTGTTGTTGTTGTTTGTGCCATTCTCTACAAAATAAGAAGATGCATTGTATAATTAATTTTAAATGAGGATTAATGATAGCATGATAGTAATTTACTGATACATGGTAGTAATTTACATTATAATAATTTACTGAATATTAAATTACTGAAATTGCAGTTGAGTTTTTTTTCCAAATGGACAAGACAAAAGATGAACGTTAGGTAGGTAAGAAGAAAGAGTAGTTTTAAAAGCTACAGTCCAGTTTAAAGGTGTTTATTCTAGCCATCAATATCCTCTTTGTTGTAAGAACACTCTTTTCTTGAGTTCACAGTTAATTTTTCTATATTACAAATAGTTCTGTATTTTAAAATGTAATTATACTTTCAATGTTTTCAGTTTAACAGTTGTTTATCTCTTATCTTCACATAGAAAAACAACCATATGCTGTCAGGGTGGTGACATATCAAATGTAAATGGCTGTTTATCACCCGTCCTCAAAAGCTTTACTTTATCTTGATCAAAATACCACTTTTGTAGTTTGCTTATAGAACTTGAATAAATCCTATTGATCTTGTATCACCTTTTAATTCAAATTGCCTAATCTGTAATTAATAAAATTAATCTTTAATGTGTAATGTGTAGGGAAAAGAATTTCTCAAAGATAAAATGGTGTGAGTCCAGTGTCCACCTAGTTCAATATCTGTCTCAGAAAATTCTCAGTAATTCTCTTTTAAAGTATTTGGGGGTAGTATTATTAAGACAATAGAAGAGCTGTGGGGATAAAACCCTTAAAAGGCATGGACCATGAGAGTGGTGTAGCTGTTCCTGTGTCTCATCATGTCCTCTCTTGATTCTGACTAATTCAAGGAGAATTAGGCAAACGGAAGAAATAAGATAGAAGATCAGTGGGGTGGCCTTGCAACTCACAATGCAAGTAAAATATTATATTCTGGAGATGTCAAAGAAGTGTAAAATAGACTGAATCTAACACTACTGTTAGCCTGTTTGTATCATCTGGTTTAGGAATCATATGGCCATATTGCTTACTTTAAAAGTTGCATAGTAAACAAGAAAATTGAGGAAGAAAAGTCTTTCATATCTTTACCTGAATAACCTTTTTGGTTTGGTGGAAGGAAAACCCAATAAAACCTTGAATGCATGCAAGTGTATACCAATTTTAAAAATGACTTCAAGTTTTTCAGTATGTGGAACAGCTATTTTAAGTAGTGAAAATAAAGAAACAAATTAAAAGAGGAGGAGAAATTGTTGGGGGATTTAAACATTGCTTACTGGAAGAATACTGAATTTGATTTTTTTTTCAGTCGGGATCTCTGGGCAGTAGTTTATTACAATATTGTCCATCCTCCCACTGAATATGCCTGGTCCAGGTACACAATGCGATCTATTTTTTAATCATTTTTGTTCCATAAATACCAACTTTAACCACTGGTGATCCTCATCTCCGTCTGAAATGCTGATGCAAAGAAATCATTTTTGGTCTTTCTGGTGCTGTAGGAGGCGATGGTTAGTGCAGTTAATTGCCCATCTGCTTCCCTGAATGATTGTTGTAAATCTCACTGTGTTAGTCCATGCTTGTGGAAGCTGCTTGCTTCTATAATATAATTGTGTGGTGGCTGAGATAGACAAAAGTTTGTGGTAGGAAATCAGTAGAGGACTCAATTTTTTGGTTTTATTAATAGTAATAATAGTATTTTAGTAATTGTACTAAAGAATGAAAATGACTAATCTCAGCTCGTGAGTTATGTAAGAGACTATTGATGAGTGTAGTAGATAAATTGCCTTTGTGACATCCAAGGGAACCTGGAAGTCTCAGTAGAATAAGCAGAACAGTACATACTACAGATTAACAGAGGTAAGAAGTGAAGCCCAGAAGTGCTGAAGTCAGCGGCATGGATTAACGTGACAGGTGATTGTGGAGTGTCTGACACTGAAAAATGAAAACACATTTAGATCTATCTCAAAACGGCACACCATATTTTCAGAAAGTGTACTGCATCAAGTACATCAAATAAGCCCAAAAGCAAATGACAAACCTATGTCTGGATTCCTAGAACATACAGTGTTTGAAAACTAGGGCATCCTAGTGCACAGCAGGTACCATTGCCATTTCTATCATCTTAATTATAGTTAAAATTTCAATGACAATACTTTATCATCTATTTTAGTTTTAACTATTTTTCTAAACACAATTAGGTTTTTCAGACTTCCTTTATTAAGAGACAAAACAGGAAATATTTAACTTTATTCTAGCTAAAAATGCAAGCACAGTTTAGTCTGCAAGTGTAATGGTTGATGTCAGTTGCCAACTTGTTAAGCTCTGCTGGGATAACTGGGAGACAGGTGTCTGGGCAGCTGCCTCAAGCTCCTGACCCCATCTCCTCCCTGCAGTGAGAAGTACTACTCTTGAACTATGAGCAAAAAAGACCTTTTCTTTGTTGAATTGTTTTTGTGAAATATTTTAACACAGCAACGGGAAAAGAAAACAAGGCAGCCTTGCCCATTGATTGTGGTTGAACTATAAATGCACGGAAAACATATCTGTGTCTGCCAACACAATATAGTGCCTAGTGAAATAAAGTGCCTAATAGAAAGTAAACAGGAAGTGTCTGCAACAGTATGAATGCAAGCATAAAATGATAGCTGTCTCAATGGAAAGCCATAATTGCTGCTGCTAATTATATTTTTCTTTCTCAGTCATATAAAGCTGATACCCATGGAGTTTTAAACATGTCCACAAATAATTTTCTCATTACGTTTTTTTGTTTTAGTCTATATTTTTTCTATTGTGAATCATTCTATAATAGGCACGAGTGTTCAGGTATATCTTCTATGTACTGGTTTTGTTTAGTTTGAGATAGTTAGGTATCATGTTGTTTATGATTTTAATTTAATATAGACTTGAATATATGTTCTACAACCAGTATATTCAGAGTACTCCTTTTTTGTATGCAAATTTATAAGTGATATTTTTCCTTTATTCCAGCTATCATCCAAGTAAATAAAACAGATTATTTTATTTATTTAATAAGCTTTATGGCACAATATATGAGCAGTTATTAAGCTATTCTAATCCTCTAAGATAACCCAGCCTCCTGCCAGCAAAGAGCAATGAGATAGTTGCATTTTACTATTGGCACAGCTCTCTCTGCTCCAGATGTGTTTTTAGGTGTTTGCTTACCAAAAAGTGACCCTTTCTTCCTCCTCTCTTCCCCTGCCTTAGCTAGAATTGGAAGTTCAACCTAATTCTCTCTCAGCTCAGTCACTGGCTCATGAGGATTTATTGATATATCAGATGATGAATGGGGAGCAACACTGACATATGAGATTTCTAGAAAAACCATTACAATGCCATGTCTCGTTGAAACCAGATACAGGAGCAGAGTAATCAGCATTTGAATAATACAGGGATAATCTTTACACAGTACAAGATACCATTATGCCTACACTCCTTTCTTCGCATTTTCCTTGCATGTGCTACTCTGTGTTTAGATTACTTGCATTCTTTGCGGGTGAGATAATGAGAATTTTAGCTTCCATTATTATTTCCTCGACAGTATGGCTGACTTATTCTTTACACATTTATTTATCACATGCATTCCTTAGTGAAGACATTTTATTTCTGCATTTGTAAAATATCAGTTAGCTATAAATACATAGAATATGTAGATTTACTTCTGTTTGCTCTATTATGTCTCTTGGTGTGTGTGGACCTTTTGTTTGTATTGGTACCACACAGTTTTTGTGACTATAGCTTTATGCTATTCTTTGAAATTGGGTAGCTGTTGTCTTTGTTCTTTTTGCTCAGGATCACTTTATTGATGTAGGGCACGCTGTGCTTCCACATGGAGGCTAGTGATGTTTGACATTTCTCTGAGATATGAAAATTGTTATTTTGGTATTGTTTATTTTGAGCCCATATATTATAGCAAGTGATGTGGACATTTTAGTACAAATTCCTCCAGTCTACAAGCATGGGACTTCTGCTTGTGTGCATGTCTTCACCACTTTTTCTCCTCAGTGTTCAATAGACTTTCCCATCTTAGGAAATTATACCCACATGTATTTTATGCTATGTTTATACCTATTGTAATCTGACTTCTTGTTTGGATAGTCTGTTATTGTTAGTATAACAAAACACTGTTTTTCTTTGTAGATTTTTTTGTATCTCATTACTGAATTTGTTAACTTCTGGTTTTTGCTTAGATTTTTTCCTCTTGTAATACCATGTATGTTTAAACCTGTAAATTTGACTTATTCATTTCTAAATTTTATTTCTTGTTACTATCTCTCACTAATGTTCTCCTCAGGAAAAATCACTTCTAAATATTTTTGTGGGAACTTAAAATATATTTTCATGTTGACCTCTTGAAAATTCACAAGTAGCGGTTTTGAGTCTCATGTATCTGCGGGGCATTTTTTGTTGTTGTTTGGTGGTGGTGGTGGTGTTTTCTTTATCCTGGATAAGAGTCCTGGTTATTCTTCTTGATGCTATAGTAAAATATCTACCAACAGCAACTGAACAAAGACAGAATATACTCGCTCACAGTTCCAGGTTGTTGACTGTAGTAAGAATGTTAAGGAGGCAGGAACTTGAACTAGCCATTCATAGTCAGTAACCAAGAATGTGTGTGTGTATGCTTGCCACAGTGCATTTGCCCCTTCTTTACATAATCTAGGGCCCAAGTCCAACGAATGGAGATATTCAGCATGTGCCCTTTACTACTTCAATTTACATAATTAGGGCAACTCCCCATAGTGTTGTCTGGAGGTCATTCTTCACCGAAGTTCTTTTCCCAGAAGTTTTCAAGTTGTTAGTTAATCTGATCATCACTGGAAATACATCATAACTTCATTTTGTGTCACTTTAGTTCTTATTATTTTTTATTGACATTTTTTTACCTTTCGTTAACTTTCATTAAATCCAGCTGTTGGTTAAAAGCCAATAGGAGTTATATCAGATAGAGTTTCAGTTTGATAAATTAGTTTATGATGATTAACTCCAAGAACACCACTTCTATCAATTCTTCAGTTTTGCACTCATGCATACCTCTGTGGTCCTTCATACATCTCTAGTTTCACTGTGCAATATTGACATATTCAGTAACATGTTTTTATTATTCGTATTTATATTCTCATTTTGATTGAAACGGCAAAATTGCTTTTGGTCAGACATATAAATATTTGCATAGCACATGGCCAAAATTGGCTGTTAAGCCATTTTATTCTCTGCAATGATTCTGACCAGTGAAATATTACAGTGGTGTGACAAGCTATAATATGATGCTTTGAAACTTTCAACCTAGGCTAAGTGGCAATCCAGTTACCTGGGTTGGGAGATACTGTGTTAGGCTATTTGTAGGAGCAGCAGTTGGGCTTACTATATCATAGATAGCTCCCCGAATATCAATTCTAATCTTCTAGGAAAAGACAGCCAGAAGTATAAAAATGTTGTGCTAACCTAACGGGAGAGAAAATACACATCAATAACACGACTTCAAATGGTTCGAGCAAAGAAAAAAGTTGATGGCTTAGAACACTATTGTTCTTTTACTCTGAAATGTGTCAACGTTCAGAAGCCATTCCTTGAATTTGTAGTTAAGTTTGTAACATGGAAACATATGGGGTTTAGAGTGTCGAATGTCAGAAGAGAAATCTCTTTTCATACTCTGTGTTACTGGTTCTCTGTCCCAAACCATAAAGGATTTTTGCTTGTGATCACTGTTCATTCAAATATAGCACTTTTATTTATCATTTCTTTTTTCATATGCTTCATTTTTATTTTAGAAAATGAGTTAAGGAAGATATCAGATAACACCAATTATCTAAGAACTAATAATAATCACATTATTTTTATTGAAAGAAACTTCTAGACAAGTCAAGATTTTGTTTAGGAGTACTGACTTTGGAGATAAATGGTATAAATTTGGTCCTGGCTTTTATTCTCATGAGGAAAACACCCTCGAGCTTCTCCTTACCCTGACTGCCTTCTGCTTTAGAGGGATTCTACTATTCCCTCTGTGGGACAAGTAGGAGGATCACAGGCTTAACACTCAGAAAAGTCTTAGAATAGCAACTCCTACATGTGTTCTCTGTTATTCTTAACTATACCATTTCACAAATAAACAGATGCATGACAAATGAGTCTTCAATTAAGCTACATTAAGCAACTTAAAGTACTGTTGCAAATGTCAGTAATATTTATTTATCTGTAGATTGTTCTGTTATTTATTTAGTACTGGTGGAGGGCCACTTGCTATATTCTAATTTAACTTTTTAAATAATAGGGTAGCTTATTAGTCTATAATGTAATTCATTTGATTTGACTGCTTAGGGATTCTTGTCATTACCATGTCATAAATAAGGCCTCACTGCCGAGCCTTATCTCTACATGTGTGTACATCTCCCTAGTACATTTCTAGAAATTTATGGTAGAAAGGTAAGTGTATTCTAAAGGCTTTTACCACTTACCGACTAATTACCACTCAGGAAGATCCTGTCACTTTTAGTGACTTCAGTGGTGAATGGAATCAAAAGACAAAGCTTTTCAGCAAGTATAGCTTCCTGGGTGAAAATACTCTGTGGATAAGTTCATTTCAAACAAACAAAAACTTGGTATTAGAAAACTAGACAAATAAATAAAAATATGAAAATCAGTCAATAAATTAAAACATTAAAAAAAATTCATGACTGAGGTTAGTTACTTGTGTTAATTTTGTAGCAAATGGAGCCCTCGATTGCTAGCTTCTACAGCTCATGCTGGCTTCTAAACCTTGTTAGCATTGCCTCATGCACTGTTTTAGGTACCTAATTGTCTACATATTTTAATATGCCACAAATAGAGAATCCTGCTTTGCCTGACTTACAGATTTAATACTGAGAGTTATTTTCACATGAATTATTAAGGGCCAAAATATCTTGTGGACTTGTGTTCATGCTGAATTTTCCAATTATATCTCAAAGAATGTTAGAAAAAAATGTTAAGAAGAAAACAATGTTCTTTTCTTGGATAAATTGTCTTGTCTGCCTCTTTCTTGTGTAGGTACACTCAATTATAGATCATTTTCCATGTAAATTTAGAAATCACATTTGGTAATAAGCTAGCTAAAACCTTTTTTTTCTTTTATTTTTATTTTATATATTTTTTAAACTTAGAATTGGTAGCCCATATCTGGTAGTGGGCTCTTTTTAAAAATTAGATATTGTATTTATTTACATTTTAAATGTTAACCCCTTTCCCAGTTTCCTCTTTGTAAATCCTCTCCTATCCCCCCTTACCCTGTTTCTATGAAGGTGCTCTCCCTACCCTCCAACACACTCCTGCCTCACCACCCTAGCATTTCTCTACACTGGGGCATTAAGCCTTTGCAGGACTTTTTTTACTATTGATGCCAGATAGGTACCTTCAGCTCCTTTAGTCCTTCCCCTAACTCCTTCATTGGGTTCCCTGTGCTCAGTCCGATGGTTGAGTACAAGCATTCACATCTGTATTGGTCAGGTTCTGGCAGAGCTCAGTAGACAGCTATATCAGGCTCCTGTCAGCAAGCACTTCTTGGCATCTGCAACAGTGTCTGGATTTGGTGTCTGTAACCCTAGGTGGGGCAGGCTTTGGATGGCTTTCCTTCAGTCCTTGTTCCACTCTATGTCCCTGTATTTCCTTTAGACAAGAGCAATTCTGAGTTAAAATTTTGATATCAGTGGGTAGTTAACTTCTGAATATTATCTCAACAGGTTTTCCCTCCCCTTTTTGGGATATTTCAGCAAATGTCATCCCTGTAGGGTCCTGGGAGGACCTTGCTTTCCTGGCATCTAGGACTTTCTGGTTGCTACCCCAGCTCCCCAGTCCCTATCACTACACACATCTGTACAATTTCCTGACCCTCTGTACATCTCCTCCATCTCTTCCTGTACCCAATTCTTTCCCTCGTTCTTCCCTCCCACTCTTCTCTTCCTCCCAAGTCCCTTATGCTCTAAGATCAAGAATCAACAAATGGGACCTTATAAAATTGCAAAACTTCTGCAAGGCAAAGGACACTGTCAATAGGACAAAACAGCAACCAACAGACTGAGAAAAGATCTTTACCAATCCTACATCCAATAGAGGGCTAATATCCAATATATACAACGAACTCAAGAAGATAGACACCACAGAACCAAATAACCCTATTAAAAATGGGGAACAGACCTAAACAAAGAATTCTCAACTGAGGAAACTCAAATGACCAAGAAGCACCTAAAAAAGTGTTCAACATCCTTAGTCATCAGGGAAATGAAAATCAAAATGACCCTGAGATTCCACCTCACACCAGTCAGAATGGCTAACTAGAACCTTTTTACCTCATGTGAGAGATGACAACTGCAACAATACAGTATATAGGGCAAGTAGAGCCCACAGTTAACAATCTACTTTTTAAAAAGGCATATTTAAAATGACAGAATTTACCATCTATCATCAGATTTTAAAGGATAATATGAAAAGCTTTTTTTTATTATTATTTTTTATTTTTGAGACAGGGTTTCTCTGTGTAGCCCTGGCTGTCCTGGAACTCACTTTGTAGACCAAGTTTGCCTTGAACTCAGAAATCTGCCTGCCTCTGCCTCCCAAGTGCTGGGATTAAAGGTGTGCACCACCACCGCCTGGAGAAAAGCTTTTCTTGTTTGTAGTCTTATGATGCAAATTGAAATCATAAATCTAATCATAAATACAAAACATCATTATATTTTAAATAACATTGAAAAGAAGTTACTTTTGCTCTTTTTATTGACTTTATCAATATCCGATAAGCCTGAATATCAGTATAATATGGCTCATTTTTATGTAATGCAACTAGAACAATGGCTGGCCTTTTCCGTAATGTAACTTATTGGCTAGGTCCTTAAGTTTTACCTTTATTCTCCTTGGCTTTGTTTGCTCAGCCCAGTATTTCCTTGGCAGTTATAAAGCACCAGTGTCCTCATCAATAAAATAGGCTTGTTAATGATGCTCTCAGGCTTTACTTTTGCTTTCTCTTGCTAGTGTGAGGGTTGGGATAATGCTTGTAGATAGCACTATACATCGACAAGATGTATTCAATAATGTAAGGAAAGGAAATAAGGGCAGATTTCCATTAGTATCATGTGTTTCCTCTCTCCACAGTTCCTAATGCTACAGAATCTAGAATTCTGTGAAAATATTCTCTCTTTCAATAGTATCTCCTCAGAAACAGCAGCTATAACTGAACAGAAGACAGAATAATATCTCTTCAAGTGGGTTGTTTCTGATGCAGCAGGCCCCTATGCATTATCTGAAGCCTATGAAGGAGATTGACAGACTAAGGACTCTGGTTGACTCTTGGGAAATAAACAAATAGAAAGCTACTTGATAGTAATTCTATACATTAATTCTGAGATAAATGGGTCTCCATGAGTCTCCGACTGATCTTCTGACAGTAGTATTTTTTCTTCAAATTATCCCCCTGTATGTGTTCTTAGGTTTGTAAAGAGAGGATGATAGTCAATGAGAGAAGAACTTTTATGTTGATTGGACAAATAGAAAAGGACAGTCCATGACAATAAATCACAGCAGAGTGTAAAAAGATTTCCCATTACACGCTTCTCTGGTAACATGTTGGAATGAGCTTTCAAAAGAATTGTCTAGCACAAGTGTAGTGGAGTCAGAGGTCATGTCTCCTGATTCAAGCAAAGGCAAACATGTCATTTGAAGTTGGTAGAACTCCTGATAGATGGAACAGGGAAATGAAACTTCCCTCATCTCTTTCACCTTGCTGCCTGACCTTAGGATGCAGCAAATTGACCAAGGCAGAATACAGAATTCACCTTACCCACTTAAAACTCTTGCAGAAGCTTCAGCTGTTATCAAATGGTTTGCTCTGCTTTACTCTCACAAGCTTCAATCTTTAAATATTTAGCCCATTCCAGTTCCTGTGCCAGAATGAAATGTTAGCATACACAGCACATGTATTTCACAGGATACATGTTTGATTTGTTTGCGTGTTTGTTTAATTAATCAGTTGGTTTATAAATCACAGTGTTTGGAGTTTTTCTAGATTTTTGTTTTGTTTTGTTTTTTGTTTAAAGCTTTATTTAGATATCAGATGCTATGATAAGACTTAGGAATTTATCAATGAGATATTTTTAAATATCTTAAACATTTTAATATGAGCTTAATGATACTTTAAAAGGAACCTAGTGAATTAATTATTATCTGAGATTTCAGTACACATTTCATTTAATAATGAATCTTCCTCAAATCTTTATTATGTAAATTACTTGATTAAGTGATGCTAATGAGAAATACATTATGAGGAATGATAGACTGGAATTTTCCATCTAGTGGAACTTTGCTTTTTTTCAGGGACTGCTTCTTTTTGAAAGATGTAGAAGAAAGATGTGGGTGGTAGTTTTTTTTTTTTTGTATTTTATTTTTGGCCATATTGAAAGAGTAGTACCCAAGAACACAATTTGACTAGCTATTGGACAAGGTATGGACTTGCTCACACAGAGAGGATTCAATAGCCTGATATTACATTTTAGGTGACATAACAGCTATCACAAGTGAGCAGGTAAAACTGCTGCTATAGAGAGGATATTTGAAAGTATAACATGAAGAAATTATTTTAGGAGAGAAAAGTTATCTTCATTGGCCTTTTACTAACAGAAATCTTGAATGTTGCTGTTGCTTTTAACCCTGAGATTCCGGTGAGGAAACCAATTCCACCATTTAACCCAATTCTAAAGGAATCTTTTAATTAGATACTGACTAGGATAAGCTTTGCTTAGGACCACTCCTTAGAATTCCCAGCCAAGTAGCCTCAAACACCCTTTGCAGTGGCTTAAAAGTACAAACCCATAAGGCCACCATACTTTCCCATAAGGCTTTGTTATTTTCTATGGACTATAATTTCCATCATTTCAGGGATTGAGAAAGTTGGTGTTACAGATTAACTTAGGGTTGTTCATTACTTATGTGGATGTTAATGTAGTCAGATTTATAAACATTTGCATGTGTGTGTTCGCTTGGATGTTTGTATGCCTGTGTGAGCATGTGCATGTGCGTACATGTGTGCGTTTGTGCATATGTGCCATAGTCTTTGACTTGGAGAAGTCATTTCTGTATTCAACCCTGTTGGTTGAAATCAAATCTCTGAATTTGGCATCAATCACCTTTACCTATTGAGTAATCTCATTACCTCACAGCATTTGAATATGATTATGTAAGTTCTTGCCTTGTGAATTTAGAGAATGAACCATGAGTCTTGGTTTTGTTTTGTTGTTGTTCTTGTTGTTGCTCTTTTTTCTGGTTATCTGTTTCTGTTATGTTGCTAGACTCTAAGCAAACATGCATTGGTGAATGAGTGGCTGAGGAATGTTTATTCACTCATAATCAAAGTCTGCAAGCTTTTTAGTAAAGACAACCTGAAAAATCAAGTATACTCCTTACCTCTTAGAAAATGATTCTGTGGCTTTTGAATATGTACCATGCCAAATGCTTGAGATCAGAAATATATTATTCTGGATGTTTTTTCAGGTTTTACAGTATTTGCATTACAGAATGCAATATTTGGGGAGGGGATCTGAATGTAAACACAAAATTCATTTTTTTCATACAGACCTTTGACACTCATCATGAAAAAATATACAACATTTCTCATAACTTTCTGCAAAGAACTATGTATGAATATTCTAGCATTAGAAAGTAAATGTCCTGTGTCACACATACAGATAATCAGCAGCCTTCTTGTGCCATCACTTGTTTCTAAGTCTAAGTTTTGTCAACAGGAACTGATAACCTTCTTATACATGTTTTCATGTAAGGACTTAACAGTAAATATATTCACATATTATATAAATAGTTTCATATTCTCATGTAAGTACACAAATGAAGAGAGAGAGAAAGTGAAATACACACATAGACTCACACACATAAACACACACGCAAAGAAAGAGAGAGAGAGAGAGAGAGAGAGAGAGAGAGAGAGAGAGAGAGAGAATGAGAGAGAGAGATGAGTTTAGAGAAAAATGTTCTGGGTAACCAAGCAGCACCGAGACATACTTATGGGGTGAAGAATCTGTGTGAGCCTGAAAACAGATGTCAGTTCAGAAACGGAAGTTTCCCCTCCATCGTGGATATAACATGCATTGTATAGCTGCATTTGTGTGTGTGCTCTGTCAAATGCGCTCAAGCATGTAGTGCAGTTTTGTACTTGTGGTATTAGGCTAGTGCACACAAAGTTTCAGATTTCAGGATATTTTCTACTTGTATATTCTAAGAAATTCTTAACTTCTTTATTGGATTGGTTGGTAACTTTGATTATTTGCAAAATACTTTATTATTCATTGTTATAGCTTTATAATTCATTTAGTTCGTAATAAGTTCACAGTTTCTTTAACTGTGTAGCAGAACATCTGCAGACAGATGTTTGTGTCTTGATGTCTTCCAGGCATGTCTCAAATGGCTGAAGAGGCTTAGCTAATTCAGCCATCATTATAGAGAAAAACAGTATATGTTGTGCAAGTGGAGAAACTGAGCCCCACTTTTTATATTTGCCTAAAATCTCACAAGTCAGGACTGTAATTAAAAGTCTGGCTATGTTCTGTTCCTGGAAAAGGGAAAACACTGATTTTTTTTTTTGAGTAAAGAATGTATACATCTAAATGTCATTAAAGTGACCATAGACTTCACTATCAGAGTGTCCCACCACTGTTTAATGAAAACACTAAGACCCAGGAACCATGGATTCCTAATATGTGCCATCCTGGATTAGTTGATTTTTTGTTAATGGTCTTTCCTGTGTGTGAACTAATTCTTCCTTCTCACTTGGCACAGGTGTGTTAGTCAAAAGATCTGTAGTTATTGTAGAACACCCAGCCTGGCACCACTGTAGCACTTCAAGTTACCTGAGCAATGTTTGAACATCACATTGATGTAATTCCCTCCTCTCTTATGTTCCTTCCCCATTGTCCACTTGATAGACACATTTTTTTTTATTATTATTGAGTAGTACAATAATGTTTAAAGAGACTGTAATAGTTGCTGGCAGAGTTGTGAGGGTTCTGACATATGAAATAGCCAATACTAGTACAGTCCATCAAGAAGTTTACGGTTTTTATAATTGATTTTACTCTGATGATCCTAGAAAATGGATGTTTAAATCAGCATTTCTAACTTTAGATTGCAAATACCTAATGAACTTACTACTACTATTACTATTACTATTACTATTATTATTATTATTATTATTATTATTATTATTAATTTTTAAAATCTTTTTTACAGTCCAATCAGTATACCACTACCGGTCCACCCTCTGATTGTTCCTCTCCTCTTTCTCTTCTGTCTCCAAGAGGATGTTGCCACCCCCAACCCCAACAGACCGTGACACTCCCTGGTGCCTCAAGTTTCTTGAGGATTAGGTGCATCATCTCTCACTGAGGCCAGACCAAGAAGTCTTCTGCTATATATGTGTCGGGGGCCTCATATCATAGCTAATGAGCTTTACTGAGGATTATGCCCTTGCTCTGTTTTACTTTTCTTAGAAGCTACATTCATGTAATTAATGTCATTAAAGCTTGTCTTCTATTGTTTTAGAGATGGGAAACATCTTGGGTATTTTGTAGGAATATGAAACCATAGAGTTTAAACTCTTTCTTCATTACTTAGCATAAATGTACCTTAGACAGGTTACACCTCATCCTTGTCCTCTAGAATTAGTTGGATTAGCACATGTTCCAAGTCCTTTTTTCCATAAGAATGCAACATACTCAAAAAATGCCCTGTAGTTAACAGTAGATGCAAGCAAAAAAGAACTCAATAGTAGATTTTTTTTGTCTCATAGAACTTTTGGGCTATACTATTTATTTTTGTGTTGTATATATTTTGGTGTCCATTTTGGGGGTTATTTGTATGTTTGTGTTTCTTTTTCTTTTTTGGCTTGTGTTCCGTTTGATATTTGAAGGAGGGGTATAGGATTTTGGGAGAGTAGGTTGAAAGATCTGGGAGATGTAGAAAGAGTGAAAAATTGTCATCAGAATATATTAGTTTACTGTTGTGGTCAGAATCCACTGGGAAAGATGAAAGACTTAGACACAGTTCATATTTAGAATAGATGTATTGATTCTTACTGCTAGCAGAAGAATGACAGTCTTAGAATCAATACAGCATGCTGAGCAGAAGTAAAGGTTTAGGGGGTTAAAAGGTCAGACATTGGAAAGGTAAGCATTACTAATATCCATGGAATCAACAGCAGAGCAAGAAAAATGCTTTCCTCCCCTTAGTTATCTTTTTCTTCCTGCTATATAGTAATGAAAATCCATTTTTACTCCCTTTCCCATAGTGATGCAGTTAAGCAGGTTTTACAGAAGCAAAAGGAGCTGTTGACACCTCACAGCCCATTCTTATTCCACCTACAAGGCACTAGGCTCTCCAAGTATTTCTGAGCAAAGGATCAGTTGCCTCTAAGGAAAGTTTGTGTTGATAGTAAGTATCTTTTGTCATCACAGGGGACCTGAGTGATATCACTCAGGTCTGAGCACTCTAATGACTAACAGAGAGCAGTCAATTTTTGGATGGTCCAAAACACAGAGCCACTAGGTTAGGGGTGACTTCCATGTCCTTACAGTATGAAAACATTAGTATTTTTCAATTAGAAGAAGCAGAGAAATTAGGAAGAGAAGGAGAAGGAAGAGGAGGAGGAGGAGGAGGAGGAGGAGGAGGAGGAGGAGGAGGAGGAGGAGGAAGAGAAGAAGAAGAAGAAGAAGAAGAAGAAGAAGAAGAAGAAGAAGAAGAAGAAGAAGAAGAAGAAGAAGAAGAAGAAGAAGAAGAAGCACAATCATTTTGTGGATAGTATGAGAGAGATGGTACACTGTCCCAAGGCTCCATGACTAAAGAACGTACTGAGAACGATATGCTATTTAGGCAGTTTTTCTCCACTATTTATACAGTTTCTTTCCTGTTTTGCTTAACACACTGATTAACTTATTAATCACATTAAGACAGATGCTACTTTCCATGCACACAATTCTCATCTTGAATTGGGCTGTGTCTGTGAGCTCTGTTTTTCTGATGACACAGACCAGTAAGTCACAGCACAGCACAGACACAGTGTGAGGTATCTCAAGATTTGACAAAGTGGCCTGCTAATCAGAATTGCAGAGGGCATAGATATATTATGTTTCCTTAGATGTTCTCATTTAGATGGCCATGAGAGCCACAAAAGGTTATATGTATTAAGCAGAGATCTAAATAGCTCTGAAGGTAAGGCAAGGATAGAATACTTGAATTTGAGTTTGATCATATATCTGAATTAAACTCACATGCCTCTTAGATGCTGTGAGACTGTTCAGATCTTCTTTATAGATATCCACAACAGATTCCTCTTAAAGCTTTGCTGATGAAGACAGTTATTCATGCCGTTACTTTGCTACTTGATACATTTTTAAATGTATTGATAAGATTTTTAATAACCAACTCTCTATAAAATGATACCTTGTTTGCTTATTTCTATGGAATGAATATCCTCACTGTGGCCATTTTCCTTTCACTGTCTTCTAACACTCCACATAAAGATTTCAGGTACCATGGACATGTGCTCTCACAGGATGGAGCCAGGCTTTATAGCCATGTCTCCTGCCCAACATTCCTTGATCCGTTTATTCCATTCTTCTTTGAGTCTCTTTTCTTTCACCTGCTTCTATTCCAATTTGATCTGTTTATCTGGCCAATAAGTAACAAGGGTAGGGGAAAAATAATATTACGGGGGGAATCCTCATCAAACAAATTAATGGTTGTCAATTTCATTTGAATTCCCATTTCTGTCCACTCATTTCTCAGCTCAGCTCTCTCTAAACTTTTCCTGCAGGCCTCTTTGTCTTACTGTAATGGCCTCTCTTTGCTTCATACACACAACATCATCTCCTGTGTCTCTGTTGCTTTGATCTAATACATAGTGAGAATTAGAAAGAATGAAAACAGCCTAATAACGATGGATGACTTTCTCTTGCACTATAGTTCCTTTTATATTTAAAATGCTGCTGGAATAGTTGGCTCCCTGGATCTCTCTTTCACATGTTCTACTATTTTATATTTTCTTTCTAATCTTTTACTACTATTTCTACTACGTAAGTGAAACTGATTTTTGATAAAGGCAACAAATCAAATACAATGGGCATGCACATGATCATAAATTACAAGGTCTCTCTGCTCCAAGCCCATGATCATCTTACTTTGTGTACTGTTGGTATGGTTCTCCTCAACTTTCTGTGTATTTATACTGACTTACAGATTTCTAAGAGATCTTTAAGGTTGAAGTCTTACACATTCATAATTATTGCCCTAATATGTTCGAGATTTTCACTTTTCTCCCCATCTTATCTATAATTTAGCTCTAGATTTACTCACTTCACTAAACATGCTCTTTCTAGGTGATTTAATTTTGAAAGCCTTTGTGCTTTAAATTTTATTTTGTTAAAATTGCTTTGTGGACTTCATTACCAGTTTCAAATTAAGATATCCTACAGTGTGCTAGTTATTTATTCTTAAAGGACCCAAAGAGTTTCCTTGCCAATGAATCATGTAGAGTGGATTTGAAATTTGTATCCTGTCTTTGTGCTTTAAATGCCCATTTGTAGCCTTTACATGGAGGCAGCCACTCAACCTTTGAAGGCATCTTATTTGACTTCATCTCTAGGAAGATTAAAACCTTCTGTGCCTTGCAGTGGTGAGAGTATACACAAATCTGACTTTTCTGTGTAGAAATAACAGAATGCAGCACACGTACACACACACACACACACAAACACACACACACACACACACACACACACACACACGATTTATTTATAGTTAAACACATATAACTATTTCTAGTGACAGGTTAAGAAAATGATCAAAGTGCACTGGACTGATCCTGAGAAACAGTTGAGCCAAATTTGCAAGGTTACATTTAGACATTGTTTACATATCTGCATAATTCTTAAAGTGAAAATGATAACTTCACTGAGGTAGTAAAGTCCAGTAACGTCCAGTTAAAGACCAGGATGTTTCCTGGAAGATGGCCACATAGACAGCATTTGCCTGAGACATAGCTGAAGTCTGTTCTCCCAGAGATTCAGTGTAAATGTTATTGAGATACATGACAGATTCTCCTTAGGAAATCCTGGGAGGTGTCTTGAATTATGTTCTGCATTCCAGTGAAGGATAGGCTGCGTCCTTGCATGCAGAACTTTGTAAGAGAGTAAGTCTGGGCTGGTATCTTCTTTCTTGATTATCTTCTTGTAAGCTTTTCCAAGACACTTCCCATCTTTCATTTCTGTCTTCATAAGGCTGACCATTGAGAGCTTGAAAACTTGTGGCATCCTCTGGAAACCTATTGTAGGGTTTTGTCCTGTTTTGTATTTGTTGTTGTTGTTGTTATTGCTGCTGCTACTGCTGCTGCTGCTGCTGTTTTTTGAGACAGTGTAGTTTCATGTAATTCTGGCTCTCCTGAATTTTAATCTGCAGACCAGGCTGGCCTCAAACTCAGAGATCCACCTGATTCTTTTGCCCAAGTGCTTGGATTAAATTCATGCCTGACCACCACCCAGCATCATGTGATACTTTTAATTTATAGTGAAATCAAAGTGGTTTTTATATTTTGAAGACAAAAGTTAATCAGAGACAACTCAACTCAGACATCATTATATTATTTATATGAATATATGTGAATACATATCTGCATTTTTAATTTCTCTCAATATTAAAATATAAGATGTTCGTTATCTTCTCTGGCTGTGCTTGGAGATGACGTAAAGCTTCTAAATGCTGCTGACCTTTTAAATGCTAAGCATGAAATAGTGAAGTCAGATTGCTCTCACATGATGCGAAGTCTTTGGGGAGTGTGCCATTGTCATCTGGCAGTGACAACCCTGAGCATGCTGTCTCTAGTTACTATATGGAGATATATAGTGGCAGTCCCATGCCTCATTCTCATGGTGCTTATCTAGTCTCCTGTGACAAATAATTCCACTCAGCTTGTCAGTGATGACAGCTGAGACTTTTTGCTTAGATGCCTTGACAGTGCTTGTATTAAACAGCCAGTGCCATACACTCCATTAAGTTTCTGTAAAATGAACTGTCTGCTTCGTGCTGTTTTGCTGATAGTGGCAGCAGTAAGCTAATCCTCTCCAGTTGTGGATTGCTCGACTGAGTGCTTTCGCTCTCCGACAGGTAGTAGATCTCAGACTGTTAGTAGAGGGACTCCAAAGTTGATAGCCATGAGAAGCACATGTAATTCATTTTGAAGCAGATGTCTCTGAAGTAGCTGTTTACTATAAATTAGGATGCAAATATCTGCTGAAGTAGCAAAGATGACTTTTTAGATGATGAAGTGTCTGATGTTTTCCCAAAGCACAATTATTCATAGACTCTTGGAACAAAAGGCAAAAACACAAGACAGGTAGATCTGTTTAAATATGTCTACATACCAATCTCAGTGTGCATACATATGTGTACTCAAAGATATAAATTTCATGATAAAGAAATTGCTGTTCTTTATCATGAGGAAACATATAAATAGAATGTAAATGAGTGTTTTTTAAAATATTAAAAAATATTTTTAAAATATTAAAGACAATCAGAGCATGGAAATTCTGACTCCTAATTGTGTTCAGAAATGACAGAATCTAACTGATTTGTTTGTCCCTTTAAACCTGCTCCAAGTTTCAGAAAAAAATAATGAATTCTTAACAACAAATACCTCAGAAAAGGAAATTATATTTTCTTTAGCTTTGTAAGAAACGGGTTTTTAAAATTCCTTAATAGTCCAAATCTCCTACTGCTTTTTTCGTCCGTTTTATCACTTGTATAATCTATTTTACACGCTGTTTATAATCTATGAGCAAGCTATCACCATTCATAGCTGCCCGCACTATTATTTGAAAATGAAGCATTGTGCAGCATTGTCTATGAGAAGACAGCTTTCCAGTGAGCCTAGGGTAGAGCAAGCTGACATGGTTGCTTCTCTCAAAAGTGGGACTATATACATCGTATGTTATCTAATATATATACCCTAAAGTTATCTAATAGAGACAGCTAGCATAGGAGGGGCTGTGAGCAGTCTTTTCGGTATTCATAACCCCCAATACTTTTACTGCCAACCAAATCAAGGATCAGTGCTTGGAGTTTTCTATAACCTTTTATAAACTGAATTAAATTACTTTTAGTCAATGAGGAAAAATATAAAATTGTACACATTAATAGGGCATTCTATGTGTGATGCCTATATGCATGCAAATCTCTGTAATTTTAAAATCAGAGTAGACATATCTATACTCCTTAATATTTACTATTTCTTCATGGTAAAATCATTTAAAATACTTTTTGTAGTTTTTGTAATGCTCAGTCCACTGTTCTTTGTATAGTCACTACATCATGGACAGTATAACGGAATACCCTGCTTACATCTAAGCTGATACCTCTGGGTCAGCTTCCTGCTTCCCGGTAACGTCTAATAGCTCCCATTCCATTCACAGCTCATAAGAGCATCTTCCTTAGATCCCACAGAGAATAGAAATGTTTGGGTCATTCGACTTCATGCTAAGGTCTCTGGTGCCATTTTGTAGCAAGCAAACGACAAGCATCATAATTGTTTCAGGACTGAATTGCATTCCACTGTGTGTACATTCTATTTTATAATATTTAATCACTATTTAATCATTCACTGGTGAACTTTTCTAGCTTTGGGGTATTAAGAACAGTAATGCAGTAACCAGGTAGGGCAGCTGTCTCTTCAACAAGCTTACTTAATTTCCTTTGGTTATATGCCCTGAGGAGGGATTGCTGGGTTCTATGGTAGTCCTATTTTTAATTTATTGTGGAAACTTCATTATGTTTCCACAGCAGCAGTACTAATTAACATTCCCATTAACAGTGTGCAAGGCTTCCCTATCCTGTACATTCTTACTAGAATTGGCTACCTTCAGTATTGTTGGATGATAGACTGTCTCAGTGGAAAAAAGATAATATCTCATTGTGGCTTTAATTTGCATTTCCCAAGTGATTAGTGATGCTGAGTATTTGTTCATATACCCATTGACCATCTGTGTATCTTCTTTTAATGAATAGTATAGAAATTTAAATGTGCATTTTAAAGTCAGGATATACCTAGTGCCTTATATAAAACAGCATCTTTTTTTTCAATAATTTTGTAAAAGAATCCATGACTTTCATCCTTTAAAATAGCATGTGGCTCTGTGAATCTAGAGCAGATGATACTTGAAAAATCTGATCCAGTAAAGCAAGGAAAATGGTCAGTAGAACTTTAACCCTAAAACAAGATATCATCTAATTTATGGTGTACATGAAACAATAGTTTAATAATACAAGGTCTATGTAAATACAAATTACTTGTTTTCAATGGAAGGAAAACCTGAGCTTCTTGCCTGTTCTTTGATGCTAGTTTCAGGATATTTATGAAATACATACAGCTTATGTAACTGAGGCCTTGGTGCTGTGAATATAGGAAAGGATATTAGTAGGTCATGTGAAAAATATGAAATGAGCTTCTTCCTAAGTAATTTACCAAAACTCTTAGTCCTCAATTTATTTTATTTATATAACCTTTGATTATTTTATAGTTTTAATCAATGTATTTTGAACATATTCAAAAACTCCCTTCTCCAAGTCCCCTCAGATCAACCGCTTCTCTTTTCCCTATCCAACTTCATATTTTCCATCTTATTTGTTAAAAAAATTCATTGTGTCTGATTTGCACTGTATCTATACTTTTGCTTGTGGGGTATGATCAACCTACCAGAAACCATACAAATAAAATGAGCTCCCACGTTCCCGAGATCAATCAGTAGCTTATCCCTCCTGCCCTCACGTGTGTGACTCTGCCTCCCCAGCTCTCCATGGTGGGATTTTATCTGGCTTGAGTTTAGAGATCTTGCACAGCACTGTATCCCTGATGTTCTAAGTTCATAGTGCAACTGTCTGTCATGTTATATCTCGAATACACTGCCTCATTATACTTATCGATCACACCTAGCTTTCATTTTATTTTATTCCTACATCTACCATGATCTTGGGGGAGCTGTGATACATAAGTCACATTAGGAGTTGGCATTCTGCAATCTCTTATTCTGTGCAACTTGACTAACGATGACCGCTGTGCTAATCACCATCTACTGCAAGGAGATGCATCTTTGATGAGGGTTGAATGGTGCACTGATTTATGGGTATAAGCATAATCATTAGGAGTTGGTTTCATGTTATGTTGGTTTAACACTTTACCAAAATAATAGTAGTAAGTTCTCATGTAGGTCCGATTACAAGTCAAGCCACAGGTTTTTGTCCCAACAGTAGTGTCAGGTATGGATTCCATCTTGTAGAGTCAACCTAAGTCCAGTTAAATATTTGACACTATTGTATCAGTGGGCATCTCTTGCTGTACTGACTGTTATTATAGCTCACCGGGTTCTCAGGTGGGCAAGACTGGTGATTGCCATTCTTCTTCACTAATATGCACCTCTCCAGAACTATGGATCCTAGCCAGTAAAGATTAAATTTTTGGTCAGTTTCACTTGGATTTCTCCATGTTTTTTGACCCAAGTATATATTATCTTCAGAAATAAGATTTTACTGTCATGTTATAGAAGGTAAGCAAACATTTTAGCAATAGCTTGTGATTTATAGGACCTTATAGAACTCCACTTGTCAAAAACTACAAAAGATGTGCCCCACTCTTACTATGTGTTGTCATTTGATATTGGCTGGGGCATTGCTGTCTCATTGAGTGGTAACTCAGTTTTCACTTTTATACATACATACACACACACACACACACACACACACACACACACACACACATATATATATATATATATATATATATATATATATATATATATATATATATATATATATATTGATGAGTACATTTTTGGAACTTTCTACAGTAGGTCTCCATATGTTTTTTTCAAAACTCTTGGGTCCTATTTATTCTTCCAAGTATTCCCTCTTATAGTCCCTGTAATACTGTATTGTTTACTCTTCCATCTCCCACCTCATTAACCTTTCATGCTCCATTATTCTTCTTTCCCATTTACTCTAAGGCTTTAAATCTGCCTTCTTTTGAACATAGCACACAATGTCTTCTTATTGCAAACGAAGCATCCATACCAAAATATTCATATCTATCACTGAAACATGAGAAAATATATCATATTTGTCTTCCTGAAGCCGAGTCATGTCTCACAATAATTGTTTTCAGTTATATTCATTTGTCTGTAAGTAGTATAATCTCTTGTTTAACAACTGAACAAAGTATTTCATCATTAAATATACCACATCTTAATTTTCCATTTGTCAGGTTTTGGGCATCTATGCAGTTTTCATTTCTTGGATATTGTGAGGGAAAAACCAAGCTATGAATATAAAGATGAACTAGCATATTTGTAAAATGATATAGAGCCCTTTGTGCATATGTCTTAGAATTGTATAAATGGATCATGTGATTGATCTATTTCTAGCTTTTTTGAAAACACTCTACAGTGATTTCCATATTGGCCATACTAGTTTGCACTCCCACCAACAGTGAATATGTGGCTCCATTTCCTCACACCAATATTGGCATTCTGATGTTTTTTTTTTTTTTTCTTCTTTTAATCTCAGCCATCAATTTGCTTTTCCCTATGGCTAAAGCTGTTAAAAAAACATATTTAAATAATATGTTTCTCAGCTATTTCTATTTAATCTTTAGAGAACTCTTTTTTCAGTTGTATATACTAAGTTTTAATTGGGAAGTTTCTTTTCTTGATATTTAGTTTTCAAACTATTTATATACTCTACATACTAGATCTCTGTGAAATGTGTAGCTGGTAAAGATTTTTGTTCCATTCTGCAGGATGCCTCTTCACTTAATGTTTTTGATTGGACTTAAGATTTTAGGGGGTTGTGTTTGTGTGTGTGTGTGTGTGTGTGTGTGTGTGTGTGTGTGTGTGTGTTATTTTATGCAATACTATTTATCAATAGTTCGTCTTGAAGACTGTGCTACCAGAGTCCTTTCTGAAAGTCTTTTCTAAGCCTGTAAGTTCTAATGCACTGCCTACTTTAGCATCTATCAGATTCGGGGCATCAGCTGTTATGCGGATGTTTTTATGGATGATGAGAGATAAAAAAAAAAACAAAGCCATACATTTCAATCAATACCATTTGTTGAAGACAGTTGTTGTCATTCCCTCTGTATTTGGGGCCATTTTGTGATGCATTAGGTATTTTCAACAATATGGGTTTACACACGATCTCTCAATTACATCCTGTTGATAATGTTTATGTTTCAATACCAGTGCCATGAAAAAGCCCTCATACTGAACTCAACAGGAGCAAAAGATTCCCAAGAGCAGGCAAAAAAGTTAGAAACATACCTGTACAACAATTATGAGTTCCTAAAAACCACCAAGCTAACAGCCATGACACAAATGCAAACAACCTGGTACAGACCCATGCAGGCATGGTGAGACATATGCACCCTGGTTAATTGATTCCATTAACTGTGTTCCCCCATTCCCTGTGACTCCTACAATGTTTTCATCCCCTCTTGTGAGGGATTTCCCTAGGTCTAAAGGGAGAGGCTTGATGCAGACCTCTGATATAGAGACTTAGCTTTTTTATTTATTTATTTATTTTTGTCTCTGGGTCCACTCCCATCTGCAAACAGAGAAAGACTCTCTGATGATGACTGGACAAGACACCAATATGTAAGCAGAGCAGGATATCATCAGGAATCATTTCATTGATTTTTGTTTAAAACTACTGTGTTTGGCTGTATGTTCTCTATCTAGTCCCCACTTTCTGGCATGTCCTCAAGTTAACTTACACATTCGCTGGCCACTCCCACAACTTCTGTACCACCAGTACCCCAGCACATCTTCCAGGCAGGACAGATTTTTTGTCAAAGGTTTTGCGGCTGGGTATGGGTAATATTTTGGTTATTGGCTCTCTATCAGATGTAGGGTTAGTGCAGACTCTCTACTTTTCCAATCTGTTGCCTATAGTTTTGTCCTCATGATGGCGTCCTTTGACTTACATTAGCTATTCAGTTTTATGAGGTCTCATTTACTATTCTTAATCTAGTGCCTGAACCATTGGTGTTTTGTCCAGGAAGTTGTCTCATGTAACAGTGAGCTCAACACTATTTGCCAGTTTCTATTCTATTAGCTTAAGTACATCTGATTTTATGTTGATGCACATGGACTTGAGTTTTGTGCAGGGTGATAAATATGGATCTATTTGAATTCTTCTTCTTGTAGACATCTAGTAAGACAAAATCATTTGTTGAAAATGATCTTCTATTCAGGGACTATCCTTGAAATCATTGCTGCATGAGACAACTTTCTGGACAGAACACCAGTGGCTCAGGCACTAAGACGTATATTTGTGTGCGCATGTGATTCGAAAGCATAACTAAATTCTTATTATTGAGGAAGAGGTAGAACTTTTTGATCAATAAATAATTTTATATTGTTGACAAATATGGAAAGATAACAGGATACTTAATTTGCACCATCTGTGAATGCTGATTCTAAAATATTTTTTAAAATATTTTTTATTTTTTTAAAAAATGCATGTATGAATGATATAAATACTTTAATAGCAAATAAAGAAAGAAAGAATTAATAATTAATATCTATAGTTCCTCACTTTTTTTGATATTAATAATTCTTAGATGTGTAAGATGTCATCTCAGAGTCATTTTGATTTGCAGATCCCTAATGGCTAAGGAGCTTGAGCATTTCCCTAACTGCTTCTGGTCCATCTGAAATTCCTCTGTTGATAATTCTGTTTAGATATTTACCCCAGTTTTAATTGTATTAGTTTGTTGTTATCTAGTTTCTTGAGCATTTTAATATATATATATATATTAAATTTATTCTGAGACTTTAAAATTTTTATTTAATAGTCATTAATTCATTCATTCATTCATTTATATAAGCCCATTGTGTTGGGATTATTTTATTGATATAATATATATTATTACTATAATATATATATATATATATATATATATATATATATATATATGAATATGATTATTATTAGCCCTGTGTCAAATGTGTATTTTGTGGGAAAAACATTCTATTCTGAGCTCTGCTGTTTTCTTTTATTGGTGGTGTCTTTTGTAGAAGTTTTCCAGTTTTTTTAGTCCCATTTATTAAGTCTTGTTCTGTTCAGAAAGCCATCTCCGGTACCAATCCCTTCAAGGCTGTTTCCCACTTCATCTTTCAGGGTCACTTTGTCTGGTTTTATGTTGAGTTTTGTGCTGGGTGATTGATATGGATCTATTTGCATGCTACTACATGCAGATACCAGTTTTAGTGTTCTAAAGTTTATATTACAGGTCTTTCGCTTCTTGGTTAGATTTATTCTGAGACTTTAAATTTTTATTTAATAGTCATTAATTCATTCATTCAATCATTTATATAAGTCCATTGTGTTGGGATTATTTTATTGATTTCTTAATGTGCTTGACATTGGTATATGGAAAGAATACTGATTTTTCTTTGTTGTTGTTGTTGTTAATTTGTTTACTGAATATGTTAATCCGCTGTAAGCATTTTCTGGTGACGTCTTTAAGGTCTTTTATGTATGGAGTCATATAATAGTCAAATGATACTTAGACTTCTTCCTTTCCTATCCCTATTATCTTTATCTTCTTCTCCAGTTAAGCACCACATTAAACAAGGATGAAAAAAGTGCATACATGTCTCCTTTCTCTAACTTCAGAGGACAAGTCTTTCCATTTTCTCTCCATATAACATGATCTTGGCTCTGGGTATGGTATATAGTGCCTGAAATATGGGGGATTTTAGTGAGATTTAGGCTAGATTGAAGACTTTTTAGACATTTTGTTTCATGTTTGCCCCATGTATTATTTTATTAGTTAGGAATAGCAAGACATGTGTGCGATCGTATTTAAATATTAAATTAGAATTTTTCAGTGATTGTCTAGGTCTCTTCTCTCAGTCTCGAAGTTCAGCTGTTACTTGCATTTCTGTTGTGGACCAATGGCTTCATTCTCCTGCATATAATGGAACAAGCTCTCAGCTGTCCTACTTCATCTCCAGGGGACACACTAGTTCAGTATTTAGCCTTGCAATAAGATCATATAGCTTTCAGTTTGGGAACTTTTGAGAGACTAGTAATGATTCAACTAGCAGCTCTATGCAGAGGGGTTCAGATGCTCCTGCGATCGAAGAGAGAATTCTAGATACTTAAGCATAATGTGGCAGAACGGCCCTGTCCCTCTCCAGGTGTAGTATTCAGAGAGCAGGTCCTGCACCTTGCCTGGCAACACAATAGAGTTGTTACTGGCAAGACTACAGGTGAATTGGTTCTGAGGGTGTGAGAGTAAAAGAGCTGGTCTTATCACTTGTTTGCCATGTGACCATATGGGAAAGGAAAAGATGCCCTGCACCTACCTATGCCCTCAACACTGTGGTCCCTGTGTTCATGTGAGCCGGAGAGGTAGCCTGTCACCATCTGAACTTAGAAAAGCTGGCACTGAACCTATCTTGGGACACCAGAAGAGCTGACCCTGGTGGGAGGGAGTGGTGTGTGTGTGTGTGTGTGTGTGTGTGTGTGTGTGTGCTCATGCCTTTCTGATGGCCCCAAGGACATGAGCATGTGAGAGCTGGCCCCACCATTTGTCTGTTACAGCACAGGAGCAGGCCCTGCACCTTACCTGGGCAGCACAATAGAGCGCAAGCAGGAGAGTTGGCTCTACCCCTTTCTATCTGTGGCACTGGCTGAGCTAGCCAGAGAAGTGCTGGATAGCTCAACCTAGTGGCATGGATGGAGGACATCTGGCAGGTTGAGGGGCTCAGCTCCCATTCAAGCCCAGATCAGGGGCTTTGAGGTAGCTCGCTCCAACCTCATCTGTGAACTGCAGGAACATGTAATGGAGCCAGTTCTACAGATCCAAAGCTGCAAAATCTCCATGACATGGTCAACAATAGCACATCCCAGAGGAGTCCTAATGAGGATCCAGTAGTGACAGTGTAACAGAAGCCAGAGGCCTCGAGCCATACCAATGATTCATTGCAGTGAACATTTGCAAGTAAAGATGTGTGGACAGAGTGTATATTGTGTGACACACTGTGACACACTACAGCTTTCACAACAACAGTGTTTTCTTGTCTTTTCAGGGGGGAGAACATAAGGGTGCATGGTGGGTATGAAGGGACCGGGAGACAAGTAACATTGAGATACATGATGTGAAATTCATAGAAAATCAATACAAAGTTAATATGTTAATCAATACGTAAAGACATAAAGCAAGCCAGCATAGCGTGTTTACTCCAAGTAGAAGTATATCCTGTTTCTTCACTTGGACATCTTAAAGTTATTAATCCTTACATAGAAAGTTAATAAAAAGAACAGTGCAACACATTTAATTTTTAAGTGTAATTATTCATTCTCATGTGTAAATACTGATCAGAGTTTTAATACTCTGTATAAGGCATAGCCAATAGTGATATCAAGGGAAAGCAAGTGACCATAATGACAGTTTGAATGCTCACCTATTTCACTGACTCATCTTTTGGATTCAAATATCCTGCTTCTATCAGAAATAACAACCAAGTAGGGGAACTCCCTTCATTAGGTAGCAAATCCCGCTGGAGAGGCTGCCAGATGGTGTTTTATGCTAGGTTGTTGAGTAAAGCTGATTAACAATATCCATTGTAAATCTCATTTGAATGATATGACAGTTGTATTTTTAGGGTGTGTTTGTCTGTTTTCATAATCTCTCCATGACTTCTGTGCTTCCTGGGCAGCAGTGGACACGTGCCTCGCCTCCATTTTCTCACTTACTCACTAGTGTTTGCTTCCTTACAAAAGAAAAACAAAATCTCATAGCGGTTTGAATTTGCATTTCCATGATGGGCAATGTTGTTGAGAACTTTGTGCAACAGTCATTGGCTATTTTCATTCATTTCCTCTTGAATACTCACCAGTTCATTTACTCTTTCTATAATTTTGCTGTATAATTGTTTTTGCAGTTCTTTATCCATTTTGGACATTAATCCCCTTTTCTGATATATTTTGGTGATTTTTTTCTGATATATTTTCTGATATATATTGGTGATTTTTCTCGTACTGTATACTGCCCCTCTGTAGTTAAGATTATTTTGTGTGCTTTGAAAATATATTTTCATGTCTTGCTTTTTGCCATCTTGACATTATTAAAATGACATACACAGGTTATTTTTTTCCATGAGAGACAGCAAATAGGACTGTCATTAACTGGCCTGGCTATAGTAGTCCCCTTATTGTCATAAAGAACAGTTCTGGTTAATTCTGTGCATGTATAAACATACCAAAAATAATTTTTTAACTCAGATAGGAATTGTTATCTAGTTTTAATATACAAAATTTAAACTGTGGATTATGAAATATCTCTGAAACAGATTGTAACTGGCATTCTGCATAATCACTGAAGTTCAAAAAATTGAAATCATCTTAATTTGTACAAGAAATATATAGTAGATTGGACATGCAGAGGACACTATTAGCCACATCAAGATATCTTTTAAGAATGTAATAGGCTGTAACTCCACAATGATGTCTTAAGCATAGCCATTTTCCAAAGGATATAGACACAATGAGTTCCAAAGTTTACCACTGCCCCACAATTCTGTACTTTCACGACCTATTTCACAGTTTGTTTCATCAATTGCTTCTCTACTTTTAGCAAATTACTGTATTTCACAGAGAGAGATGAGTAAAGATTCTCATAAATCAGCAATGCTTTATCATAGCAAGAACTATTAGTAGCATGTTGAAGGTTTTAAAGTCTTTTCCATCTCCATAATCTCCACCTACTAGGCCTTTGTGGGCTTAATTTTCAATCACTTAATAAGGTGCTTAATAAGGTTCTGCAGGTATAACAAATAAGATTTCACTTACCATAGCACAGCAGCACAGAATCGATTCATTTTAACTAGGGCAGCTATATACTTCTTGACTTATGTTATATATGAACCACTGAGTTCACTACTAATCTTTGAATTAGTCTATGGAGATATATAGAGAAAGACTTGAAATTTGATGTTACAAATTAAGAAATTACACATTTCTGTTTGGGGGGCCCAGTTTGTTGAGTTATATTTCATAGCTTTGTTTTTATTATTTGGTGATAATAACTAAGTTAAAGTTCAAACTATTTTGAATAACACTAAATTTTAACAAAATGTTTCTTCTTTCTTCTACATTACCATCAATTTTCATAAGTGTTATTTTGGTTATAACAACTGTTGTAAATGCACAATGGCTTAAGTGATTGTAACAACCTTTGGTACTATCAAGTGTTTTAAAAGTTAATAGCCATTTTAGTAAAGCCCAAATCAAATCTGTGGTTTTAAATAGATTAAATAGGTCCATTAAACACTTAGTAGAAATGACAGAAAACTTAAAGTAAATAATGTTCCAAAGCAAAATGACTATAGCTGTGGGGATTTGCTTCTTTGTCCTTTATTTGAGGAAAATCCATCAGATTTACTAAGTGCTGCTGAGAAACTGAACATCTTCACGTACAATGAGGAAAACAAATCACTCTAATTGTGCAATAATGAACTCAAAAATCTATCAAAAAACCTTATATCAGACGAGAAGCTTGAAAGTCCAAGGGCAAAAGCATAGATGAGGTATTTTAAAATATAAGCATAGATAATAAGCTTCTGGTGCTCAGGAGGTAAAAACAGAAATGTCAAATGAGATGAGATGAAATCAAAAGCTTGTATACACCAGGGGAGAAATTACCTGCATGACCACTCAGCCTAAGGAATGGAAGAAAACCGTTATATTTATCTGGCAGGGAACTATTATCCATAATGTGTAGTAGACTCAAAATATTAAGTACTCAAGAACAAATGATCCAATTAGTAAATAGGAAAATAAGTGGAATGTATATTTTTAAAAGAAGACTTAGTAACAAATACAAATATAGGAAATATAGGAAGATACAGGAAAAACTTTGATATATTCTGCCACTCAAGAAAGAAAATTCTATCACACACTACTTCAGATGCTTAACATTGAGAAAACTGAAGTAGCAAAATTGGAAGGGAGGCAAGGTTAAAGATGGATTAGAAGAAACCCTTACATGCTGATTGTCAGAATGTTAACCACTAAATCCAGTATGAAAATCAATGTGCCTGAAGGAAAAACTTCAGCTCACAATAGAGAACCCTGCATACCTGCATACCCATGGATACTAAAGCAGTATTCTAAGCAAATCATGACATATACTTCATCATTATAAATTCCACAAATGGGCACATAATAAAGAAAATAGCAGAGACACATACATTCATGGGTTATTTGATCTGTGACGAATTATAGCATGTAAAGTAAAGTAGATGAAATGAGATCACTGTGCTAAATAGAAGTAGCTCAGAAATGCAGTCAAGCGCCATGCTCTCTTTATATGTGAAATCTTCAATACGTAAATAAATAAATAACAGTCATAGTAACAGGATAACAGCAGCTGTTAGGAAGAAGGAAAAGAGACAGGCATCAAAGGAACTGGAGCAAGTGAGGGCTATGTCTTGGTGCACACTAAGTGGACTCTGCATACATAAGTATGATGTCAAAGTTCAGAACCGCCACATGGAAACCAAGCAGAGCATGGTATGAATAATATTTGATAGTATTTGATTATAGTTCCTTAATCTAAATATCCTAAGTTGCCTTTTTCTTAAGTTACTTTGCCCAGAGTTGTAGAAATCTCATATAGATACTTAAATTATATAGATGCCACTTCATGGTAATAGGAGAGAGGTGGCCAGATCATACTCCTCCCACTGTCATGTTACAGATATTTGGTAAAAATGTGAAAATCCAAAAGATGTACTTTTGTCTTCCATCACTCTTCGTGGGGTTTTCATTTACACATTACACATTTTAAATTAGCACGGGCAACCTTTCCAGTCTGAGCACTTGGGGCTTTCTTTGACGTTTTATTGTTGCCCTTCCATCTATTTGTATTCACAGTTGAGAAGTGGATGCCAAATTTTGTAAAACATGTTCTCTTCCATGCTGGGTTCCTAGATGCCAGCTGTCTCCCTGGAGTGTGTGCTTTAGTAATCAGTCCAGCAAAGCAGCACTGGTAATGGAAATACTGGCAGCCTCCTGTACAACAGGGGTGCTAGCCGGAGTTGTTGTAATTACGGCTGTGATTAGAAATAAGTGATGCTTTTGGTCTTCAATTTCAATCCATGAAATGAAGGGATTTGTATTTGTCTTGTGTTTGGCAGATGACAAAGTTTAGCAACACTAGCTTCCTGAGTGAGGCTGGCTTCAAAAATCCTGTTGTTTGGTGACATTTCCTGAATGCAGTGTTTTCTGAGCATTTTACCTCGTTTGTAACTACAATTCACTTTAAAAAATCATTGTTAATAATTTCAGGTTATATGTTATTTATAGGTAATATTATAGAGTTAAAAACCCTTCTCCTATATGATATAAAACATAAAACGGAATAGTAACAGTAATAGTTTCAAACACCTGTGTTGAAAGGTACTTTATGCTGGGTATTTTTAGTGATTTCCTCTGTCAGTCTTATGAAGTAGATACTGTCCTCTTGTCATAGGAATGTGAGAGATAACATATATGGAACGGAGTTTATGCACTCTCATACTGTGTCATGTTGCATCACCCTGTAAAGGGCTCATCTGCAGGTGTCTATGTTACGTACGTCAGTATTAATACCTTGCCCAGGTATCCATTTTATTGTTAAGCATCACATTGACAAATATTTCCACAAACTGTGTGGCAGGCATTAAGTCTCTCAAAACATGAGTGAATCTAACCTTTGCCCTGATGGATGGAATGTTATACATTTAAGATCATAGATACCGAAGTGCATATCAGATTCACTACAGCTATCACAGCAAATATGCAACGGGTTTACATGTTCTGAAAATAATGCACACATAAATTAACATCTATAACCTGTCATTTTATGTGTGTGTACCATATTAAAAGGTACAAATACTTACCATGTTAGTTAGATCTTAATAAATAGCATTTTGTGTGTTACTTTTGGAATCTATGAAAAGTTACTAAGATACTATGAGCAGGAGTGCTTGAGATCTTCTGGCCAAAATAGCACTTAGATTTATATTGTAGTTACACTATTTAAAGAACCTCAAACAAAACTGAGTGGAGTATTGTAGGGCTGGCACTTTCAGAATCTCTGTGATCACAGGAACAAAGCACTGTGAAAATGATGATAGCCAGTCCAAGTTAAGTACAAATATTTATATGTTTTACTTACAGAGGTATTTTAAAAATTCTTATAGATGAGATAAGGTTCAGTATAATTCTTGATTTGAATAGAAATGAAAAGACTTGGGAAATAGAACAAAATTTTTACTGTTAGGGATATGATTGTGTTATCTGCCATATATTTAAATAGAAACAATGAGCTTTCTAGCTTGTAATTTCAAGATGGTTCTTGATGTTTTGTCCTCTTGTCTTTAACCTTGGGGAAATTGGATGCTATGCTGTCTCCTTATGAATACATGATGACATTTCAGTGAATGGGCAAGCATTTCAGAAACTAAACATAACCTGGGAGAGAGGTGTAATTGACAACCAATTTTCTACGCATTCTGCATTCTACCCACTCTGAGTTGTTCAGGCTTCCCTGATATTTTGAGACCTGGAGCAGGGCAAGATAGTGACCCATACTATGCTAGCTTCCTTTTTCAGGAAAACGTGATTATGTGATAATAAGATGCATTGCGCTTAAGGAGAATATCTTCTTTAGACAAACTTGTTCTTTTAATTGTAAGAGAATCCATGGAACAAAAAATTGTTTCTAAAATGTTATTGGGCTTAGTGAGGAGCTTGCTACATCCCTATGTCAGAGCTTAAAGTTAAGTATCCTTTTATATTACCATGTGCAGTAAGACTAAAAAAAGGAAGAAGATAGCTCAGTCATAAAGGGCACTAATAGGAGAGTCCATTGGTATGGAATCAACAGTTGATGTTCAGGTATGTTCAGGTCTGCACATTCATGAGGGTATGGTGACATGATAGCATTGCTTTGTTTGCACATGGGGTTTAAACCTTTGTGGTTTGCTTAGCACTATAACACTAATCTACTTTACCACACTGAATTTCTATTTTCATAACTTGAAAAGTACAGATTAGGAAGCTGTGAGACAATGTAGGTAGACTGAGGCGTCTTCTCAAATCTAAATGTCCCTTTAAAAGCTGCTCTAATTTCTCGACTGTGATAATCTTATTTTAGTGGTTTTCTTATCAAAAATAAAATATGTACAAATACAAATTATAATACATTCATTTTGAATAAATCACATCAATTATCTAATTGATTAAGAGATCTTAGTTGATTGAGTGAGCATTCATTAGTTACATAAGTCAATCTTCTTTCATATAAAGAACACTAAATTATTAAATATAAATCATTGTAAGTGTAGCCCACTGACATTTACTTTGAAAATCGGAATGTTCTTTGATTTATAATATTGTGTCACTGTTATAATTAGCGCAAAATCATAGTGAAAATTATAATAAAATCCAGTCACCATAATATTTTACTCTGTTCACTTTAAAATTTGTTCAGAAAACACTTAAGTATCTAATTTAAAGCTGTTTAAAAGATATCATGTCACACAAATGTCCTGGTCCTCTAGCTCTTACAATCTTTCATGTTCTTGTTCCAGAATCTGTAAGCCAGCCCCAATTAAAGGTTGTCTGTTATAAGAGTTGCCACAATGAAATCCTAACTAAGATAATGCTATAAAAATGCTTCTTTGATAAATGTTGAGAGCTATAGTTATCTGTAGGTATGACGGATGCAGTTATAAATTATACAGTTTAAGAAATTGGCAGGAGAGAACAAAATATCTGCAGCTGAACAGGAAGCGTCTCACCTGAGCTTAGAGTACTACAGAGGGCAGACCTGGAGATGTGATGCCAACTTTTTGAAGGAACCCAGAAGATCATGTGTGGATCCTAGACATTGAAACAAAAAGGTGCAACTTTGAAGTTGTTTTGGAGGCCTGAAGATGTTCCAGATGCCAAAGCCATGAGATATCTTCTGAGGAAAGCTGCTAACAGAGTATGGTACCGGCACTAGAGAAAGACCTTTGTTGCAGTCTACAAAGATGAAAAAGGTGTTGGAGATCTGAAGGCAACTTTGGCATTAGATATGAAAATGCATAGTTTGAAGTTTGCCTTGCTAGTTTCCTGTCTGGCTTTGGGAATTATAGTTAAGTGATTGAATGAAAGGAAGAAGAAACTTTGAAATTTGGACTTTTAACATTGTTGAGATTGCTATAGATTATGAGGACTTTTGAAGTTGGACTAGATGTATTTTATATTATGCTATGTTTAGGTGTGGCCCCCATAGACTCATGTTTGAACAAGCCTATGGGGCCCAGGTGGTGGAATGTAATGCTGGGCCCAGGATTAGGAGATGTGGCCCTGTTGGAGTAGGTGTGTCACTGTGGCTGTGGGTTATAATTCTTTTATCCTAGTTGCCTGGAAGTTAATATTCTGCTATCAGCCTTCAGATGAAGATGTAGAACTCTCAGCTCCTCCTGCACCATGCCTTCCTGGATGCTGCCAGGTTCCAGCCTTGATGATAATGGAATTGACTGATCCTCTGAATCTGTAAGCCAGCCCCAATTAAATGTCCTTATAAGAGTTGACTTTGTTATGGCATCTGTCACAGCAGTAAACTCTAAATTTGAGTCAATGCAACATTTACTGGTAGCAGAAATATCAGGGCAATAAAAAAGAAAAGCAACAGAAGGAAAATAAAGATGGTAGAGATAGAAGTTCTTGTTGCATTACAAAACCGGGTGCTCCCAGCAAGAAGAAAGAAGTTCCTAGGTACTGGAAGGTTGGTCCAGTTGAAGGCTTCTCTTGCTATCTTCTTGATATCTATCCATCCTGGAATGCATTGCTTGAGCATGTATTATAGAAACTAAAAACCACATTTAAATCAATTTACATAGATTTGTGCTAGTTATGATGATTGCTAGCCAAATGAGCAACTCAAAACCTCTGTTTTTCCAGTGAGTTTAAATACTACCATGCAGAGACATTTAAGCATGGTATCTGCATGATCTTAAAACCATCTGGCAATTGTGGATTGCTTGTTGAGAAGATGGGTGTTGGTCCCTATATGTAATGCAATTATTAGGATCCATAAGCATGAATTTAAGCAAGCTGGAGGATTATAAACAGCTGGCCAGAACATACCTTGGGATTTTTTTGTTTTCGAAAGCACATTATTATAATCAATGTGAACATCAGGCTGAAGGAAATAGAAACTCAGGTGTAGTCTTGAATGCAGCAATGTTCCAGGGGAGAGAGTTTTATGATTATCTGTGGAGTAGGCTCCTGGACCTCCTCAGTATGATGACCAAGTTCATTTGTGTACCCTAAGACATCAGAAGGCTTGTGCCCTCTTTAGGGACACACCAAACTTCAAAGATAAGACAGGGGCTTACTGAGCCTTTTACTAAATTTCTGACTTGAGTACACAATTCGGTGAATTGGAAAGTACAGCATGCTGAGGTGATCAATGTATTTGTGAGCCAACTGTTCTATGATAGGGACACAGCAGAGACACAGAGGGTGCTAGGTCTGATAAGGACCACTCGTTTGGATAGATGGTCTAGGAATATCATGAAATTGAAACATACACTGTCAGTGTCTTTTCAGAGAGTATTCCAGCAGCCCTAAAGTCCAATGTACCCTTATATGGGACATTAAAACAAACAATAATTAAAAATTAAATAGGGGAGAGGCAAGGAATACTCAAGACCTCAAAGACACTTCTCTATTGAACATTATGAACAATTTTTAAATAATGTAGTCTCCAATGGAAAATATGACCTTATCGAGATTCTCGTAATCCCCCAAATCAAGTTGTAGTGGAACAACCATTCAAATAATTTAAAGGAGAGAAGTGGATCTGAATATTTATCATAGGTCACCCTCAAGATCTTTTACAAATGGCATTATTTATTTTATATTTTGGGAAAATGACAACAGAAATACAGCAGCTCATAAATATTAGTCAGGGCCTACTAAGTTACCTCTAGTGGCCTAGAAAGATCTTATAACAGATAAATGTTAAGCACCAGCCCCATTACTGACTACACGGAGAGGTTTTGTTTGTATCTTTCCAGAAAATGGACTGCCAACTATTTGAATTCTACTCAGGATCCCTGACCCTAGATTGTTGAGACCAGCAAAGAAACAGTTGAAATTGAGCAGATGCATGAGATTGCAGGGCACTTATACCTCCCATGTGTTTGCTTATTGCACTAGTCTAAATAAGGCTAGTACTGAAGATTACTAGTTATTTGTACCAATCTCTCCCTGGTTATTTGTGGTGGAAGTCAGGGGGCCTTGGCCCTAAAGATTAACTTAACCTATTTCCTGATATGTATCCTATAAGAGAAAAAAATTTTAAAAATGGAATGATATTATTTCTATAATACCATCTTTGGTTTCATAATCCACATAATCTATTTATCTATAGTTTTATGTCTTTATTTGTAATATATTGGCTGTCATATTCTGCTTGTTGATCAGGAGGGTCTGCTCCCAAGAGAGCAAAATAATATAGAGGGGGTAACTGTAGGAAGAAATGCAGCATGACCTTGTAGGCAGCCTATTTGGCACACGATGCTTCTAAGTAAGAAACATGGCACACCATGTTCCTGTAGTCAGTACACTAAATTCTGAAGTAGCATTATTCATGTAGGTGACCTGTGGAGAGGTCTGTGCTAAACAATTACAGCCAATAGGTTTTTATACAATACAGGAGATGCTGTTCCCTGAAACCACTGTTTTCTTAAACAGACTCCAGAGAGGTTTATCTCTTTTCTTTTATTGACCCACAGACATTGCTATTTTATGGTGGGTCATCCCAGTAAGGATGGCAATTTAGTAAGGGAGGAAGGTAAAATGCTGAAGTCAGTTTCCTCTTTGACTATGCTATGTAGTGTTTTATTCTCCACATTTAAAAATCTGATTTTTGTGATTGTATTTCTCTCATGTAGCTAGCATAGGACAATTTATTTCACTTTAGATTGCATTTATTCTATATAATGGATTTAAAATATATTTAACAAATTGAATACATTTTTATAACATAACTATTAATACCCTAGTCTAATTTGATGGTGTTAAGTTTTGGTCTACTGGTTGATATCACTTTTGTTTTAGAGATAATAAAATCTTTCTTTCAAATGAAGTCACCTTTCTTGTTCATATTTTAGAATTTTTGCTTATTATAGTATTTTTTATGCAGACATCATACATTTTAAACAGTTTAGGTGTCATGTTTTATTGCAGATGTGGAACAGGTTTTAAGAAGTATTTAGAACCAGAGTACAGGAAATATTTACTAATCTACCCTGGTACTTTAAGGTGATATTTTGACAAATTACATTTTGCATTTCTCTGGAACTTATGTGTCTCATAATTGAAGCAAGATTTGAAATACACTAATTTTTATTTATACTGGCCAATGAGCATTCAGGACTTTAAGGAGCAATTTGAAACATGTCTTCAATTCACACTACAGCAACACAAATTTATGCTCTGTAATTTTTTATTTTTTAATATGTTTTGAGAATTTTGTGTTTTATACTAGTTTTGATCATATCAACACTCTCATAACTTTTCTTAGATCTACCTTCTTTCTTAGCTACCAGACTTTGTGTACTTAAAAAAGAAACAAACCAAAACCTTCAAAAACAATTTATTATGCCCCAAATATTTTTGCTATGTGGTCTTCCACTATCACCAACTGGCTTTCCTTTTCTAAACAGCTAGCAATTACATATCACTTCATGGTTAGGGATAGGATGTGTCCAATTCCCATCTCCGTATTGGCTTTTAGTTTGTTCAAATTAATCCAGCATTTGTGCAGAGTTTCCAGCCATTCTGAACTAACACACACAGCTGTCTTGTTCTGTCCCAAAGACATTTCCTTATAGTTATTAATGTCATTTGTCTATCATGCTCCTTCAGTTCTCTCTTTCTCAATAATTTCTGAATCTTGGATGGGAACGTTTGGCATAGAAATTCACTTTTTGGCTGAACATTCAGTACTCTTTTTTGTCTGCATCTTAATAAATTGTGCGTCTCTGTGTTAATCACCATCTACTGCAAATAGAAGTTTCTCAGGTGATGGCTGTGAGATGCAGAGTCTGTAAGTATTATCATAAATCACAAGGAGTCACTTTGATACGGTTTCAATTTTGAATCATAATCATAGTAAACTGTCCTCTAGAACCTATTATTTTTAAGCCTATGAGTCCTTAGACTGGGAATGACTATAAGTATGGGTTCCATGTCATGGAGTCGGATTTGAATCCAATCAGAAATAGATTGGTTACTTCTGTGATGACTGGGCCAACAACGATCATGTTTTGTTTGGACAGGCATTGTTGTATCTCACAAAGTCCAGAGTTGAGAATAATGGTGATCTTTTTTCTTCCCCTTGTAACTTGTTTGGTACCTCCAAGCAGGTTGAAATCTAACCAGTAGAAGTGAATCATCTATCAAACTTGACTCTCTGTGTTCTGTGACTCAAGTGTCTGACATACTCAGTAATGGGGTCTTACTCTCAAGTTCTGTAACAGAACAAAGAAAAATGGCAATACCTTGTATGTAAGAATTCTCATGATCCCACAACTCACATAGAAATCACATGCTCCTGGATCTCAACTTTTTATTTATTATTTTGTAGTGTCAAGAAGGGTGTTACTGAATTCCAATATAAGTGTGTGTGTGTGTGCGTGTGTGTGTGCGTGTGTGTGTGTGTGTGTGTGTGTGTGTGTGTGTGTGCTTCTGAATGCATAGTAGAATGTGGTATATTTTTCCAATGAATGACTGTTGAGTGATTAAGAAAAGTGAAATCATGAAATTCACTGGGCAATGGATAGAGAAGGAAACAGTCATTGCGAGTGAGGTAACCAGACAAGAAGGCAACCTGCTGTTGTTAGCTTTTAATTTTTAGATATGTGTGTTTCATTTTGAATACTCAGAGATGTCACGTAATTACTGTGGGACCAGGGGAAGGAAAGTTCAAGAGGAGAAGATGGTAGCATCAGAGATTAAAGGGGAACTGCGGAAAAAGAATAAATTGTGGTGGAGGAATAGCAGGCAGGGTAGCACAGGAAGAATGGAGAAGGATAAGCACCACCAAGGAACTCCCTAGCAATGCATGTGGAAACATTATTGTTGTGTCTATGATAACTTAAGAATCAACCTATTATGAATAATTTACAAAGGTGACTGAGTCATCACACCCTCATCTCATTTTACTCTTGTACAGTTTATGAAGAATCCTGTTTAGTGCAGATACTGAGATTCTTGCCCTTTGAACTCAAGCATCTCAGAGTCAGGGCCCTTCATATTTACTTGCAAATTCGTAAGAATAAATGTATCTGGTAGCTGTCTGCATGTGGATGATTTTGTACTGAGATAACTAAGAAACACCAAAATTATTTGAATATAGTTTATTAAGAGGAAATGGTTCTTATAATAGAAAATTTCAAAGATTAAAAAAAAAATCTCTCAACTTTCAAGTCTGTAAATATATAGGTCATATATTTGGTAATAATCTTCTGGGCTATTCCTGCACCCTTCCACTTTTGCATGAAAAAAATTCATGACCCAAAGATGTGGCATAGCCTACACAGTCATATTTTGATTTGATTGGAGAAGTTGTATTATAACCTGCATTTTGGTTTGCTGATTCCTGCAGTATGAGCATCCAGGTGGCAGAGCTGCTCTTGCTCTCTCTCCTATAACTATGTAGACCTACTGCAGACTTCTAAGGGTTAACCATGCATTTTGTCCACTATACTGAACTTCTAGCATGTGTGCTTCTTGCTTCAAATGCAGTGGTTTTCTGTTTAAGTATATCAGTTCCCTGTACTGTCAGATTGGTTCTTCAGCCTTGTGCAATTCCTGTGTCCCAGAATGCTTTCCAGGGTTACATATCAGGTTTTTTTCCTCATAGAGTCATACATGTGATTTCTGATGGTTGGCAATACAGCATCTATGTGGTTGAAATACAGAGACCAAAGGATACTGGGTTGCAAACTCAATTACTGTCAAACTCATGTTTAATTCTTCTATGTAAACCAACCCTGAAAAGCAGTCTTCACTAATGAGTTAGTAGGCTCACCACTGCACTTCACACCATTATTCTTGCTGTCACAACATAAAGGAGTGTGCCACAGAGGCATTGATGCTTTGTCGAAACACATACAGTTTAAACCCTGGTTTGCTTTGCTGTAAAAGAATGGCTAGGATCATGAAAAAATTGCAAAGTGTGTCTGCCATTGATTAATTAGAAGGGCGGGACCTTTAGTTACCATGCCCTTCGGATGCAGGCTGAACAAGTGTAAAAAGCAGTTTATCCTTCAAAGACAGCAGCAGTGTTTCAGTTAGGGAGAAATAAATAGCTTGATCATTGGCCTAAGCCTTTCCTGTGACTTTGAATTTCATTCTGTGTAATTCATTGCAAACCTCTAGGGGCATGGAGATCTTTTAATTGCATCCAACAACAACAAAAAAAAAAAATCAAAAAATCAAAAAAACAAAACAAAATCCCATGAAATCACAGAACTTTTGAGCTTGTATCTTACACTGGCATATATTCATAATACAATTTAGGTAGAAAGAATTGTTTAAAATGGCCACTTATCAGGAAAATATGTCTTCTCTGGCCTTGCATCTGACACCATGTCTGTCTATAATCCATAGGTTGCTATCTCCCTTCTTCAGGACCTGTTAATCTCATGTGAGTGTTCATTGAAGGGCTTAGCATTCACTTGATAATTGTTCATACCCATTTATTTATGCATATGTTACAGAGACTATACAAATCCTGTGCATGCACAACCACTATCCAGACAAGCTTGTGGTTTATGATAAGTGGGGAAGCAAATGAAGAATTTCACAGTAGCCCACAAGTGACTGGTTAGCTTTGGAACTCTGAACTAGAAAGGGTAGTTATTAGCATAGTGCTTTACGTAAGGAATGCAATGGAAATTACACAATCCTTTCAGTATAATCTTCAAGTGCAACAGCCTTTTAAGCATGTTGTGGTGAGGTGCTTTCTTTTAATTATATTTCCCTGTAGTAAAGGTGACATGTATTATACTTATAACACTTAGTTTTTAAAATCTCATACTTTTAAAATGAATATAAAATGGGGTTTTCTCATTTTGTTTGTTAAACTATAATATGTAAGGGGCTACTGGGGTATGACTTTGTCATTTAGTGATATGCCTTGATAGTTAAGAGGTAATTGCTTTTCTGAGACAGGCAAACTTTGCTGCTCAGTTACTCTTCTATGAATCTAGACACTTCATTTTCGCTATATTTTAAATCATGGTTTAAAAAAGTAAATTTTAGAAGTATTTTAAAACCTACTAAGAACCCTGTAAAAATTCATGATATCATCATGTTTCAAAAATTCATTTTAACTTTTTCTGATACTTGTCAGGTTTAGAGAAACAGTAAAGTGTTGGTCCTCTGGCTCTGCATGTTCCTCTGATAAGTTTTAATATTGCTATTGCCACTACTTTTGACTTATTCTAGAGTTAGTTTCACTGAAACAAGTCAGGAGCTAGTTATTAAAGAAGGATATTGTCCTGCTAGTTCCTTGACTATTTGCATCTATTGAATCACTAGTTCCTCAACCTAGAACTGACATTAATACTTGCATGTAATTAAAATGGTATAAAAGCAAAAAGGAGGAAGAGGGATGGGATGGGGGTTTCTAAGGAGGGGAAATGGGGAAAGGGAATGGCATCTAAAATGTAAATAAATAAAGTATCCAATAAAAAAAGAAAAAATAAATCATTTAATTCTTGGTTCATGATATACAGACTGTGTATCATATTGACTATAAAATAATTGATTATATGGCACAATATAGTGGTATAATATATACTGTAAAGTATAATAAAATATCTAATATATTATGACTATATAGAAAAAGGAGGGTTGTAAATGATTATGTTCAGCATGTTAGTAGATCTGTGTTTAGGAAAGTATTTGTAAAACAAAATGGACATAAATTATATCAGACATTGAAAACAAATCTTTAACATTTACTGACGTCTTACAGTCAGGTGATTAGATTTGCACCATACCACTTCTTAATACAGCTAGATAAAAAGCTTCCTGTAACAAATTCTGTCCTTTCTTCATGTAGAGAAGTCCTTTGAAAGATTCTGTGATGTATTCTTAGGTCTCTCTTACACTGGGTACTTAGGAGAAGCCCACCAAAGCAAGACAGTTTCTTATGTCACTCTGTCCACGAAAGTGGCTGGGAATGACAGTAAGGGCAGAGCAACTGGGAAGCAGAATGGTGCTACAGACATGCATCCCTAACCCTGTAATTCCCACATATATTGTGGCAAAAGTACAGTCTTTGCAAGAGGCAACTGGTTTTTTTTGCTTGAACAAAATGCATCCTTCCTAGTGAAAGTCCTCAAAAGGACCAATCTCTGTTTATGATTGCATTATTTTAAGTAAACAACAATGACAACAATATAAAATACAAAAAATATGGATGAATGAAAAATATATTTCATATAATGAGAAACAATATCACATGATTTTATTTTTAAAGACTGTACCAGAGAAGGTAGAAATGTAAAATAAAAAGACAAATATATGTTGTAAGTGAATGTCATATTAGTATCTGCTGCCTGGGTCATGAGGATGTTACGTGTCATCGTTCACTATTTGTAAGACAAAGTCCTTTCATAAATTTAAATATTGTGTATGCATTTATTTTATCTTCACAAAATGGCTGAGGATGTTCAGGGTAGTAGACAGAAGGGAAGTGACGGACTTTGGTCTGCACTTGGCTTTCCAGGCCTCATTCCGATGATCTGAGCTGATCCCAGGTCCTCTCACTACTCTCCCAGAGCAACACATTTCCCAACATGTTGACCTTCTGAAACACAGTCAACCATGAAGCATACTTTAAAAGTATATTCATTTTAGGTCTTAGTTTACATCAACATAGACAAATCCTACAGACAGTCTTCGTAAAATCTTTGATAAATCTTTGTAAATAATTGTGCTTCGTGTTCCCCAAAATGGCTGTGGCTGAATTGATACCTTTTGCACAGTGTATATCTTTTGGCATTTGTCATGAGAAAACATAATCCAAATCAAAAAGACAGTCTCAAAATCATCTGTCCAGAAGGATTCTTTCAGATACACTTGCTTTTGTTCAAGAAACAAAAGTAAGTCTTAAAATATTATAAAAGATATTATCCTTTAAATGTTAATGGAGTAAGATTCTAGTGTGCTTTACAAACAAATATGTCGTTTGTTTTTACCTTATTATAGGAAGAAAGCTAAAAATAAATGAGCACGAAGCATTGACTTTTATCCATCTTGAATTTCATGGAGCATCCAGAGTGATGCATCTGTCCCTTCAAATATTTATCCATCACTTGCAGACAAGTACTGTATGAAGCAATAAATAACAGACAGTGAGAACAGGAGAAACAGATTTTTAATGGCTTGTGCTTAAACTGTCACTCCAGCAGGAAGTAATAACTGCATGTGGGATTATTTAAGGCGAGGTAATAGAATACTTCCTTTTCCAGGCAAATTACTTTGCCTGACTCTCAGGTGCACCGTTTCCTCAGAGAAAGCCCCGAGTTGTAAGCTGTGATATGATTGGCTGCCAAATCCCCCACGCTTTCTTTTAAAACTTCTACCCATCGATCCTCATTATGTGAAGAATCTTTTCAAGTATGAGGTGCTCCATATGGGAGACCGTGGTGTGCAACATAAATAGCCCAGATGAGACTAGAGTGATCTCTGCTTGACTTTACTGCTTATTAGATATATGATGCAGAGCAAATTATCAACTGCCCAGGGATTCCAATTAGTTAGGTATAAAGTAGAAGAAGTTACCCTGAAACAACGGAGCAACTTAAGGAATTAATGTGAGTACCGTCTGGAGCTTATTGTGGAAGGCCAAGGAATGAATGCATGGCTCCTTGACAAATCTCAGGTTACCAATAGAGGATGCAGAGTTTAGTTGTCCACGTCAAGCATAGCCTTCAAGCTCTATGCCAATGTGGGGTGGGGTAGGAACAAAGGCCCAGTTTCCTTGCCTGTTTCCTCACTTCTCTATGTTTTCTTTTTATCTCATGGAAGACAGTAGAACAACATTCTAAAGACAAACCTCGGGTGCCAGGTGTCCACCCAGTTGTAAAACCTCTGTGGTTTAGACGTCAGTGAGCAGAGCTGTCCAGCAGCAGAGCTGGGACAGCACTATTAGTTTGGTGGAGGTTGGACCCTCAGTGTCACTATAAATATAGCACCTTTATTCCTTTGTTACGATTTCATGGAGCTGAACTTTTACTTGTCTTTCTCTGGTTACTCACATTCGAACTTCAACTCATGGTAGCAAACAGAATTTCTTTGTTGGAATACCTTGCGAGTCCTCTGGGAGTAGGGCAGAAATAGAGCAAACGAGTAGTCTGTCCGTCAATGATTAAGTATTCAAAACGTTCATGTGTACTTAATGAAATTCATTAATAGTAGCATTTTCAAGTAAAAATCAAAGTAACTGGGTGATGATTGAATTTCACACCTCTGAACAGACTGCCTTTTATTACTCTGTAGATTGAATTTAAGTAATATCTCTGCATTTTGCCCATGGAAGTGCACAATAGAAACTTATTGCATTATTTTTTTTTTTATCACAGTGGCATGGTTTCCATGCTCTTCTCCATGGCCTCCATTCAGTGTGCATAATTATGGAGTGTCTAGTTTCTATCATGTTCTTGGGTAGGCCCTGGATGTAATTTTAAAAAGAACAGGAAATGTTTGTCTTCTTTCAGACGTATAATTTAGTGAGTGAAAGTTTTATAAAATAGCATTTCCCTTTTAATACAGTAGAAGCGATTATAGGAAACACCGTGGGAGATCTTTAATCTGGCCCGAGTTATCAAGAAAGGTTAAAATGCAGAATGCTTCTCACCAGTGCTGAAATGATGCCAAGGGTTTGTGTGCAGCAGGTTAAGGTTATTTTGCATACATAGAATGGCATTGGCAAAGGTGTGACTGTGGGTGTGAGTAGTGTTACAGAGGCACACTAGGCTTCCTAAAACAGCAGCACTGTTGTGCAAACTCTCCTGGAATAGGTAATTGAGAACATATGTGACAGTTGGCTACAGACATTTAAGAATCTTCTCTGCAGTTCTAGTCTCAGAGTTAAGTTACTAGTGGTCTATTGTGGCCTTGAAATATCAGCGTAAAGAGACAAAGGCCATACTCAGATAACTCTTTTGGTCCGTTATAACTAATTGCTCATGTGACACTTCGTAAGTTAAACTTACATTTAGTATGTGTGCATATAAAACAGGATAGGATGTATAGGGGTGGGAAAACTGTACAGGGCCATCCCCTGGGGTTGTGGACCATGTTCCTTGTGGGCAGAAGGGAAACACTAGATAAGAATATACTTTTAGCTTTTACATATTAATGGAATACAAAAATATTGGTGAAGTTATTTTTCCACATGGATGGATTTTCTAATAAAGGCTAAAGAAAAGATACTTTAATTTATTCATTCTGATAAAAATGTGTTTCACTTTTTTCCGTGCTTCATTAGCCAATGTAGAAGAACACATTTTTGCCTTGCCTCATAGTTTAAACTTCTTTAATGGTTTGGAGTTTGTAGAAATATAAAAATACTTTCTCTTGCCCTCAGCATAAGAGTCATGTCTTCTTTGGCTGCTTTAAAACACTCAAGCTCTTGGCTTATTACTGGTTATTATTTTATTCATTTGTTTGATTTGTGGGTGTTAATAAAACTTACGGAAGTCAATTCTCTCTTTGTACCATGAGACTCTCAGGAACCAAACCCAGGCTTTGTGGCAAGGACTTTTACACCTCAGTCATTTTCCTATAACAGCCCTGTTTAGTTTTGTTTTGTTTTCTTATTTTTGCCATCTCTTCCTTTTAACATGATTTGCAATCATTTTGAGATTTCTAACACCTTTTCTAACATAGCAGCTCCTCTTATTAACCAACGTTGCATTTTAAAACTACTTTTGCCACTTGAAACACTGTGTAAGTATCTTTCTGGTTCTTCCACGAGACTGTACTGGATGCCTGAGGTTGTGACCCTCTTGCCACAGCCTACTGCTGCTGGAGCAACAGGGTTACACCACCACAGGTGTTGGTTAGGTTATTTTCTGTCACCTTGTGTTCTATGTTTGGTTTCGTTTCTGCTGCTAAGATGAATACCATGACCTAAAGCAACTCAGAGGGAAATTCTCATTTCATTTCACAGATTACAGTCCATCATGAGGGGCAGGCAGGGCAGGAACGGAAACAGAGATCATGGTGTAGTACTGCTTTCTTACCCTGGCCTCATGGTTTGCTCAGCAGCTCAGCCAGCTTTCGCATACTAACCAAGATTACCTGCTCATGGATGACATGCCCAGGGAGTCTTGTCCCTCCATCTAAATCAATCAATTCATCAATCATCAATCAATCAATCAATCAATCAATCAATCAAGAAGATATTCCACAAAAACTTACCTACAGGCAATCTGATAGAGGGCTAACATTGTCCAAAAGAGACAAATGGCTGAGATACATAATAATGGTTACTGATAAAGAAGTATCTTCTTGAAGAAGAAATGCAATGCAGAAAATGATCATAGTATATTGGCCACAGTCTCTTGATTTTGGAAATTTTAAATATTTCTATTTATAATATTGTGTACTAATATACAATAATATACAATTTCACAATATACTATATATAAAATTGTATCCCTTAAAATGTTTCTACTTTGGAGACACTCTCTTTGCCTCTGGGCTTCCAAGTTCCTTGTGCTTCAACAAGGAAGCTTTACACTGCTATTAAGAAAGGCCGTGATATGCCTGAAAGTGTGTGCATGTAGATAGATAGATAAATGATAGATCGATAGATAGATGATAAATAGATGATAGATGATAGATAGATAGATAGATGATAGATAGATAGATGATAGATGATTGATTGATAGATAGATAGATGATAGAGAGAGAGAGAGAGAGATGAGCCTGAACTCTTCACAGCAGTTAGAATAAAGGCGGTGGATAGTAGCAATGTGGAAGAAAGATCAGTATTTGAAGGTCTCAATTTTTTTATTGTGCTGAAGAAAAGCTGAACTGTCCCTTCAGTATGTGGCTGTCATAGCAGCTTATGATCAGATCATGTTCTGTTATTTAAATTAAATGATGTATTAATGCTAATATAAGGTTTGACTTATAAATCACCAATTTTTTAAATATTAATAATTTATTCACTGAAGTTTTTTCAAAGATGCATTAGTGAGAATTTGTCACGGTTCATATTGCAAGCTTTCTGTCCTGAAGCTGCCCTCTGGAAAATGACTTGGGCGTGTGTATTGAAACTTCTTTGCTGCCTGGAAGAATGTTTATTTGTATATTCAAAGGAAGGCACAAATAGTAAATGTCATATGAATTCTATGGCGGAGAGCTTCAGTTCACTGTTAAAAAGCCTTGGAGTGAGAGGAACTGATGGAGATGGAACAAGGCAGTGTTGCATTAGGTAGAGACACTGTCTATGGTGTTCAGGGAAGGTACGTCCATGCATGGAGCTAGGGAGGTGCGAGCCTGTTTAGAAGTATTGATGGATACATAACATGTAAGACTTTGAGACTGTAGATATAAGATACTATTTTAAAGAGAAGTTTGGAAAGCAGTGCCTGTCTTTTCTCAACGATAAGCCTCATGCCTTCACAAAAAACAAACACTGTCTGTACATTATACAATTAAAATGTTTGTTTGAACATTATGTTTGTTTTAAAGGTTAACTTTTAAAATTACCCACCAATAGCTGAGGAGGTATTAGCTTTTGGGGGCCAAATAGTTAGTTTTCCTTATCATTATGGCCACTGGTAAGTCTACCACACTGCAGTAGCTGACCACACACCTATGAGTATATGGGTAGGGCAAATTGCACTCAACAGTTTTTAAAATTGTTAGACACAAAATTAGTTTGGTATGGAAGATGACTGGATTTGGGAGGACATGTGACTATTGTCACAGAATTCTCAAGAAATAAACAAAACATTGTAAGATTACATTTTTAATCACCACAAAGCATTTTTCTTTACATGTTCAAGCATAGCAATGTGCAAAAATTATATATAAGATCAAAATAAACAATTACTGAGTAGTATGCAAAAGAGGTGAAGCTTTATACAGTCTTGATATGAGTGTTAATTTGTAAAGTTATTATGGGAAAAACATGTTAATACCTGAAAGACTAGGAGTGGAATAGTCATATAGCTCCATATATCTGTTACTGGGGAAATTACTCAAAGGTTAAAAAATATGTGCTTTGGAGATATTGATGTACACTCAGATTTGTTGCAAAATGTAATTCCAGTTTATAAGCATAGACAAGCCTGGAGGATACTGTATCATAATATATCCCTGGTTTTAAAAGATGAATAACACGTGGCATAACTTTGACATGGAATATAAAAGGGTGAATCAGAGAGCACCAGCAGCTTCATAGGTGGTGTTTATCAATGGAGCAAAACTTTACTTACATAGAAAGAAGACCAAGATAGAGTATGGCAGTTTGAATAGCTGAAAATGGACTTGATTCAGATTATTCTCATCAAATCAAATAAAACAGAAAGGGATATATTTTAGAACACCTTTTGTAGTCTTGCATGTAACTGAAACATTAATAATAGTAATAATAATAATAATAATAATAGCAATAATAATGATATAAATATATAAATTATATTTATATTAAAGATTAAAAGTATATTATTAGATTATTAATAACTTAGAATTGTATTTAAGATATATAATTTCTATGAAAAATAATTTGAGAGTATATTTGTTTATTATGCACTCTTTTATTGAAATGGATTTTCTCATATAGTATATTATGATAATAAGTGCTCTTTCCCCAACTCTTCTAGATCCTCTTCACAACTCCACTAATGTAAAACCACATCCTGTCTTGCTCTTAATCATTAGAAAACAAACAAGCATCTAAATAATAATAATAATAATAATAATAATAATAATAATAATAATAATTAAATGAAATTAAAAAACAAATATATATGATTAGAATAAAACAAAACCAAAAAACCCAACAACAATAGCAGCATAAACAAAAACAAACAGAAAACCAAAAGGACATGAAATACATGCAGACATAGCAAAAAACACATGGAAACTTCGACAGCAATCCCCTAAAATTGCAAAATTGGAAATCATAATATGTGAACAAAAGACCTATGGAAAGGGGGAAAAAAGGAAATTAAAAGGGAAAAATACCCAGAGATAAAATTATGAGATAAAATATACCCTCCAAACATACTATTGAGTTCATTTTGTATTAGACATCTACATTTGAGCTGGGGCACTGTTTATAAAGTGGTTTGTATACATAGTAAGAATCTCCTGGAGAAAATAATTGTCCATTGGTGAGTGGTTATGAGTTGGAGGTAGCTTCTTGATTAGGAGCCAGAGCCTTTCCGGCTGCCACACTTCTGCGAACTTGTGTTGGTCCTACTATGTTTGAAAGGCCTGTTTTCTTAGTGTTCTCCTCTGACTTTGCAAATCTTTTCACCTCTTCTGCAGGTTTCACATAACATTGAGGTGATGTAATTAATGGAGACATCCTATTCAAGACTGAATGCTTTGATGCCTCTCTCTCTCTCTCTCTCTCTCTCTCTCTTACACACACACACACACACACACACACACACACACACACACACACACACTCGCTCTCTCAATTCAATTGTGGATCTCTGTATTTAGTCCCAGGTACTTATGTTCTTCAGGGAGAAAATGCTCACTGGAAAATCTGGGCTGAGTTGTGACCAAGTGCTGATGCAACCTCTCTCATCATGGAAGCCCTGGCAGAAGTCTTCTCTCTCCCCCTGACAGACCCCTACATAGGCTGTTATACAAACCTGGGATCTCTGCATTGACTCCTGAATCATGCAGACAGTGTTTCATCTCTAGAGTATGCCTCCCAAAAGGCAGGAAGTTGTAGGAAAATCTGCACATCTCTGGAGCATCAATATTTTACTATAGGATAAGCTGCATCTCAGATTCTCAGTGTCTTGTAATTTCTACTTCAGGATATAAGCAGTTGATTCAGTTCCTAATGTGGCTTTGTGTTTTTTCTTCTCTCAGATTTATTGCCAGATTAGGAAGTTAGGTCTTGTGGTCTTGTTTTGGCAGATTGGTTTGAGCAATTGGAAATTTTTATATACGTAGGTGTTTTGATATAAAAATAACTTCCTTATAGATCAACAAGGGTAATACTTTTTGAGGAGAAGAAGCGTTAGAGTCACTTTCTGACTTAAAGGTTGAATATTTTCTCCAGGGAAATGTAACTATTAATTTCTTATAGAGATTTTAAAGCTAATTATTTATTTAAAAAATAATCCCTTGCTTACAATCATACACACACACAAACACACACAAACACACACACACACACACACACACAGAGAGAGAGAAAGAGAGAGAGAGAGAGAGAGAGAGAGAGAGAGAGAGAGAGAGAGAGACTGGAAAAATGTAAACACTTTTGTTGTTAGCCATTTCTAGATAAAACCTGTACTTGCCAGTATCAGTCTGAGATAATTTTGCTCTTACTTATACTTTATGGGTTATGTACCCATGCATATATTAAAGGAAATTATAGATTGGACTGATTCATAATGATATTCCATCATATTTTATGGATTAATGGAATTGATCAGGAGTCCTGCCGGTTTTATAAAACCCTTAGATATAAAACATGTTATTTCTTTCTCCTTATCATAAGTGTTTGGTAGTGTTTGATACATGACATGAACTTTCATTACTCAGTGCAGAAAGGAACAGAGGACAATTTACTTATTCCTAAGTGAATATACTTTAATGAGACTATTAAAATGTGGTTTTTCTACAGTCTTGACATATCAGCTTGTCTATCAGCATTTTGCTGAGACCAATCAGGAAAAAACAAAATAAACAAAAAAAAATGCAAAAAAAAAAAAAAACCCAAAAGACAAACAAAAAAGCTAAAGTGCTTGACAATGAGATTTATAGCAAGAATTACTTTGCAGTTTAATATAGTTTAATATATAAGTCTTAAATAGATTCATTTAAAAATCTCAATTTTGTAGTACTCAATTGTTTCTGAACCTTACATTAAAAATTAATTAAATTGTTTTGAAAATCAGTTCTTTATTCAGTCACATAGTAGTGTACAGTAGACATCAAAATGATAGGGTAGAAGGTAGAAGACAGGACACCAGTATTTAAATGTTTTATTAGTTTTTAGTTTTTTCTTTTAAATATTCCAAAAACATTTAAATTTTATGATTTAAAATGAATGATTTGTTTCAAGATATTTGTTTCAAATTAAAGAAGAAAAGGGAGCCATTACAAGAAACACAAATGAAACTCCTCAGTACATGTCTTAAAATTTTGTACTATTAAACTGAAATCCTTAAAGAAATTTAGAATGGTTGTGTTTCTAAATGTATGTGACATATCAAAATTAAATAAATAGCTTAAACAGATCTATGGCTTGCAACAAAATTGACATAATAGTTAACAGTCTCTCTTCCTGAAGGTTGTCTCTGTTTATTATTATAGTGTTATTCAGAGCATTGTTGACTTTCTTCATGACAACTTGACATTTCATGTTTGTGATTGTTATTGATGTTCTATATTCTAAAATCAAATACTTTAAATATTTGATTTTAAGTTATTATTTATAATAAAATTATTGTATTAATACATTTAATTAACTATAATGAAAATAAAATAAATAATAGAATAATATAAATAAGAAATTATTTAATATATTTTAAATAAAAACCATGACTAGTTAATAATTAAAAATATTTATGTACCCACCTGCTCTGTGTTTCTGATTTTAATAAAGTAGTATAACATGAGACTTTTAATTAAATAATCTTACATTGAATTGATGGTGGAAGGACTGGTTTAAACAAAATAACTTCAATTATGATGCTGTGTTCTCTTTCTATATTCTAGTAGTCATCAAATTTTTAAAATGCATTTTGATACATTGATGCGATGGAAGGGTGGTTGTGTGCATGTGTGTAAGTCAGAGAGCATCTTGTAGAGGTCAGCTTCATAAAGATTCTTCCAACAATGTACTTGGCATTATTATGCAAGTAAATTTTTGCATTTATTTGCTTTAAGTCTTATTGCAGAAGTTACACTACTCTTGACAGTGTTAAGATATTGGAAACAAAGATATAAGTCTCATAGGTAGGTAGCATTGAAAGCCACTGTTTCCTGTGTGAAACCCACATTTGTACACAGAAGTAGTTGAGTGGATATAGTCAACCATATACTGGCAATCATAAATCTGTTTGAAATATCTATTTCATGGCTCATTACATTTTTTTGTCATGCATTCATAAATAGAAAGCATATTACTTTGATAATATCTATTTCCAATATAGTAGTACCATTTTCTAAATGGTTACAATCATACTAGATAGATTGTTTAATATTCAGTCAGAACTTTTACTTAATGCATCTGCAATGTGAACTTTCTAACAATATATTTGACATAATTATATTTCTATATCACAGAGATTTGTAGACCTTCATCTATGTCCACTGTTGATTGGAAATACAACAGATTTGAAATGTATAAATGCATAAAAACCAAAATTGCATGTTTGATTCTCATAGTTGTAGTCACAGAGACGTGCATATGTCTGTCTGTATCTGTTTTTGTATGTTTCTGCATGTGTGTGAAAATAAGCCATGTCTGACTGTGTGCACATGTTTATGTGTATTTACATGCATATGTCTCTGTGTATGCCTGTATCTATTTATGTGTATATGTGGATGTCTCATTGTGTGTTTATGTATATGTGTGTCATGTGTTTGTGTGTATGTGTGTTTCTGTAGGTCTGTGTATATGTAGTGTGTGTGTGCAAATGCATGTGTCTGTGTGCTTATGTATGTCTGTGTGCTTATGTATTTGTGTGAAGGTTTTAAAGTGTGTGTGTGTGTGTGTGTGTGTGTGTGTGTGTGTGTGTAAACAGAAATGGATGCCCTTGGAAAGTAATATTAGCTTGGTAATTAATTGTCTTCTATTTCTGTCATTTTCTTTCTATCACCCATGCCAAAGTCTACCTTGTTACAGTCTCACCAAATACATTGACTTAATTTCAAGTTTTCTTAGTTCTGTTTTTAAATTATATTTTCTTATTTTTGTGTTTTCTAATACATCAGTCTGTTACATCTTTCTACATAGCAGACATACTGCAACACTAAACACGTAGATTTTAAATATTTGAATTTTATTTTTTCATTTTAAATTATCAGGTATGCCTTTCAAATGAAACTGTGACATTAATAAAAAATAGGGCAATGCAAAAAAGAAAAAATAAGAGATTAAATACTCTACCTCATATGCCTACTTAGCTGAGTGGTGTACAAAATTATCCTTTTAATTTTAAATGCAAAATTGACATTTATGTGTAAGCTGAAGTTGAGACTTAGTGTCTTATTTACTGAGTCTACTTTGATCACAAATGTTATGATGTTTAAGATGACTATTCAACACTTTATTAGTTTCTACAAATATTGCTCATTGTTATCTTGTATATTATATATGTAAACTGTACAAATATGAATAATGTTGATAGAAGACACAGTTACAGAATATTTCATGAGAAAGTGCAAGCCAGAAATAATATGCAGTAAGAATAGATATGACACCAACATTTAAATTACCTTACACAATCAAGTGAACATTCTCAAGGAGGTAGGACAGGGTTCAAGGAGTGGATGAAGTTTTAAATACTAAACCAAAGTTTCTGTTTGCTGAGAACCTAGCTGTGTGTTTAGTTTTGAAATAGATTTAACTGATATTATTTATGGAATAATCATTATTCCAATATGTTTCTTCAAGTCATTCCATGGGGAAGGTGATCAAGCAAATGGGCCACATGATAAATATCCATATTTTTTATAAGTTCATATAAAATAAAGTAATAAAAGCTTCTCAGAGAGGAACCAATATGTAAAGCTGTTGAATTTAACCAATATTTTCCCTGCAGTATGTGGTTGTCAGTCATGTTTGTCTCATGTAGAGTGGTCAGGTACATTTGATAAGCATCACTTTTTTGAGGTCTTGTATTTCTGTAAAGAAACAGTTATTTTCCTTTCAGTAATTACTGTAACAGTAAATGAATTACCAAAGTCACAATTACTTTGATTTCTTGGAAATGAGATCCTCCTAGAAGAATATGAAGAGAGGGACCCTACATGTTTTGCAGAGGAAGGTAACAATTTGAAGATGAGGTCTCAGAAGTTCCTGAAAAAGAACAGCATTTGCTTGGTCCACCAGGCCTCCAAAAAGTTTTCCTCTATGTGTTTCCACATTGGTTGGAAATTTATGACATCCTATAAAAGAACCCCACATAAAAACACTTTGCTGTGCTTAGTCCAACTCTTTTTCTGTCTTCACATTTGCCTGTTATCTAATTTGATCTCTATCAGGAGACCAATTAGTTAGTTCTTTAATAAAATCTTTGTGTGCTTTAGCTTTCTCCAGAAAAACAAAGCACAGGAATGCTAAACTTTTGAACTTGACTTCCTCACTCATAGGTCCTTTTGAAAAAGTTTTTTATCACTTTAGAATCGTGCTCAAATCTAGGCCATAAAAATTGTTGTTTATGAAATTTTTGATATTTCTTGAAGTCTCACTGAATCAAAAATGTTGTCTATTGTAATCTGTACTTAAGGTTATTAATAAGTTTCCCGAGGACGAAACAGTTGTTGCTGAGAGCCTATTTTTTTTTTTTTTGCATATGGGCCATAAGCCTTCAGAATGTTAACAGCTAGAACAAACCTGTCCATATGAGACAGTCTAAACTCTCCATAGATACACCATACTGTCAAACTGGTTCTGCATATGAATGGACAGCAGTAGAAAGAGGCCATCACAGAAAGTTGAAAAATTATTCTGCTAATCTCCTTCTGAGCTCTTTATATTCAAGGGGCACACAGTAAAGCTTGCTTACATGAATGCTGTGTTCCCTTTTAAATTAAGGCAGTTAATTAGGCCTTGTTTTTCTTGTTGTTTTAAGGAACTGGGACACTGATAATGTTCAGTGGTTTACCAGATTTATGGCTACACATTACAGAACTCAAATCAAAATATATTTTATAACCTCCCCTTTGTAGCTTTCACAACCTTCAGATCAAGGTAAAGTCTATCTATCTATCTATTTATATTTGTATGTATATATATTCTTTATATGTATATATATATATATATATTCTTTGTATATATACATATGTATGTAATCATACATATATATTACACACATATGCATGTATGTATATACGTATTCATATATATGTTAACTTTTCCTCCCCTAAATTTTAATTAATGACTTCTTCTGCTACCATTTATTTAGTTGTCTAACTCGCTAACTGCCTTTGAGATAGAGTATTCCTATATAGACTTTTTTTGTTTCCTCAGCATCATAAACATTGGATTATAGATGCGTGTTATCTTTCTTGGCTTCTTTATGTTTAAACAATCATTTAAACTAAATGCATTTATTAAAAGATACTGAACATGTATGATAAAGCCCCAAATCCCATGGCGGGCTATGCAACAAGGCCCATAAGAGAACCTAATTCTATGATTCCGCTTAAAAATTTTAAAGTGGCTCTCTTATGTGTTAGTACATCTTTCATCCTTATAGATAAGCAGAAGACTGTGATTAATATGGAAACCACCCACAGTCAACATGTATAGAATAAAAGACTATAGTCTGAACAGATAAATATGGAACTTCTATACCACATGTCCTCTATGAAGGCCCAGATTTTATGATAGAATAGAGCATGGAAACACTGTAAAAACAAGACACTATAACTGTCTATAGAAAAACAGTATTTGTCAGACATGGGAGCACAGGTATGCATATGAACTCACAATGGCTGCAAGTGCATGCGCAGAGCTTAGGCAAAACAAAGCCATCCAGAACTCCAGCATAGATGGGGAAGGTTTTTCATAAAATATGACCCTATCTAGGGAACAATTGGCAGTGGACACAGCCATTGAAAGGATACTCATGCTAACGTACATGATCCCACACTCCTGCACACACAAGCTACACAAAAGGGACTCCATGGCTGTTAAAGGAAAGGAGAGAGTGCAAACGAAATTGGGATGAAAAGGTTGAAGGCATGGGAAGAGAAAGTGAGTAACAAATGGAGGGGTAGTATCAATCATTTGTTTCTGTTACTATTTAAAGTATTTAAAAATTTTAAATATGATTACAACTAAATTAAATTTTCCAAAATAATTAACCTTTTCTCATCACAATTAGCAAATAATAACACAGGTATCCCAGGAGTCGGTGCCATATCTGTTCTAGGCAGAAGCTGTGGAGAATGATGGCAAGTTGGGAGGAAAACAGACTGAGGGAGCTCAGCAGTGTGGAATGTCTTCTAGGCTCAGCATTCAGGAGAGCAGCTCTTCTGCCTTAGGATGCTGTCCGGCATCTAAAACATGTTCAGTCTCTGGGAAAAGTGGTGCTTCTGAATAGCCAATCATTTTAGGACACAGACATTGGCTTTCTTAGCTTGGTGGTGTGGCTTTGAATATGCCCCAGTTTGTGCTGCGTAATTACAATACAAATCAACCACACAGTCTTCTGCTTATCTATAAGACTGAAAGATGTACTAACATATAAGATATGAACCTTGCTATTATTAAGCAGAACTGTAGAAGTAATTTCTCCTATTGTGCCTGTTCAATAGCTAGCCATGGAGTTTGAGGCTTTTTCCAGTGTGTTTTTGATATCTTTATGTCTTTGTGATTGATCAATATTTCTTCAATGTGACACAGAGAACACAAACTTTAAAATACTCGTGCTACACACATTAAAGATAGAAGAAAAACCTTGCATGGGAGAATATATTTATAATACATGTTACACAAAGAAAAATCTATATGTAATTACATATTACACAAAGATTAAAAATTATATATATATACTATATATATACTATATATATACTATATACTATATACTATATACTATATACTATATACTATATACTATATACTATATACTTTATACTATATACTATATACTATATACTATATACTATATACTATATACTATATACTATATACTATATACTATATACTATATACTATATACTATATACTATATACATGATATGTGATATGTGATATGTGATATGTGATATGTGATATGTGATATGTGATATGTGATATGTGATATATGATATATGATATATGATATATGATATATAATTAATATATATATATATATATATATATATATATATATATATACAAATTTGGTTTTTTAAAATCTCATTCCAGACTATAGTGACACGTGTAGACACTTTAGAAATCAGTACAGATGTTCCAAAAAATAAAGATAGACCTACTGTATGATCCAGGATCATTTATCATTCTTCGGTATATACCCAAAAGATGCCATGTCCTATTATAGGTATGCCTGATAATCTATGTTCATTGATGTTTACTCATAAATGCCAGGAAATTGCAACAGTTTAGATGTGCATCAACTGATGAATTGATTATGAGAATGTGGTATATATACATAATGAAATATTATGTAATTATTAATAGGAAAAGATGACATTTGTAGATTAATTAATGATGCTGGAAACAATCATTATGAGTGAGGAAACCCAGAGTCATAAGGGGAAATCTAGAAGGATTTCCTTAATCTGTGGATAATAGCTTTGAATCGTCAGATATGTATCTTTCATTTGGAATAACCATAAAGATTACTTCCTCTTTCATTCTTCATCTGCAAAGCTTCTAACTGCTTAGATGGCAGTTCATGTAGAGACCCACACAGGGCTGGCATGCAGAGAATAAGACATTGCAGAATATTCAGTTCTAATGAAAACATATACCACAACTTACCAAGCAAGACTCGGGTTGTTGAGGAAGAGGGGGCAGAAAGAGTGTATAAATCTAAGGCAGTGGATGGCTACTTTAGGAGAAAACACCTGTGCGCACAATCCCTCTCATTCCATAACTGGTACTTATAAGCAATCTATAAGCAAATAAATAAATAAATAAATGCAAAAGTAAACCAAAACCAAAAAAACTTAAAACACCCAAAAACAGCAACAATGAAACCACAACAAGCAAAAACAAACAAACAAAAAAACAAACAAACTAAAAACCAAACAACGAAACAGACAAACATAAATAAAAACTGACAACTCACAGCAATTGCTTGGAGATAGAATGAGAGAGTGGAATGTGTTTTCTCTAAAAATATAGCCTCCGTGTATTCTATATTTTACTAGAGGACTGCCTATCTAAGAATATTTCAGCAGTGCAAATCACTGGTTAAAGAGTCACCAAAATGCATCAAACGTAAGTGGGGATGGAAGTAATTGGGGAGAGTCGCAGGGAGAGGGAACATGATCTAAACACATAGAATGTTCAAAGAAATCAATCATAAAAAATAAACTATACAAAATTTAAAAAAGAAAAATAATATGAATGAGAGAAAATGTTTTAGTAATTTACAAAATAGAGTATCAAAATATCCAATAACCTTCCAATAACCTTGTTCGCTTTTTTCTAGCTTTCCTCTCTGTCAGAACATTTAGCAAGCGGATGCTTTTTTTTTTTTTTTTTTTTGCCTATTATAAATGATGATGGCATCCTTTGTGTCTTTAGCCAAGTTCCTCTTGGCAAACTGAAAAGGAGATGTTGGTCAGCACCCTTCCTTTGAGTCCTGTACTCATAGCTAAATGCGCTGGCCCTATCTAAGGCTGTTCCACCATCTCTTCATAAAACTCACTTCGATGCCTAGTGTGTGTGACCAAAATATGAGCTCTTTTACTAAATATATTACAAAACATCTTGCTTTTACAAACTGCATTAAAATTTTTACAAAGTTTTAACTTATACAATTATATTCAAATTTAATTTTTAACATTTTTTGTTGTGTCTTAGTTTTAAAGATCTAATCAGGGGCCAGTAAGATGGCTCCAATTGCTTTGTATGCATGATGACCTGAGAATTCACATAAACATGGAAAGGGAGAACTGATAGCACAAAGTTGTTCTCTGGCCTCCAGGAGCAAACTGTGACAACTTCATGTGCATCCATAGAAATATACAAAGAATTCAGTAATAACAACAATAATAAAAGCAATGCCTAGATAAAGATTAAGCAGAGCCTAATGAATTTTGTTACAGTTCTGAAATTACTCATGTATTGTCTGATATTTAGCTTGACAGACTAACCATAGCACTCCACAGCATCTGTTTCTATAAGCACTGTGATGAAGCCTTTGAAATAGCTGGCTCCAACATGTCAGTTACATGAAAAGCCGAAAAAAGTCTTAGATTGTGGTACTTTAAGGAACATCTCAGAACTGCCCTTTTGAGGTATTCTTCTATGAACCTCAAATTAGGAAATCTCTCCTGCCTTCCATAATGGATTCTACGTCTCAGTCCATTCTTGAATGGTATTATTTTCTAATTCAAAATTGGTGAAATCTAAAGTAAAGGGAGCTCTTTCTCATGTGCGGTGATGGGAAGTATCAATAAGGAAAAAAGGATAGTCTTTTAGATTCCTCATTAATTGTGAATAATCACATCAGCTGTGTAAAGGATGCTTATGTACTTAGAGCATTCATACAGCGGGGGATTGAGAATGCCATGTCACAGGAGGTAAATTGTAACACATGTTTTCTCACAAACATGATTTTTTCATGTGACAATAAAGATTCTGTACATAAAGTTAGTGATAATGAACTTGAGTAAATAACAAGTGGTGGTTTATAATTTTGTGTCATTTAAATTATTTAAGTTAAATTATTAAAATTCTACAAATTTTAATAAAACTAATATCAGCATAACATTCAGTTAGAATGAAAACTAGAATGTCTCATATAGTTTAATATTGCCTTGCTTTATAGTGAAAATAATTTTTATAAACAACTAGATGCTAGAATTACAGCATTAATAAATATGACATAGATACTATCATCAATTTAAAAAAATACAGGTGTCTTTAAACACATTATGCATATCTGAAACCAAGATGCCTTTTCCAGAGTGTCTTTTTATTATAAGTGGAAGTGCCTGTATTGCAATTTCTGTTTGTGAGTGTGTAACCATGTCGGTACCAAGTATGTCTCTTCATGCTATCATCACTTCAGCGATGCATATTAATGGTACTTTACACATGGTGAGTTTTATTGTTATTTCAAATAACTTTGGAAATAGTGCACTGCAAATCAGGAGAGGAGGGCTGTCTCACAAGGTACTTTCCTAGTTCCCTTTCTATTGTGAGATAATATTATAACCAAAAGAAACTTCAAAAACAAGGGTTTAATTTGGTTTAAGTCTTCTGGTTAACTGCATCACAAACAGAAGACAAGGAGAAACTCAATGTAGGAATTGGAAGCAGGAACAAAGCCAAGGCTATCAAGGACAGTACTTACTGGCTTGCTTTACATCGCTCACTCAGCTTTCTATTTATACAACCCACTTGCCCAAGGTAGCACTGCCTAGGTAGTCAGTCAGTAGGCTCACCTACATTTTGATCCCATGGAAGAGTTTCCTTAGTTGAGGCTCTTACTAGATGACTCCAGTTTGTGTCAAGCTGACAAAACTAAATGAACACAACACTATAATCAGAAAAACTATCAAAATAGACAGATTCTGGAGGATGGCCATTTTTCTTTAAGAATGAATCCTATCTTGTGTTGACATGTTCCAATGGATGGCCCCAGAGAAAGAAATATATGGACAGGATAAATTGACCTAATTGTTTCTTTTAATAAAAGATGCTATGAAGTTGGGAGGCAGGATGGTTAGGGTGCAGAGAAAGGAGAGGACCAGGGAGGAGTAACCTGAGTAAGGGGTATATAACTTGCTTAAAATTCATTGTATGAATTTCTCAGAGACTTAACAAAATATTATATTAAAAGGTATTTGTTTCCAAAAAAAATTGTTTGCATTATTTTCCTGGTGTTTGCATTTTTTTATCTTCTTCTATTTAAAAGTGTTATTTTATTTTGAAAATTTTCAAACAAGAGATAATTCTATTTAATTAGATACATCGTGTTATGGTTTTACGTATTCGAAAGCTTTCATAGTATTATCTATATGTTTTCTTCACTTTGATTTAGATGCTGTTCATTTTTTTAATATGTATATTTTTTAATAGTAAACAAGAACGAGCTTATTTACAAGGGTGAACCAAATAGGCTAATAACTGACTAAATATGTTTTCTACTCCCAGATCCAGGTTAGTAGTTCAAAGAGTAATTTTGCTCATTCTGTTTGCCCCTTTCAGGTTTTCTTCCTCTCTCCTTTTCTACATGCACCAGAATAGTAGTTAAACATCCAGAATCAGGAAGCCATCTAACTTCTATGCTCAGTAGTAAAAGTATAGCCTATTTTTCAGAAGGTGGATGCACAGAAAAGTCAGGATGCTCATCCATTTGTCCCCGAGGCTGTTTTTGGCACAAGGAAACAAAGCTATCCACCCAGGCTACATCTTCTGTCCTCCTTTTCAGTAGATTCTATTCTTAGCAGTGCTCCCTTGGCCTACAAAGACCTGCAGGTTCCTATTGTGGCCGGTGACCACTGCTTCACTGTAGCTCTCCTGACTGCTATTTCATCTCTATTTGTGAATGGCCTCCAGAGAATTACATTTGAACCTTTACTATTCCATGTAATTCTGTGAAATAAAATTTTGAAATGATTATAAAAATCTGAACATGTAGAACGCAAATATCTTAGGTTAATAAAGACAATGTAAGAATGCCTTCTAGCTTATAAGCCCTTTTACTTAAGAAACTCTTTTTGTGCATTGTTTAGTATTTTTTGAGAATATTTTCTAGTTTTATATTTATAAATCTGCTTATAAAAAAGGAACACCTATTTTACTTTTTGAAAATAAAAAAGAAAATATTTCAATTGCATCTTTGTGGATTTAGTTTAGTTTACAATATTTTTTGAAACCATTTTTTGACAGGCAAATTCAATTTTCACTGAGTGAACTTAATATATTTAGTGTTAAAGTATGTTTTTTTTTCTGAATAATTCTCACATAGTATCTTTATTTTAAGATGCCTTCCTTATTTGTTAAGTCACTAAAATATAGCATCCTTTGCTCAAGATCATAATATTTATTAACACCTTGTGATTTGGTTTTGATAAATCATTATTATCATTTTATTATGATAATGTGCTACAATTTTGAGAATGTAAAAAGTTGATTTATGAAAATTGTTACATATTTTTAATAGCTACTTATTGGACATCTCTTATTAATCCTGTCTTATCAAGGTAGATCCATTTAAATGAATAATAATTTTCTCCTGACAGTTCTATTTTGAAGAAAACTCATTGTGTTTTTCAAATAAATATAGAAAATATAATATTTCCATTATTAATGCCAAAAATGTCCATTAATTTTTGAAAAAGGATAATTTCTTTATTTTTAATAATATTCTTAGTTAAATGAGAACACATTAACCTAGTGGTCATTTTATAAATATAATTAGTCCATTATAAAAAGAAATGTTAAGATTAAGTCTGTAATTTCTTTGAAGGTTATTAATAGAAAAAAACATTATTTATTACTGTCAAGAAAATCAATATTTAAATACTGAAGAGCTCAGTAATAATGTCATATAATTATTGATATTTGTTTGATAGAAAAAAACCTCTGCTCACTACATGTATAGAAATTCTCCTTTCAATTAGCTTTGCTTAAATTAAAATAGTCCACTTAATTAAATTTATTGGTGGCTAAAATTTTTCATTTGTGGCCACAACAAGACTGCAATTATTTTCTAAGAAAAATCTTTGCCTTGTTCTCAGTTCCTTCCCCAGTTTGCAGACCTTACAGATGACTTTTGAGAAAATATGTTTAATGTCAACACTTGTTTTGTCTCTTTAATTCTCATTAATATCATATTATATTCTAGGAAAATATTATTACCCAGATCATAGCTGTACAACTTGGTGAGTTAATTTATCTTTGTGTTTACTATTAAAGAATAATTACTAAAAGATATGTTTCATTCTGGATTCTTAATACTAACTTGAATGGTTTTCTTGCTTGATATGTTTGAGGGATAGAATGTTTTTCTGGTTAGTTGCTTTTTAATACAGTTAAATGGAACTTCTAGGAACCCCAAGAAGACAGGATTGATATACATGATGGATGCAAAACGTGCATATACCTTGCAAGCTCAGAATCCCTATTGGTACGTCTTGTACATCTCCTAAAGTCCAGAAAGGATGAGGACTTAATAAATAGCAGGTCACAGGCTTTGGCTTAGCCACAGCAAAACCCAAAATTTGATTAGTGTTATAGTATAGAGAAAAAGTTTTAACAATTACAGAGTTACTTTTTTAATATTAACGAAGTTAATTCCTCTAAATTTGGCACAATATTTTATATTTCTTTAAAATACCTCCTATAAATTTTTATTATTATTTTAAGTTACTAGTGTTTTAATTCAGACAAATCTATTTTCTTATTGAAACACTTTTACTCAGCTTCTTATTGCTAACTTAAAATAAAGAATTTAAGTGGAAATGAATTTATTTCTATGTTTATTTTTTAAAAATCACTGTAATTAATATCTATATTATACTTTCTTCTTTATGAGGATACATAAAAGAAACTTTGAACAACTTAAAAACTTCTTGCCTAATTATTTAAAAAGTTTTCAGCACAACTGAGTGTAGCTTTTAGCTAATGTTTTACTGCTTTTCTGTTGCTGTGTTAAAATACCATGAGTTGAGGCATTTCAAGGAAGATTAGTTTATTTGAGTTTATGGTTTTGTGGGAGTTCACATAATAACAGGAGAGGAAGGACAATAGGAAGACATAGCAGGAGTTTAAATGAGAGAACACCTCTAATTACAGCAGGAAGCTAAGATAGCAAACTGAAAGTAGGGTGAAGATATAAATTCTCAAAGCCAGAACAAAGTAATGTACCTCCTCCTGCAAGGCTGCACCAAATAAAGATTTCATAACTTTCCAAAAGCTGCCACCAACTGGAGATCCAGTGTTCAACTATGTTGGTCTATGAGTGGCCAAACTATCATACATTAGTAACAACACTGTCAATTATTTATAGAAATGTTGGTTATGTTTATAGAAACATATTGAATCAAGATAGTTTACTTAATTATAATATAATATCCAGTCATAGGAATAGACAAATAGATATTTAATGTTTTAGGTGATATGAAAGATAATAAGAAAAATCGTATTTTTTTGTTGTATGAAACAGTTCTTATCATGGCTCTATACTATTAAAGTTGGTTTATTCACAGATTCATAAAATAAATTACACTCTTTGAAACTGTGCAGGTTTAAGACATTATAAATACACAAATTCAATAATCTATATGTAGCTTTGCAGTTGTTATATTCTAATACCAATGATTTGGACAGAGTGGGTACCTATCTAACCAAGAAATTTTAAAGTAAATATATATTAATAGTAGTTTTCTTCATTCTTAATGTATAAAATGGGTAGTAGTACAAATTTTGCCCAGTATTACTTCGTATAAATGATTAATTTTTAAAAAATAAATCCCACTTCTCATTGTGATTTTAACTTTCTAACTTGTTTAAAATTTTGCAGAATGTGTTAATGAATAAGTAGAGAAAGCATGGTTTTTCCACAGAACTTATTGTAGATCACTTGGAAAATATGCAGCAAGGTTGTCTTTAAACATATAGTTGTTAAGAGAACTTTTTCACTTTGATTAAATGTAGAATTTGAAGATTAAGCTTAAACAGTAAATCAAGAGAAAAGATGATTCATCTTTTTCAAGTAGGAAGGTAAGAAGTTATAATATTTATAGTGGTAGAAGCTGTGTTTAGTTCATCAGAAAACTCAAATATCTACTTTATTAGCAAATTGATGGGATACAAGGATTACAAAATTAAGCGCATGTTCTATATATAATGGTTAAAATTAAAAAAAAAATTAAAAAAACCTCCAATGCTGTTTTCAATGTCTCATAAAATTTAAAACCAAAACCAACCAATCAAAACTTTAATACTGGATACATATACTTCTTAGCATGCCAGGGAATCTTATCAAATTTTATCTACATATTATGGCATAAGAGAAATTCCAACAAATAAAGGAAACTGGAAATCGCATCTTCATGTGATATAAACACAACGAAACTGCAGATCAACAGTAATATAAACCTGCATATCAATGATAATATAAAGCTGCATATCAATGGCAATATAAAGCTGCATATCAATGGTAATATAAACCTGCATGTGGTAATATAAGGCTGTATATCAGTAGCAGTAGAAACTACAGAATGAAGACAAATGAAAGAAAATAAGATAGAAATTAAAAATAATAGGATAAACCTGAAAGATGGTGGGGGTGCAGGTGGAAGGAAGTGACCTGAGAGGATATTATGAGATAAGGACCGTACACAGCTGCTGCTGAATATGTTTTATCTTTGGTGTCTACTTCTGCACATACAAGCTAGCCTTAAAAGTTGCTGTTTCCCCAGTGTAACTCCCTTTGAGAAAATCTAAATATTTAGTTGTAATTTGTTATTATTTGGAGATTACTTATGGGTTAATGATGAGGGAATGCATACACTTTTTGAGCTCTAAGACCTCATTTTGTGTAGACCTGTATAGGTCCATTCATATGTCTGTCTATCATGTAGGTCTTTGATCCATTTTGACTTGTGATTTTTGCAGGGTTCTAGGTATAGATCTATTTGCATGCTTCTATCCACAAACATCCAGTAAGACTATCACTGTTTGCTGAAGATGTTGCATTTCTTCCAGTGTGTTTATGCCTTCTTTACAAAACAAAACAAACAAACTATACCCACAAACACATTCGAAAGTTGTATAGATTTGTGTCTGGGTCTTAAGTTTGATTCCACTTAATACCATGATATTTTTATTGCTAAAATTCTGTAGTATAACAGGAGACTAGAGATAGTGATATATCCTGCAGTTCTATTATTCATAAGTGTTTTATCCATCTTTAGTGTTTGTGTGTGTGTGTGTGTGTGTGTGCGTGCGTGTGTGTGTTTGTGTGTGTGTGTGTGTGTGTTTCTATGTAATGCTGAAACTGCACTTTCTAAATATGTGAAGAATGTGTTGGCTTTATAATTGCATTGAGTCTTTAGATTGGTTTGGAGGACAGCCATTTTTATTATATTAATCTTAGCTATTCATGAGTTTGAGAAATCATTCCATCTTAAAATATTTTCTTCAGTTTCTTATGTCTTAAAATTTTTAATCATACACATTTTTAAAACTAAATTTTAAAATGCATCAAGAAGATTAGCCACCCTAATCAATTTGGCTTTATCCCAGAAATAGAGTCATAGCACTATATAAAAAAATCAACAAACATACTCCAACACATGAATAGACTCAAAGACAAAAAAAGAATCACACAATCGGCTTCCTAGGTTTATAAAGTCCTTTGTTAAAATACAATATTATCTAAGTCCCAGAAAACTTAGAAACAGAGCAGATTCATCTCAATGTAATCCAATTAGTATTTAATAAATCTATAAGATTGCTAAATGAATTGAAGCTCAAATAGTTTCCAGTAAATGCTCAAGCAACATGATGATTTCCAATGCTCCACTTGCTATGACAAAGGTGAAGAGATAAATGGGACACAAATGATTCAAAGTATTATTCTTTCTAGATGATATAGTTATATAGCAACTTCTTAAGATAACATAGACATTCAGTAAACTATAAGGGCAAAAATAATACTCATCCTGGAACACTCCTAGAAGCTTTATCTGTACACAGCAGAGTTGGTAGTGCTGTAAGGTGCTATGTCTGAATCCAGAGAATATAAAGTGATAGTCTTACCATCTGTGAACTTGTGAGCTACCATAACCACTGAAGTAGCAAAACATGTCCACTGGTGCAATAGTGGCAAATTTATATGAGCAACCAACAACATTATGATTAGATATAAGAGCAACATTTAAAAAAAATAAAAACTCTTATGTGTGCATGTTTGTGTGTGTGTATGTGTGTGTACATATGCGTACGAATGCCTGAACACACTAGAAGTGTCAGTCTCCTGGTACTGGAGTTAATAGCAGTTGTGGACCAAATAATATGGATATTAGCAACTGAATTTTTATCTTCTGCAGGAAGTGGGTGCACTGTTATCTCTGAGAAAACTCTTTCTTCAGCTTCATTAATTACTATTGTTATATTCATTTGATGTAATATACATTAGAAGCCAGACTGTGGCTAAGCAAATAATCTATCATTTACTGGCACTCGCACATCATCAAAACATAAATTATAAAACATAAAACCTTTTGAAAAGAGGTTTAGAATCAATTATTCTAATATGAATATTTGCTTTTAAATTATTAATTTTAAATAATAGTATAGGTTGACTGACTCATAAAGTTTTCATTACTGAACACCATACCAAAATACAATTCTGTGCATGACTGTGGTAAAATACAGTGTTTTAAAAGGTAGATGATTATGGATGTTTTAGAGGCTGTGTATCCCATGTGTCAAAGGGTAGCTTGATGGTTTAGACACTTGGTCTTGAATGTTTTGCTTGAATGAGAAATTTTTTTTCTGGAAGGTTCTGTCTCCAGTTTGCTTTTTTGTCTCATAATTTAAAGGGAACATTGATTTGCAACCCCAGTGCTTTCAATTTGCCTGGAATTGATCAATTGTGATGCCAATTGATGCATATTTTTCAGCTTTCTGGAGGTTTTGTGATAAAGAGAATGATATATAGTCCACCAGGTCTTCATCCTTTGTCTTATGACTTAAGAGTAAGAATTTATACTGTCTCTATGCCACAGTGGAACATTGCTTCACTTGGTCACAATACTAGATCACTATTTTTCATTTTCCCCATATCACCACATTTTTTCATTTCAAGGCCCATGTATTCTCTCTCTCATGAAGACTTTGTCCATTTCTTTCCTTTTTCTTTTTTTTTTTTTTTACATTTTTATTGGATTTTTATTTACATTTCAGATGAAATCACCTTCCCCCCGCCCAAGGCACCACATATCCCATCCCACCTCCTCCTGCTTCTATGAGAATATGTCCCCACCCACCCTCACACCCCCACCTCCCCACCCATGATTTCCCCCACACTGGGGTGTCCAGCCTTCACTGGACCAAGTACTTTTTCTCCCACCTAATCCTGACACTGTCATCCTCCCCTACATATACAGCTGGAGCCATGGGTCTCTCCCTATGTGCTCCCCAGGCTGGTGGTTTAGACCCTGAGAGCTCTGGTTGGTTGGTAATGTTGCTCTCCTCATGGGGCTGCAAACCCTTTCTGCTCCTTCAGTCTTTGCTCTCACTCCTCCATTGGGAACCACATGATCAGCTCAATGGTTAGCTATGAGCATTCACCTCTGTATATTTTAGGCTCTGGAAGACCTCTAAGGAGACAGATATAGCAGGCTCCTGTCAGCATGCACTTCCTGGCATCCACATCAGTGTCTACCACTGTTGAATGCACAAGGGATGAATACCCAGGTGGAGCAGTCTCTGACCAGCCCCTCCTTCAGTTTATATCTCATGCTTTGTCTCCATATTTGATCCCTCGAATATTTTGTTTCCCCTTCCAAGAAGGGCCTAAGCACCCATATTTTGGTCTTCCTTGTTCATGAGCTTTATGTGGTCTGTGAGTTGCATTTGGATATTGTGAGCTTTTGGGCTAACATCCAGTTATCAGCGAGTCCATGCCATGTGTATTCTTTTGTGACTGGGTTACCTCACTCAGGATGATTTTATAGCTCCATGCATTTATCTAAGAATTTCTCGAATTCATTGTTTTTAATAGCTGAGTAATATTTCATTGTGTAAATGTACCACATTTTCTGTATCCATTCATCTGTTGAAAGACATCTGGGTTCTTTCCAGTTTCTGGCTGTTATAAAGAAGGTTGCTATGAACATAGTGGAGCATATGTCCTTGTTATATGTTGGAGCATTTTCTGGGTATATCTCAGGAATGGTATAGCTGGGTCCTCAGATAATGCTATGTCCAATTTTCTGAGGAACCGCCAGACTGATTTCCAAAGTGGTCATACCACCTTGCAATCCCATCAACAATGGAGGAAAAAAATGGAGAAAAATGGAGAAAGAAAGGTTCGTCTTTCTCCACTTCCTCACCATCATCTGCTATCACCTGAGTTTTTATCTTGGCCATTCTGACTGGTGTAAAGTGGAATTTCAGGGTTGTTTTGATTTGCATTTCCCTGATGACTAAGGATATTGAAAATTTCTTTAGGTGCTTCCTAGTTATTAGAGATTTCTCAGTTGGAAATTCTTTGTTTAGCTCTGTACCCCATTTTTAATAGGGTTATTTGGTTGTCTGGGTATAATTTCTTGAGTTCGTTGTATATATTGGATATTAGCCCTCTTTAGGATGTAGGTTTGGTAAAGATTTTTTCCCAATCTGTTGGTTGCCATTTTGTCCTATTGACAATGTCCTTTGCCTTACAGAAACTTTGTAATTTTATGAGGTCCCATTTGTCCATTTTTTTATCTTAGAGCATAAGCCATTGGTGTTCTGTTCAGGAACTTTCCCCTTGTGCCCATGTATTTGAGGGTCTTCCCCACCTTCTCGTCTATTAGTTTCCGTGTATCGGGTTTTATGTGAAGGTCCTTTAATCACTTGAACTTGAGCTTTGTACAAAGAGATAAGAATGGATCTATTTGCATTCTTCTGCATGCAGACTAAGGTTTTTTTTTTTTGTGGGGAGACGTTTAATGACTGCTGCTATTACTTTTTTTTTTCTTTCTTTCTTTCTTTCTTTCTTTCTTTCTTTCTTTCTTTCTTTTTCTGCTGCTATTTCTTTAGGGGATATGGAACTGTTATGGGATATAGGTTTATCTGTTCCTGATTTAACTTTGGTACCTGGTATCTGTCTAGAAAATTGTTCATTTTATCCAGATTTTCCAGTTTTGTTGAGTATAGGCTTTTGTAGTAGTATCTGATGATTTTTTTTAATTTCCTCAGTTTCTGTTGTTATGTCTCCCTTTTCACTTCTGATTTTATTAATTTAGATACTGTCTCTGTGCCCTTTGGTTAGTCTGGCTAAGGGTTTATCTATCTTGTTGATTTTCTCAAAGTACCAGCTCCTGGATTTGTTGATATTTTGCATAATTCTTTTTATTTCTACTTGGTTGATTTCAGCCCTGAGTTTGATTATTTTCTGTCATCCATCTATTCCTCTTGGGTATATTTGCCTTTTTTTGTTCTACAACTTTCAGGTTTGTTGTCAAGTTGCTAATGTATGCTCTCTCCAGTTTCTTTTTGTAGGCACTTAGAGCTATGAGTTTTTCTTTTAGCAGTGCTTTAATGGAGTCCCACAACTTTTGGTATGATGTGTCCTCATTTTCATTAAATTCTAAAAGTCTTTATTTTCTTTCTTTATTTCTTCCTTGACCAGGTCATCATTGAGTAGAGTGTTGTTCAGTTTCCATTTTTTCTCATTATTGAAGACTGGCCTTTCACTATGCTGATCTGATAGGTTGCAAGGGATTATTTCAATCTTTTTGTATCTGTTGAAGCCTGTTGTGCGACCAATTATATGGTCTATTTTGGAGAAGCTACCATGAGGTGCTGAGAAAAAGGTATATTCTTTGTTTTAGGATAAAATATTCTATAGATATCTGTTAAATCCATTTGGTTTATAACTTCTTTTAATTTCATTTTGTCTGTTTAGTTTCTGTTTTCATGATCTGTCCATTGCTGAGAGTGGGGTATTGAAATCCCTCACTATTTTTGTTTGAGGTGCAATCTGTTCTTTGAGCTTTAGTAATGTTTCTTTTATGTATGTGGGTACCCTTGTATTTGGAGCATACATATTCAGAATTGAGAGTTCATCTTGATAGATTTTTCCTTTGATAAGTATGAAGTATCCTTTCTTATCTTTTTTGATTACTTTTGGTTGATAGTTGATTTTATCTGATATTAGAATGGCTACTCAAAAAAATAAAATGGCTATTCCAGCTTGTTTCTTGGGACCATTTGCTTGGAAAATTGTTTTCTATATTTTTTGCTGAATTACTGTCTGTCTTTGTTACTGAGGTGCATTTCCTGTATGCAGAAAAATTCTGGGTCCTGTTTTTGTATCCAGTCTGATAGTCTACGTCTTTTTATTGGGGAATTGAGTCCATTGATAGTAAGAGATATTGAGAAGAAATGATTGTTGCTTCCTGTTATTTTTGTTATTAGAGGTAGAATTATGTTTGTGTAGCTATCTTCTTTTGGGGCTGTTGAAAGATTACTTTATTTCTTTTTCTAGGTTGTAGTTTCCCTCCTTGTGTTGGAGTTTTCCACCAATTATCCTTTGAAGTGCAGGATTTGTGGTAAGATGTTGTGTAAATTTGTTTTTATCATGGGAAATTTTGGTTTCTCCATCAATATTGATTGAGAGTTTTGCTGGTATAGTAGTCTGGGCTGACCTTTGTGTTCTCTTAGGGTCTGTATGATATCAGTCCAGGATCTTCTGGCTTTTATAGTCTCTGGTGAGAAGTCTGGTATAATTCTTATAGGTCTGCCTTTATATGTTACTTTACCATTTTCTCTTACTGCTGTTAGTATTTTTTTCTTTGTTTTGTACATTTGATGTGTTGATTATTATGTGGCGGGAGGTATTTCTTTTCTAGTCTAAACTATTTGGAGTTTTGTAGGCTTCTTGTATATTTATGGACATCTCTTTCTTTGGGTTAGGGAAGTTTTCCTCTATAATTTTGTTGAAGATATTTACTGGTCCTTTAAGTTGGGATTCTTCCCCTTCATCTATATCTATTATACTTAGGTTTGGCCTTCTCATTGTGTCCTGGATCTCCTGTATGTTTTGGGTTATGAGCTTTTTGTATTTTGCATTTTCTTTGACAGTTGTGTCAATGTTTTCCATGGTATCTTCTGCACATGAGATTCTTTCTTTTATCTCTTGTATTCTGCTGGTGATACTTGTGCCTATGACTCCTGATCTTTTTTTTAGGTTTTCTATCTCCAGGGTAGTCTCTCTTTGTGATTTCTTTATTGTTTCTACTTCCATTTTTAGATCTTGGATGGTTTTGTTTAATTCCTTCACCTGTTTGGTTGTGTTTTCTTGCAATTCATTAAAGGATTTTTGTGTTTCCTCTTTAAGGGCTTCTATCTGTCTACCAGTGTTCTCCTTAAACTCTTTGAGAGTGTTATTTATGTCCTTCTTAAAGTCCTCTATCATTGTCATGAGAAGTGATTTTAATTCTGAATCCTGTTTTTCTGGTGTGATGAGGTGTTCAGGGCTTGCTATGATGGGGGAACTGGGTTTTGATGATACCATGTAACTTTGGATTTTGTTGCTTATGTTCTTGCACTTGTCTTTTGCCATCTGGTTAACTCTAGTGCTACCTGTACTCTCTGACTCTGACTGAAGCCTGTCTTCCCAGTTATCTTGCTTGTGTCTGGTCTCCTCGGGGTCCAGATGTCTCTGTGATCTTCTCCAGCTGCTCTGAGTACAGTGGTACTTCTAGGATGCCTCAGGATATGGTGTTTCCAAGGTAGCCGACCAGCTAGGTGTCTGCTCTTCGCTGTGCGGTGTCTCCTGTAGGATGTCTCAGGATTAGGTGCCCACTGCTCCGAGTGCAGTGTCTCCTCCATGGTGTCTCAGGATAAGGTGTCCACTGCTCTGAGTGCAGTGGTTCCTCTAAGGATGTCTCGGGATATTTTGTCTGTTGCTCTGAGTTCAGTTGTTCTTCTGCCACTCTGGGTTCAGTGGTACTTCTGCTGCTCTGTGTTCAGTGGACCCTCTACCACTCTGGGTTCAGTGGACCCTCTAGGTTGTCTTGGGAGGAGACCGGTGTCCACACCGGAGTGAATAGGGCACGGATCTGCACCCAGCCTCAGGGTTTGGATTTCTGCTGGATTGTGAGCGCTCCCTGGACCCAGCCATGGGCGTAGGGCAGTGTTTGGGTCTTCTTACCTACCACTCTTTGTTCAGCAGGCCCTCTATGATGTCTCGGGAGGAGTCCGGTGTCCACACTGGAGTGGACAGGGCGCAGGTCTGCACCAGGCCTCAGATCCGGGAGCTGGGAGGAATTCTGTAGGCTTCTTGTATGTTCATGGTCATCTCTTTTTTTAGGCTAGGTAAGGTTTCCTCTATAATTCTGTTGAAGACATTACCAGCTCTTTAAGTTGGGAATCTTCACTCTCATCTATACCTATTATCCTTAGGTTTGGTCTTCTCATTGTTTCCTGGATTTCCTGGATGTTTTGGGTTAGGAGCTTTTTGCATTTTTTATTTTCCTTGACAGTTGTGTCAATGTTTCTCATAGTATCTTCTGCACATGAGATTTTCTCTTCTATCTCTTGTATTCTCTTGGTTATACTTGCATCTACAACTCCTAATTTCTTTCCTAAGTTTTCTGTCTCCAGGGTAGTCTCCCTTTGAGATTTCTTTATTGTTTCTACTTTCATTTTTAGATCCTGGGTGGTTTTGTTTAAATCCTTCACCTGTTTGGTTGTATTTTTTGTAATTCTTTAAGGGATTTTTGTGTTTCCTTGTTAAAAGCTTCTACCTGTTTACCTATGTTCTTCTGTACTTCTTTAAGGGAGTTATTTACTTCTCTCTTAAAGTCCTCAATCATCATCATGAGAAGTGATTTTTAAGTCTGAATCTTGCTTTTCTGGTGTGATGGAGTGTCCAGGGCTTGCTATAGTGGGACAACTGGGTTCTGAAATGCCAAGTAACTTTGGTTTCTGTTGCTTATGTTCTTTCACTTGCCTTTCTTCAAATGGTTAACTCTAGTGCTACCTGAACACACTGTCTCTGACTGGAGCCTGTCTTTCCAGTTATCTTGCTTGGGTCAGAACTCCTCAGAGTCCAGATGTCTCTGTGATCCTGAGCTTCTGGGTGGAAGAACTGCTGGAACTCAAGAAACCTCTGGGATCCTGAAATCCTGCTGCTCTGAGTGCAGTAGTTCCTTCTCTGTTCTGAGTGCAGTGGTTCCTCTATGATGGGTCAGGTCTGATGTCTTCCCACTGACTCTCCTTTTGTTGTTGTTGTTGTTGTTGTTGTTGTTGTTGTTGTTGTTGTTGTTTTTCCAGACAGGATTTCTCTGTAGATCAGGCTGGCCTCAAACTCAGAAATTTTCCTGCCTCTGCCTCCTAGGACCTGGGAATAAAGGCATGTGCCACCACTGCCCAGATGTCCATTTCTTGGATTTTCACATCATACTTGTTAGCAGACATTAAAAGAAAATGTTTACTCTAGAAGATCATAAAAGGAAGGATTTTTTTCTTGAGAATTATTCATAGAACTATGTATACACTTTCAAACATTAGTAGGAAAAAAGAGAAGAAAGCCTGTTGTTACAAGAGAAAACTCTGAATTTCCAACAGAGACAGCAGTGTATAGAAGTGGTGTCAGATATTAGTCTTCTGCCTGCACTGTTCAATGTTCTTGAAGGCCTTTAGGATCAATAGCTGCTTTGAGCCTCAGTTTCTTTCCTTTTATCTCTTTGCCTAAACCCCATTCTTTGAGGTAGAGAAGATGATTTCTCTGGCTCTTTTACAATCTAGTGTTTCATATTTAGCAGTTGACACTTTTCAAGAAATACACTTTCCTTTGCTAAGCACATTTAAAGATTTAGTGAAGGAATATAGAAAAAAATTTCTGTAGTTTGCTAGTAGTATTTCATTTTCATGGAACCTATCAGCTCAATACAACACACATGCATACAGACACACAGATGCACACACAGATGCACACACACACACACACACACACACACACACACACACACCAATTCAGTGTTTAGTTTATATTTTCAAAATAGAAGCTTGCATTCACCTATTATTTATCCATTAGTCAATAGAATATGTAGCCTGTAAATCCTATATCTCAGAAGCAACAATTGTTATCTAACTTCGTGAATTAGATAGAACTGTTATTGAGCTTTATAAACCTAGACCCATACAACATATTTTCTTATATCTGATATTTTAAATTGTGTCTATATATGTGTATTTTCTTCTGGTTATTACTTACATATGCATATGGAGACCACAGGACAACTTCAGGTGTCATCTTCAGGAATACCATTCTATTCCATTAAGACATTGTTACTCCTTGACTTGGAGATCATCAATTATGTTACAATGCCTGCCTAGTGAGGCCCAGAGATTAGTATGCTCTTGTTTACTTAGCACTGTGACAATACCTAGCAACCACCACAGCTAGCTAAAATGGCTCTGGGGTTTTAGCTCAGACCTTCAACCTTGTGAGGTGAGCACATTACTAACTGAGGTAACTCCCTAGCCACATCTCTGGCTACTTACATTCAAAGCTTTGGTTTTTTAGATTCATGTGATGTTTTTACTAGTTCAATACTCATTTTATAGTTATGTGTTAACACGTTGAATGAATCTACAATCATATTTTGTTAAAAGTCATTTGATCGTTCTTATGGGTCTCTCTCTCTCTCTGTCTCTCTCTGTCTCTCTCTGTCTCTCTCTGACTCTCTCTGTTTCTCTCTCTCTCTCTCTCTCTCTCTCTCTCTCTCTCTCTCACACATTGAATTAGGTTATCCTCTATCCATCCCTGTGAGAACTTGTCCAGATACATTAATTGAGTTAGAAACACCCTCACACTGGTTTAAAGCATTCCCTGGGTTTAGAACCTGGACTGCATAAAAGGAGAAAATTGGCTGTGAAGTAGTACATCATGTAAAGACAGGGGCACAGTGGCCAGCATTTTCATGCTCTAGAAATCAGGACTGATGTGCAGTGGTGGATTGTGATCTTGAACCTATCTGCAGTAAGCCCATTCTTCCTTAGATTGCCTAACTCGGGGCATTTTATCAGATCAACAATGGGAAACGTATTTCATACAGCTACAAAATAAGAACAACTACTCCCACTGAAAAACACATAACCCTGGGATTCAAAAGTCAACTACACAGTGCCCTAAGGAGATAATTCAACCTTCATATGTGCAATTTCTCTAAGCATTTCATATTATTTTGGAAGACCTCATATCCCTATATTGATTTTATATTGGTTTAATATTTGCCTTATTTAATTTTGTGATGATAGCCTAACTATTGCTACTTACACTACACATAGTATGTGGAAAGTATTCTCCATCTACTATGGTTTTACTCGTTTGATCAGAACTGAACTGAAATTTGGAGTTCCTTAGACTCTCTATGTGCAAGTCACCCTCTTTCTCTGTAACCTTGCCTATCTACTTGGGAGCTAATTTTCTCTAGCATATCGTTCTCTGCACACTCTCGTATTTATCACTGATTTTATAAATCTGTCATGTGCAAAGTTGCACTTTAATACCTGTCTTCCTAAAACACTAAATTGAAACTGCTATTATTAATTTAAGGTGTAATTAAGTACTGTAATTAATGGGAAGCAGCTGTGCTCTTACAAGGAAAATAGTCTCTAAAAATATGTTATGTTTTAGATTTTAGAATTATGTCATGCTGGGTAGTAATTCAGGAAGGTAAGCAGGTTAATTGAGTCTAAACATTGGAAAACACAGTTGCCATGCACCCCAAACTACTAAATACCATTTTGTTTGTACAAAACATTTTATGTTAGACATCATTCCTCAAACTACATGGCTTCTGTCACTGGTATCATTTCAACAACAATGGTGGAGTAAAAGAATTATGATGAACTATGTGTGTTATTTTTTTAAAGCCTAAATGCAAAGTTCAGTTTTGTAAAAACCAAATAATTCAAATAGTTATTGAATAAAATTGGTCATAAATAAACTAGAGATTTTTCCTTGCAAGGTTTATTTTAAGTACATTGGTGTTTTCTCTGCATGTATGTCTGTGTGACAGTGTTGGAGCCTCTAGTACTGTAGATAAAGACAATTGTGAACTGCTATGTGGGTCCTGGGATTTGAACCCAGGTTCTCTGGAAGAAGAGTCAATACCCTTAATCACTGAGCTATCTCTCCAGCACGACTACCCCTCAAGTATTTTTTTGTTGCTTGTTTTATGTGCTTTCAGTCATATCCCATAAGAGAAAATGCAGGCATGACCTGGCAGACAACCTGTGGTGCACACTTCATTTCTATGTAAGAAACATGACACAGACACACCATGCTACTGTAGTCAGAACACTGAATTCTGGAGTAGCAAGAGTAGCCAATAGCTGTCCTGCAGAGGAGTCTGCTCTGTCCACATCTCCCTTAATGTGCTTCGTCCTCATAGAGTGTGAGTGTTGCAACTCTGAAGGGAAAGGAATCCTAGCAGTGAAGAGCTGAGCGATACTACAAAGTCCCATCAGGCAACAAACCTCACCCAACTACTTCATTAGGAGAGAAAATCTCAGGGAGGGTGGCTGCCTCTGCTTGGTGAGATACAGCAGCATACTGAGAGGAGGCAGTTATATATAGGATTTCTTCAGGAGTGGAAGGGGCAGATATTTCAACACTTAGAGATTTTACAGGATGACGTTTGGTGGGATTTCAAGTCTCAACATTACGGGAACTCAGGGATTGGTGGGTCTTCCTCTTCAGGGACTGATGGGAATTTTATCTTGTATGGCAGGGCCTGGTTACTCGTGCATGTTTAGGCTGGGAATGACTATTACAGCTGTGATAAAATGATCTTTATTGTCATTAAGGAAGTCTGGGGGTGGGAGTGGAGTGCTATTTACTGCAGCAACTCAGGAAGAGGCCAGGCCATTCCTACCTTGAGGATTTTCAAAGCTTGCAAAGTTAACAAAGAGAATCCCTAACAGAGAAAGCTTTCCCTACAGCTTGATTTCCCTGCCACTTGAATTGACATGAATAGCCAATAGTGAGAGATCCTAGTGGTCTGAGTGCCCACTGGCCAACCTAATGTAATATGCTAACTAGTCACAGTCAATAGGCTTCCACTATATAATTGGTTGCTCACATGCAATAAAACAGACATCGTTCCTTTAATCTGTCTCTGAAGTGATTTTTCTCTGTGCCTATTACCAAGCCAATGGCATTGCTGTCTTTTGGGGAAATGTTTCAGTAACAATAGCAATATCCATGACCTGTGACACACCTGGCAATTTTAAATATACCTGGAATATATGTCATAATCATTTGAATATTTTATTCTGTGTTCTTTGATTGACTAAGGAAATTAATGTTTCTCCTCACATAGAGGAAATGTGCTATTATATGACATATTGGTGTGTTCAACTGTACTACATACAGCCTCACTCTCACGTTAGATCCACTATTTTTACTGATTGCTGGGCCTTGGGCCTAGTCAGTATAGTCATGAGAATAACAGGGGCCCAAGAAGGAGACTTGAAAACAGAGACTAAGGACTCAGAGCTTACTTTTCCCACTGCTGTTTCTATATTATTGAGTTAAGGCAGGGAGGTCTTATCTGAGTTCCTGCCTTGGCACTTTCTTACCTACCCTGAGGTTCCTTTTTACTGGGTGGATATTCTTCCTAGGCCTTATATCATACCTGTAGTTTTCTGGAGTTTGGGACAACATCTCGGTCAGAGTTTGTGTTTGAAGAAGGAACTTCAGATAAATGGGACTTCAATAAGCTTTCACAGATAAAGTTTGTTGCCATTTCTTTATCCTGTGATATAAAGATGTTTCTAAAATAGAACGGAACGTAGATTACATAGACTTAAGTGAGAACAAAAATTGGCTCAGTTACAAGCATGCCATTCGCCAAAGTAAACAACAAAAATTAATAATTCAGCATTTGTTGCATGTATATGCCATGCTAACTGATCAGTGAACATACTAGACAAAATTTCTGCCTTTATGGTGTTTATGTTATAGTGACATTAAGAAGAGTGTGTGTGACTGTGTGTGTGTGCGTGTGTGTGTGCATGAGAGAGAGAGAGAGAGAGAGAGAGAGAGAGAGAGAGAGAGATCATATTTCTTGTCATACTGTAAGTTTATAGATCATGTGTATTATTTTAGACTCTGTGTCATAGTAAGGTTTCTATTGTTATGATAAAACATCATGCATAAAAGTTACTTGGGCAGAAAATAATTTATTTCAATAAATACAACTTTCCGATTGCTCTTTATCACTAGATGTCAGTGCAGTAAATAAGTGGAGACCATGAAGGAGTGCTGCTTTTGGTTTTGACATCCTGCTTTCCTAACCAGTCAGGACAACCTTTCCAAGTATGGTACTTTCACAGGTGGCATGAGCCCTCCTCCACCAATTGTTATTCAAGAAAATGCATATGGGCTGGCCTAAAATCCAGCTTATTAAGGCATTCTCCAAGGCATTATATTACCCTTTTCAGATATGTCTAAATTTTTGTCAAGTTGACAATAAAAGATCCGGTGGAATCTGGGTGGTTTCACTAATGGGCAATATCTCTACTAGACTTGTTTGAGTATCAGGAAAGTTTCAGGCTGAAAAAGCAGGATGATGGGCATCCCACAACATGGCATTCATATTCTATCTTATTGTGCTAGATATTAAAAACTCATAAATGATGGAAAATCAAGGTTTACGATTCTCTTCCCATTTTTTTATCAACAGGTATTTTTATTCATCTACATTTTATGTACCTTTTATGTACTTAAAAATACTCTTCCCATAATACTGAAGTAGGCACTGGAAATTACTGTGCTTGAGAAAAACTTTGATCAGTTCCCTTTCAGTATTACTTCTTCCCTTTTGGTTGGACAGAGATAGGAAACCACAGGCGATTATTTTTTCATCTCCCTGTTTATAACTTTATCCCCCTTCATTGTTTTATCTGCTATTTTGCCCGATTCTGGCTGTGTTCATTCCAGAGTCTATTACATGTCCTGAAGATAAGGCACAAATATATTGTGTATATTTATAATTGACCTTACCTGTTTTTTTTTTTAACAAAATAGATTCATGTTTATATAATTGAAAAAAAAAAGATGGCCTGGGCTGGAGAGATGGCCCAGTGGTTAACAGCACTGACTGCTCTTCTAGAAATCCTGAGTTCAATTCCCAGCAACCTCATGAATGCTCACACTCATCTTTAATGGGATCTGATGCACTGTTCTGATGTGTCTGAAGACAGATTTAGGATACTCATATAAATGAAATAAATAAGTCTTTTTTTAAAAAAAATGATGCCCCAAGGAGATGGTTTAGTGAGTAAGAATGCTTTCTTTGAACAAAAGAGGACTTCACTTAAAAATCTCTGAGAACTACATAATAGCCAGGCATGAAATACCCTTTCATGAAGCCATAGCCAGCCAGCCTATCTGAAGCTGAGCTTCAGTAAAACAAAACAAAATAAAACAACAAAAAAAATCTTTCTTTAAAAATAGGTTAAAGAGCAATAAAGTAACATAGCCAACGTTTTCCACTGGCCTCCACTCAAGTGGATGCACACCCCACAAACTGGTGTATGCAACACACACACACACACACACACACACACACACACA
>JANHMN010000001.1:118978130-118996652 GCA_030674055.1 Rhabdomys pumilio
ACTATATACTATATACTATATACTTTATACTATATACTATATACTATGTACTATGTACTATATACTATATACTATATAATATATAATATATAATATATACTATACTTTATACTATATACTTGTATACTATATACTTATATGCTATATGCTATATGCTACATACTACATACTACATAAAACATAATATAATTAATATTATAATATAATATATAATATTGTTATCATATAATATTATATAATATAACATTATATTATATATATGTGTGTGTATACATATCTGACAAACATACTAAGCATTTAAAGTTCTTGATTCCTGATGCTATCCACATTCATTGTGATTAACTTCTATCAAGAAAGCAGGAGAGCCATCCAGTCCTTTTTCTTTTACCTTTGTAACAGCCAGAGTGCCTCTTCTCACTAACACATTCCTCGGTATGTGTGTCTCTATCTTCTCAATGGCTTCCTCTAGTACTCTAGTGATTAATTCAAAACTTTGCTTTCATTCTATATTTGCTTTTAACATTCTTAGTGTTATAAGCATTTTCCCTTAGACAATGTTTTGCTTACATTTATATACTTTTGGAATTTATAGTAATATAGAATTCATTGCTCAAAGCTCACCATGTCTTTAAAATCATTCCATATGCATGAGGTACATTTTCATCTTATTTCTTCCTGTGAATATGCCTTATTGATTATTGTCCTTTTTCCATGCTATTTGGTTTGTGCTATATAGTTTTTCTAATGTAGACACAGCTTTTATTATATTTTAATACATACTTTTTAAAAAGATTTATTTATGTATTTAATATATGTGAGTACATGGTTGCTATCTTTAAGACACACCAGAAGAGGACTTGAGATCCCATTACAGATGGTTGTTTAGCCACTACGTGGTTGCTGGGAATTGAACTCAGGACCTCTGGAAGAACAGTCAGTGCTCTTAACCACTGAGCCATCTCTCCAGCCCCCATACTTTGTTGTTAATACACTTTATTTCTATTTTGTAAAAAGTCAAATGAGATCATTAAACTGGTGAATATTATGTCAACATACCTAGAAAAATATAGGTTTAGATTAATTGTAACTTGTAGTTACAAATTTTCATGAAACAATCAATATGTAACTATTTTTCTCTTCAAAGGCATCATAGTGTATGATGTTGGTTCATTTTTATTGAGTTCATGACCAATTGCGTCCTCAACTCTTCTGTGATTATAGTTTAATTATAGGCATACTGTCTGTACCTGGCTAATTATAGTCTATCACTGATAGGAATTAGAAATAGCAATTCTGAAGTGTTTGAAGCATACAGAGAAGAAAACATACAGACAGACAGACACACAGATAGACACACACACACACACACACACACACACACACACACACACACACACAGGTGAAGCCACAAAAGGATATTTTTCAGCCTCAAGTCAACATGCAGATTCGTGTACCTCCTAGTCTGGCATGTGTTTAAATCTGTAAAAAATAACATGTGTGCAACAAATGTTGATTTGTTATAAAACAAGTTGGTGATTTTTTAATCCATAAATCAACCATGAAGAACAATTTCCAGTCTCTTTGTGGTCTTCAAACATTAACTTGATAAGAACTGCACAGAAACTTGTGTTAAGTTATGGTTGGTCTCTAACCCTAAGAAAGTGATTTAGACCAAGGACTTAGTGGGACCTGAGAGACTACATTTCCCACTATTTAGAGAAGTGGGGCTGGTAAGAACAGTTTATGAATACATATTGTTGAACTCTTCCTTATAGAATACCTGTATCAATTTTCCAAAGCATGTGCCATTCCTGAAATGCCAAGCTCCATTTGTGCTTCTTTGTCAATTCAAAGTATCTTCTTTCTCCCACTTGACATTAGGATGCCTGATGCTCTTTCAACATTTGTATTCTGTTTCCACATTGTAACAGTTGCATGTCACAAGGAGTATTTATGTATTTGATGTAGTCAAACTTCATTCCTGCCAGTTGTTCTATTACTATTTCTGCTTCAAAAGACTCTCTGAAAAATCTTAAACACTAGTTCAAGTTGTTTGTTGCCCTTTTGCTTTCTGCTTTTGCAGTGTGTCAGTACAAACTCTTTACCTGTTTTCTGGAAGGTCATAATTAATATGCTAATTTATATTAATCAGCACAAAATGCGGTTACATCTTGTTGAGGACTTTTATTATCAGGTTGACCATCTTTGCTAAATTTTGGCTTTCATATATTACTTTCTTACTCTTCAGTTTATGATATAACTTTTTTCCTTGTTTTTACTCCCTTAAAACCCTTCTATCCACCCCTGCCATGAAATTCATTGCCTCTTTTTTCATAATTGTTTTTGAATGTGTATGTACACACACACACACACACACACACACACACACACACACAAGTTAGTTTCTAAATGTTAAAAAAGGTTAATTACTGAAATGGAATACAAATACTTTGAAAAAGCATCTGGTATTCTAGTGTAAAGTGGAAGAAAAAAGAAAAAAAAACGTACTATGACTTGACAGAGGACCACAACCTTGGAACTTGTGATTTTAGGATCCAAAATGTTTAATATTACATCATTTAAAAATGATTCTGAGATGCTAAAGTGTAAACTTACATACTTTGCTTTATGTCATACATAGGATCATAGAATATAATATATAGTAATATTTAATACACACCAAATCTGTGAAATATTAATAAATTTTATGTGCAGGGTTAGGTCCTCTTTTTGGAAAATAATTCATCTACATATGCACATATGCCACTTTTTGTGTGTGTGGGGTGGTGTCTAAAGTACTTTTGGTCCCAGATAATTTTATTAATAGCTTTTTTTTCTTTGTGTCTTTGATAGCCTGTGTCCAAACTTGAAATCTCTTTGTAGTGCTTAACATCAGTTTTACAACGGTTTAGCGTCTACTCATCTCTGAATGTTTAAAGGCATTCCCTGTGTACTCTGACATTCTGTGTCTCACTCCAGGGCACTTCACTTTCCACATACATCCTCAAAACCTGACGTCCCAGATGCATGTTGCATCCCCTTGTCTGTCAGTGCCACATGGCTATAATGTTCTGATATATATTTCCTAGTCAGATAGTTTCCTCTTCAACTTTTTCTAATCTGTTTATGAAATATATGAGACTCAGTTATTTCTCATTACTAAAATTTTTTAGTCCTTTAGCAAATAATTTGATTTATACCAGATTGTCTTCTTATGTTTAATCTCTAAACTCATATTAAACATACTTTATATTCTGATTTTGTTTATTCATTAGTATATAGTTGGCATTTGTGTTTTACTTTGTATTTGTACTAGACATTTTCTGAACCAGGATGCAGGCTTATATTTTTCAAAACGTGATTTAATAAGGGATCTTAAATGCTTCAACCTCCCTTATACCTCACCAATCAAAGTTAGCAGAAGAAAATGGCTAATAGGACAAGGGCGGCGTGAATCTCCTTAGACGTAATTTTTTGGGGTGATTCCAATCAATGCTGTGAGCAGTCCAGTGCACTAGCAAAGCACCAACAACAAATCAAAAAAAAACCTACAGAGCTTCATGGGTCTCCACAAGACACTAAAGCTGCAAGATGCAGCCAGAATACCACCAGGAGTTCTTTGGTGCAATTTCTCTCTAGGAAGTCATGGCCAATGAAGATCAGTGAAGAAAGCAATGTGAACCAATGGGACAGTGCCAGCCACTGTCTTTTGGGTTATAGTTATACTATTTCTAAACATCAAGAGTCTCCTCAAGCCTCAGTTCCAGAAAAACAACACATGCCCTTTTGCCAGTTTCCAGAGAAATACCACAAGTCCGTTCTCAGCAAAACATCCTTTTACATGTTTGCTTCAGCAAAGTACAGTGATGAAGAACTCTGAAAACTAGTGACCAGGAAAGCCATTTGATTGGGACCACCTGAGTATCATTTATTTGAAATAAAATTTTCTCTAATGCAGAGGGCAAACAAAGATAAATGTGGATACATTTAATAATTAATGTGCTATGGACTCATTGGCCAGTGCTGGAAAAAACTTAAGCTTACGGAGAGTAGTAGGGGTAATGAATGTATGTGTGTGGTAAATTGCAAAGTAGGTCTCTCTGATGAACAATTTTACTTCAAATCTAAATGTATGGAGAGGAAAGGCTGGTAGTACACGAATAAAGACCAAAGACTGCACAGAGCACTGGTACAAACATGAATTATGTCAGCCTCAAGAAGGCATTGTGGCAGGAATAATTAAAATGCATATACAATTGTCCCATCATCTCACTTCAAGGGCCTTGTCACATGAAGAAAATACACAAAGTATACTCATTCATTTATTATATGATTACATCATCAGGAAAAACAACCAAAATGGACATGTTTTTACTAGCAGTTTAGAAACAAAATGATAACCTATTTGCGAAATTACTAACATGATATTCCAAGAAATCAAACCTATTCTAAAACAGAAACCATAACCATAAAAACTGATATGAGAACCTTTTGAGGATCACTCATCAGTGAGAAGAGGAGTAGATACAGAAAACTAATCATCTTATCACCTAGTTTGAAATAAGCAGAAACAGGCTAAATAATTGGAAATGAAAACATCTATAAAATAAGTGTGAACATATCTATATAATTTTATGTTCACTGAGAAGACTGATGATAGATAAATAGATGGAAAGGTAGATAGATAGATAGATAGATAGATAGATAGATAGATAGATCATTGATACATAGATAGATAGATGATAGATATCTTGATAGATACTTGTGTTGAAAAGAGCAGAAGAGCAGCTTTTAACAGGCTTTCAAAATATGCTCATTTTACTCACCTGTTTGATCATTTACATGCAAAAGCACACATCATTTTACTCACCTGTTTGATCATTTACATGTGAAAGCACACACAAATAGCACATCAACATGCTACTGTTATCTCCTGTTCTTCTACCCCAGTGGCCAGAAACTATTGTGGAAATTAGATATTAGTGTAGTTCATTTGACATACTGAATTTAATAAACTTGAGATCATGAATGCTATAACTATTGTAGAATATGTAATTTTGCTAACATTAAAATAATACATTAAATTTAAATTATATATTTGATCAATTCTGGCACAACTCCTTGGCACTAAATATGTGAAAAAAGTGTTAACAAAAATGTAAAATAAGTGGAAGTTATATCAGAGATAAACATGCCCAAATCCAACCTATTATTATTACGTATTTCTCTATTTAGTTGTGCTATATTTGAAATGGTACTTACTTGTGACAGTATCCGGATAACTTACAATGGTAATGAAACTAACTGAAGAACTACAACAAGTAGTTGAATGTTTACATTCTGATAATACAAGCATATGTATATACATTGATAAATAGAAGCATGGAGATTCTGACATACACGATTACATTACATGTATTTATTTTAAGCCATTTGAAACGTCTTGACCTTTATCCCTAGCACTATAAAATAAAAGAAGGAGAAGCAGTAAGTGTCTTCTGCATAGAACACATTGACTCAACATGACACACTGTCCTTCAGTTTACTACTAGGAAGTGGAGTTCTTCACACTATAAATCAATGCTAAATGAGAATCCATTATTTCTCAGAGCTAGAGTTTACAAATGAAGTTATTTAAAATAGCTTGGGTTTTATGATTGTATTAGAGAGATTTTTAAAGAAAGCATTCAGTTTCATTTAATTTTTATTATATTTTTTATAAGCTGTCTATGTGTTATGTTTAGAACATAAATGTTGCTAGTTTGGCTAGGAACACAGGGGGTTCATCCAAGGGGGAAGTTAGGCATGGTGGCTCATTAAAGGCTTCTCCACTCTCCACGGTTCCTCATGGCACAGCCCCAAAGACACCAGAAAATCCATGGGTTTTTACAGGCTTTAATGTCATGGCAGATGGTGGATGGATCTGGATGTACCCCTCTGAAACCTAGAGCAGACCTTAGTTAAATAGGGAGGGAGAGAAGGGGGAGGGGCTGGGGAAGAATGCTTAATTGGCCTCATCCTCTGGCCTTCAGGCATCTCACTAGTATGTAAATCTCTCTAGGGCCTGAGACCTGTACCTTGTGATTGTTGGCCATAGACCTCTCTGTGGGAGGGGTTGCAGGGAGCAGAGCCGAACTCCTGCCGTCCAAAAAGGGTCCAGGGTTCCAGACTTATACTCGACCAAGCACCTGCTGCTTCTCACAGCCCACTGCCCCACTGCCCCACACATAAACAAGGTTTCATTTTTTTTCTTATTCTTTCATGAGCAGCTACTCATTAAATGAGACCTGACATTTGAGTGAGCATTTTACATGTTAAATTGTATGCTATCTCCACTTCTTTGTACTTAGCTGATTTTCATTTTTTTCTTTAATATGATTTTGAAATTTAATGTAATATTTCTTATAAAATTATAGAACTAATATACATAATTTTTCAAGTTTAAAATTTATAAGTTAAACTCATCTACTTATGGAAATTTTTTTCTACAGGTGTCTGTTAACCTTTCATAAAACTGAATTTAATTGTATAAGCTAACTAGAATAGTTGTATGGAGTCATAATAAATGCAATTGAATCTCGTAAAAATATTCATTCTTTCCAGTTATCTTAACAAATTGCTTGGATAAGAGAGAACTGTTTGTGCCTGACCTAACATACTGTGGTAAGTTTACGCTCTGCTTCCTTCTGAACTTCTTTGGAGTTGCTAATATGATGGTTTATTGAAGACAGCCTGCCTGTCATGGAGGGTAGCTCTCATGGCACAGAGCAATTATTAGTTAAATGAATGACCCTTACAATTCAGTGTACATTTCTCATCGAAATATTAACGAAAGCATGATTAGAAGATTTTCACAGTGAAGAACCTCACTCAGGGCAACACAGAAGTTCTTAGTAAACTCCCATTACAAGCACTGAATAGATACACGTTTTCTTGTCAATTGCTACTCCATACAGTAGACCAAGGAACAAGGTGACTTGTTTCTAAAGTGTCACTCTGATTCCCCTACACTATTTTACTTTCTGGGTAGATGTTGTTTGCCTTGTTGCTCTCATCTGCTCACCCTTCTGACACCTCAAGTGACTGGGGAAGATAAAATAAACTTGTTATGAATATAATAGCCTCAGGCTGAAGACCAGAGAGTATTTTCCTTACTTGGTAAATGATCAGGGAAGAGTGTTTTTTACAGCAGGATTTTTTTTTTAAGTCTAATACTGAGTGACTGCTTGACCTTGATTACATGTCTAGCATCTTTTCCTTAGAATTCTTAATTTGTGGTCAGGTAACAGCATCCAATATATCAAAGATCTATTTCACTGAATTTTTACAAAGACGCCCTGACAACATATACCAAAAGTCTTTATAACAGGCAAAATGTGATAGTTACAATATCTTAATATAAGTAAGGGAAACATCAATGTTTAATTCACTTTTCTCTAACTATAACTTGTTTTGTTTCTCTTGCCATTTTGTCTGCAGCTGTTGATTTTTCATTTCCACTCCTGTTTTCTTTGTTAATCATTTCTATTTTTAATGCTTGTTTTTTTTTTTTTATTTCACTTCACCAATCCACCCTTGACTCTGCAGTCATCTGTGATTCAGCAGTAAGTTCATTACCAAAGAGACTGGTGAAGATTCAGCATCCCAATTGCTCCTCAGATTTTCCATTGGCTCTCATCCTTACTTTGGTATGGAACTCTGTTCCAGTAGGTCACAAGCCACACAATGATGGAGTAGATACTCCATTGAATCTTAACATATTCACATTCCCTGGGGCTCTACCCCATAAAATTTTTTACATTCCACAGAAGTTGCCTTAGTCATTGTGCATTGAATTAACTTTAATTTCTAATACAATAGGTAGAATCCAGTAAATTATAATTCAGGACAACTACACTGTAAGGGAATATATATTCTAAAATCAGAGCAAGAAGCAAGCTATTCATTTTTGATGTTGCTCACGTTAACTGATCAATATTTCTTGGCCATTGACTACTATTCAATTTTTCATGCATAAAATATTAGTAAAAATCCTTGATCTTGTTAAAAAGTAGATCTTGAGCCTAACCTTCACCTTCAAAGAACTCATTTAGAAAACTAAATCAAAATGCCACACTTTTATCATTCTTGTAAATATTTAATATATACTATTAGAAGTCACAAGAAAAGCTTAAGGTGCTTGCACCAACAATGACTTGTAAGTATCAATATGTGCTTTCATTAAATTATTTCAGCAAATTGACATCACTTTTTTTCTATAAAATGGTGAGCATAATCCACAAGGAGTAGTTTCTCATTTAAAACTAAGGTAAGGTGATCCAAGACTACTTAGTACATATATTCTCTTTTGGTACATAAGATTTTAAATCAGTTCTGATGTTTTTCTTACATATTTTATAAGATTATTTCTATGCATAATCTATGGGAGTTTAAGAATTGATGAGTACTCAATTCACCCTGTCTATATACACTGTTATTACAGATTAAATCATCCACGTCTTTAATCGTAGGTGGTTTCTTTCCAGTACCTAGGAAGTTGCAAGCCTGCTCTCTCTGTGATCAACTGATGAGTACTTAGGGAATTGAAACTAATTTTAACATTAGCCTAGCAAAATGTAATTAGGACAGCTAATCTGCTGAAAAATACACCCAGTGCAATCCTTATTTTATGTAATGCCATCCTAATGAAAGTTGCTTGTGTGTGAAATGCAGGAGAGGATCTGAAGGGTGTTTGCCAGCCTTTTATTTAATACTGTTTTCCTTAATTTTACTCTAAACTTGTTAGTAAAAGAATGGGTTAGGAATACTCTCTATTATTTCAGACATGAAATACATTCTTAAGGTGGAATTTTTACTGCAAATGTTCAAGTTTATTTAATAGAATTAATAAAAATAACAAATCTAGGCTCCAGTTGATTTTCTACAATGCTTTCTCTCTCTCTCTCTCTCTCTCTCTCTCTCTCTCTCTCTCTCTCTGTGTGTGTGTGTGTGTGTGTGTGCATGCTTTGTGAAAGCCATGAGTAGAAGCTGCTATGTTATCTATTTAGAAAAAGGTATCAGTATACCATGACTGTTACCAAGTTGTACTCCACTGCACAACTGATTGTGCATATGTTTATGCATTCCCTTGATGTATGCTTGGATTGTAGAGTGAAAAATTATAGAGACCATTTTATAAAATATATACAAGCTCACTAGTTCCAAGAAGGCAGAACTGAATGTAGGATTTCAGGCCTTCACTGCCCTGGGATACATCCCGGGAAGAGTATTAACATTCCTCAAGCCTCAGGGAAAAGAACCCACCTGTGGGTGGGGAAAGCCCAAAGCAGGAAGACACATTTCTAACCACAAAAAGATGCAAGTCACCTAGGTGGGACTTCGACTGGAGCAAGTGAAAAATAGTTTAACCTGAAATAGTCGGTAATAACATGGTAAGACTACATTCTTGAGAAGAATGAGTGTGCAGAGTGATTTTCACATGATCCTGTATCATTTAGGTTTGGGCTCCTCTGGAATGTTTTGCTAGTCTTATGTATCCTTGACAACCCCTCATCCCCCTTCCCACTCCCCTGGTTTGTGGTTTAAAAACCCTCCCCAGACTGACTGGCGGGGTCAAACTGTACTCCTACAGGAGTGTACAGTTTGAACACTGGCTGCCAGCTCTCTTCCCTAATAAACCTCTGCTGATTGCATCCAGGTACAGTGTCTTGGAGTTTGTGGGTGTTCTCGACTTCCCGATACTTGAGTAAGGGTCTCCCGAATTTGGGAGTCTTCAGGATGGCATTCAGATATGTGTTATTATAAATAAAAATACCTTTGTCATTCATGTCTGTCACTTTATTAATGTTTTGTAATTGCACTTCTGTTAGATAAGTCCATGGGAGTAAAGGAGTTAGGTACAAAGAGTACACATGGAAGGACCCATGGCTCCAGCTGCATACACAGCAGAAGATGGCCTTATCTGGCATCAGCGGGAGGAAAGGCCCTTGGTTCTGTAGTAGCTTGATGCCCCAGTATAGGGGAATGCCAGGGTGGTGAGGTGGGAGTGTGTGATTGGGTAGGGGAGCACCCTTATAGAAGCAGGGCAAGGTGGAATGGAATAGGGGGTTTGTGGAGGGGAAAAACCAGGACTTGGGATAACGTTTGAAATGTAAATAAAAAATATACAATAAAAAAAGAGCAAATGTCAACATTTTCTCTAAACTAGCTACACTATTTTCTTTCAAATGAGCCATATGTGCCATGCTGATTACTCTGATCCCACCACACCAGTAGTATTTAGTTCTGGTCAGTCTGTGGTAGGGAAGAGGGAGCAGTGTAGATGTCCCTGTGTCTTATCTTGTGGCTTCTTAATCTCCATTTCCTGTCAGTCTTGCTGCCCTGCATTTATTGGCTTCTAGCATTTTATCTGGTTTAAATTTACTCAGATCATTTTCTCGTATTATTTACATGTTGTTTACATGTTGTTTGTATGTTGTTTATATGTTGCCCTGGATGCAGGTGTTCCTGTTCTTTGCAGTGATTTAAATTTGTTTGCATTTTCCTCACCCTATTGCTCCTTATCTGTTTCTTGACTGGAGTTGAATGAGACTCTACTAATTTCCATGCTGTGGTCTGTGTGGATGGGGATGGAGGTGCTGGTAGAGGTAGAGAGGGGAGTTTCTTGAAGAGTGACATTCTCTTATTTATTTCAATAATCATATACAACCGTAGTCAACTAAAATTCAACGTAAGTATAACAATATGTTCTCTTTGTTTATTCATTTTGCAGTATATGATTTCTTTTAATGATTATGTAAAATTGTTACATTAACCTCGGTCTTAGTTATTAAGATAGCTCACATTACTTCTGACATAGCAGACATAATCAATATATTCCTAATAAAAAGCACGGAACATTTTTATCAATGTCAATAGTCTAGTTTAACTGGAAGGAATATGACTTTCAGATTCAAGAATTTAGAGTTTCCACAGAACCACATTCTTAGGATATAGAGTCTGGGAGGCTAAGACAGAAGAACTATGAGTACTGGTCCAGCCTGAGCTAGGTGAAGTCAAGGTCAATTCATATCAGAAAAAGGGACCTCTCAACCAACCAAACCAAGAATAAAGAGGAAGAGTTGATAAGCATATCATGCAGGGAAATGGTATTCATGAGGTGAAGGATAGTTCACTAATACTGAAACGAAGAGCTGTTTCATGCAGGGCTCTCTTTTTTCTCAGTTTCTCTGTTTCTCAATATTAGGATACATATCATACACGTAATCCAGAGGTAGTTATCTACACGCGCGAGAGGAGAGACTGAGAACCCAGTAACTGCTTAAATGAAAAGTTAAATGAGCTAAAAATTTCAATCCGATCTGGGGACCCTTGAGTGTAACTGGTATTCATTCCATATTGGAGGCCCAAAACAGCCAGAGTCTGACAGAGCAACACAGAGAATGGGCAGGCTCACTCAGAAGAACTATTTTTCTCTGTGACCTCTTTGATCTGGGCCTCAGAGAACAGTTACTTTTCTCTGGAAACCCCTTCATAGATAAATCCAAGGATTTGTCTCCTAGGTGACTGTAAATCCCACTGAGTTGCTAATCAACCAGGCTTGACAAGCACACTAAAACCTCAGAGGGAATCTTTGGGCCACTTCAGGTTTTCGATGGCTGTGACTAATTATTGGTGAAGCATATAATTGAAGAATCATACTATTCTTATAAATTGTCATTTTGAAAGAATACCATTTAGAATTTAGAAATTGTAGATTTAAAACAAACAGCATAGATCTTTAGGATTTTCTTTTCTTTTTAGTTACACTGAATTACCCTGCAGATCTTGCACTTCAGCATGTAAAGGAAACAAAGGCCTGAGCACTCTTCTGAAGAGGTTATTTATTTTTAACCCACAGGCATCTTTGAAGTACACTCTGTTCAGCTCTCATATTCCTGTTACATCTGCTTCATCCTGAAGCAGCTAAAACAACATACTAAAACTGGAAGTGTGACCTCTGGCTTCTTCCAATAAGAGCTTTTCATGTCTGACGTTCTCTGTGTTGCATTGAACATTACAGACTTTGAATCAGAAGCTCACAGAAAAAAGAGATTGTTTACTTCACTATTCAGAACTGAAAGGGCATGATCTTTGAGGTGCTAGAAGTACTTATTTTAATGGAATGAAATGGAAGACAGGGTAACTTCATGCTCAAGATTATTTAGCAGTAAGGAATTGTTGAGTTATTTTTAAAATTTTCATCTTCGTCTTCAAGTGTTATCAAAAATGTTGCAGCATGAAAATCTCCCTATAAAAGTAGGACCTTGGAAGAACAAATTATTGAAAGAAATAATTGCCTAAAGCATTCTGTTTGCTATAGTATCAAATACTGAATTAAAAAGATTATAATCAAACAATATTCTACTAGGACATACTCATATTAGGATATTTTGTTATAATTTATCCAAGAATATTCATGAGAAATAAGGAAAAATATTTATTAGGTGTGATGTGTTTGTTAAATGTTTAGTGTTTTAAATTAATACTTATACATTTGAAATTTTAATTATGAATTAAAGACATATTTATAAAAACAAAATAGTCATACACATGCAGACACGTACACACACACACACACACACACACACACACACACGTATCTCCAGATTGTGATTAAAAATAGATTAAAAATTTTAGAATACAGAGACAGACTTTCAACTCATATATAATTGAGACTGAATGGATCAATTTGCTATGAAAAAGGGGTGTAGATTTGTGGGTCCCACAGCTGCTCTGCCACAGGGCGTGACCCCTCTGGAAGGCAGGACATGAAAGTGTGATTGTGCTTATCACACTGGGAGTAGAGAAGTGCTGAGGCATCACTCTGGAGTGTGGAAAAGCACAGTCTGAAATGTGGGAAAGCAGGAGCTGCCTTGGGATTCCCAGGCAGGAAAAGAGGTTGGGGCTGTGGAGTTCTCAGACTGTTGGACATGTAGGCGCTACTGGGAGTCACAGAAGAGCTGAGAAAGGAGTTGGGGCCTATGGGCTAGGTCTAGCCCAAGGCCCATGAAGTGAGGTGGAGAAGAGAGCTCCAGCTTGTCTGGTGGCTTGTCCCCAGCTTGACAGAGGCAGGCTTGGTGGCAGTGGTGGTTGGGAGCGCAGAGAGGCCTTCAACAGGAGACTAGACTTCAGCTCTCTAGGAGAAGGCCTTCTCCATGCTCCTCATGGCTGATCTCAATGAAAAGATATGGTCCATGGTTCTGGGGCATTTATTGTAATGGCAAAAAGTAGATGTGTAAAACCATACCCTCTTCTCAGGGTGGGCTTGAGACTAAATACCTTTTACAGGGAAGAATGTCTGGGAAACTTTTTGACTTCAGTTCTAGGTACCTCATTAGTATGGAGATCTCTGTCTTGAGCCTAGAGACCACAAGTCAGTAAAGCTTTTCTTTTCCTATTGTCTTGGTCTGAGATGTAAGGGATGCCTCATCTATATGTAGAAGCGCTTGGGGTGTTGCCCTTATATGACTGATGGCCACAAATTAATGGGTGGCAGGGGTGCTGCTACTATGTGACAGGGACCAGATGCTGGGAGCAGATGAAGCTCCCATCTTGCTTTCAAGGTCTCTGGGCTTCAAGGCTTTATCTCAAAGGAGAACCAGGCTTCCTCTCATAGTCCACTGCCCCACAAAGGGTTTCCTTTAAAAGTCTACTTCTGTATTGATTATATTGCCCCAGTGAGTGGTGTAGCCGTGAAAGAGCTAGGAAGGTCATTTTTTCTATATTGTATATCTGCAAGTCAGTCAACTGGTGTTTATTGTGGGTTGGTCTTTGGCAGGGCATTCAAAATTGAAGTTCTTTGGTGAACAATACTCATTATACTGACTCCTAATCCTCACATTTTTATGACTTCAGGTTAATTAACAAATATCTTTACCATATGTGAATAATTTAGTGAAAGGAAGCTCCTTTTATGTTAGCACATTTGTTATTAATACAAAGCCAGTTAACATCAACAAGTGTATAAAGCTATAAAATATTGTAGATATCTCAAATTTATATTCACTTAATTTTTAATCACCTGAAGAATGAAATACTGTAACAGCCCGCTCTGTTCCGCAGGTCAGGGTCTAGCAAGAGAGAGAGTGGGGGGAAGAACGGGAAGAGACAGGAAGAATAGAGACAAGCCAGAGGATCTGTAGTCAAGACTTGTTTACTGTCTCCACCATACACACACCACTACACCTACTACTACTACACCACACCACTACAAGGAAATCCTGGGTGTTTATAAGCACAAGCAGGAGAACACCGGTGAAAACATTTTACAACGTGTACCATGCACCTGGGGTCACTAAACAGCAAAACAAGCTATGTGGGATAAACAAGGTATTTATTAGAGTGTGCTTCAGCTGTTGTAGGCTTTTGAAAACCAAGTCTCTTTTCAGGGTATGTGGCTCCAGATGGCTGCAAAGATGATAGCTGCTTTCTAGCCGCTTTCTGCTAAAAGTCTTCTCCCAACAAAATACCATGTGTGAACATTAGCTCAAGTGGACTGACAATCTAAGCGAGGAATGATACTAGATAAGAAAGCAAGTGAGATCATGCATTTTATGTCTTCAGTGGTCTTAGATGTGTCTGAAAATAGCAAATGGTAACCTAAGGAACCGCTGGAGCAGTGTATCATATTCTAAAAGCTCTATCCAGTACACAATCATTTAGTTGAAAAATCAAAACAACTCACTTAACAGGAGAAGGTATTTATAAACCATATCTTTGGCAGGGCTTTCAACACGTTTTTAGACAAAGCTGTAGTGTCCATGATCACTGTGGGGCAGGACCTGTGTTCCGTTTCATCACATTTTCCTTTATTTCAAAACTTCTCTAGCTTGCCCTTCTAATATTTTTCATCTTTCAATATTGTAACCAGCAATAGATTTATTTATTTTCAGGTGCCATTTGGGAAAGTTACTAAGAAGGCAGAGGTTTCCATTAGCTTTGTCTATTTGATCCCCTTTCCTCCAACCTCTCCGCCTCCCTCTGTGTGATGATGGACTGCTGTAAATACAATAGATGTAAGTGAAAATGGCTCATCTTAACCAAATTGATTCACTCCCCCACCCCTGGAAAATACCAACAAACCAATCCAAACATAATTGCAGCATTATAATATTTGAGTTAGAGCCTCCCACACATTATCTTTTAATGTGCTCATTAAGCTTGAGACTATGGATAGCACATCCCCTGTTCCATTTCTCAACTCCAAGTTTTACTTAGATAAGTGAACATTCAATTGGTCAACTCGATCTGAGAAATTTTATCCTCCTAAAGTACTCTATTTCCTGATGTAGGCCATGGTCCCTTAGAGGATAGCATGTAATTATAAGTGAACATTATTCTGTAAATACATATTTGTAATCGTATGTAGAAAATACACTGTTTACAGATTTCTTCGTTTCATATAGTTCAGCTAATCTTATATAGGAAGCATTTTCTCACATGGATTTTTCAAACTTGTTTAAGTTAATAAGAGTTTGTATCATTTTATGCATTTTAACTGATAAATTTAAGGAATTAATACTTTGAACTTTAGTGTAGGTTCATGTGTAGAGTCAACAATGTGGCTCATGGAGCTAGGGTACGTGCTGCAAGGTCTGATGATCCCTGAGTCAATTCCAGGGTTGTAAATGATTAAAAGAGAGAGCCAGCTCACATCAAATTGTCATATGGCTCTACACACATGCACGATGCCTTACCTGTCCTAACAAGCAGAACATTTGCACAAAAAACAATCATAATAAAATAAATAAAAAGAAAAAAGATAATACTCAAATGAAAAACTAATTTTTGAGTTTGAATTTTCAATAATATGTTTCTTTTTGCATAAGAATGACTTTTAATGATTTTTAAGGAACACACCTTTTTAATAGTATATTTTTATAGGTGGGAACAACAAATTTTATAATGGCTTCTCAATACAATTTTTTTTTTTTTTGCTTTTTGAAACAGAGTTTCTCTGTGTAGCCCTGGCTGCTCTGGAACTCACTCTGTAGACCAGGCTGGCCTGCCTGCCTCTGCCTCCCAAGTGCTGGGGTTAAAGGTGTACACCCCCCACTGCCCAGCTGAATATAATTAACTATATTTTCTAAACAATAGTAAATATTTTCTATTACAAGATTTTGCTACTTTATGTAGAAAAATCTACTTCCTTGTTCTTTAATTATAACCTAATATGTCACACTATTTGAGATGCTTTTTTCATGGTATCAGGAAGAATGTAGTACAAAAATGATGATTCGGAGATTAAAATAAAAATACAAAATTACCCTTTTCATATAACTCATGCCAATTTGACTCTAAATTTTCATATAGTCAAAGTATAATAGGTGTCAGATCACTTCCTTATAATTTATATTTATCCGTCATAATGTGGGATAGCAATTTTTATGATGTAAATAAATGGAATAATTAAATTTACTGTTATAATTTATAAACTTTCTGGTTATTAATTTTTTAAGGTTTTAAATGAGGAATCTTATAGAGATATTGGCAAATAGTATGCTGTATACTGTTTTGCAGACATAAATTTCTTTCAATTATATAGGTCTGACGCTGATACACAACCTCAAAAGATTAGTGGGACTCTCTAAAAACTTTGATGTTCGGTTCTCTGGATGGGTGCCGTGTAACACTGTAAAATACAAGTCAGTGTGGTTAGAGTTTAGTTTATAAGTCCTTGTTCCTAATACTAGTTTATCCATTGTCATCAGATAAGCCCTCAAATGCCTTGATGTTCGGTCATTGTAGAAAATTCATTTTTTTGTTTTTAGATAAGGTTTTTGGGTATTGACAATAATATTTATCTCTTGGAGTTTTTCTGTGACCAGCTGCAAAAGGACATGAAAAATGAGAGTTGTTAAGAGAAAGGCTATGAACTTCAGTTTTGTTCTATAATATACTGCAATGGGAATCTCGTAAATTTAATATGTTTCTTCTTTCAAAAGCATCACCTTCACTCAAAGTACATGACATTCATAAAATATTTACTTGTAAATAACTGGTTCAAATATTAAAATAAATTTACTGACTTAGCTATTAGAATTCTAAGATAATACATTCATAACTTGGAGTACCTGCCACATACCTTCTCCCAGTTAACTGATCACACACACCCTAGAACTGCTGAAAACATGTAGACTTAACTGAGGTTTCAAGTCAGTTGACTTTAAGGTTGTGAGACTATCTGCTTGGTGCTACCCTGGTCGTTATGAACAGTGATGGTAGAGAAATGGCCTTCACTGTTTGTATACTGAGAATTCAAAACTTTGAGGCATAAAGAGGTAGAAGAAGAGTCAGGATCTCGTGGAAGACATGGGAATTGTTACTAGTCCCTTCCCCACTAGGAAATAACATAGTGTCCACAGAACTTCCATTTCAACTTCATTATAGCCTGTGTCGGAAGCCTTTATAGAATGTTTGACTTATAGAACTGAGGTAACGAACACATGATATTTACAAGGCATATCTGTGGCAGGTTGTTATAAAATTGTAACAATCTAAGCCAGTAAGTTCACTGAAAAATTACCATCCCAGAATGGTGCTAAACACAAGTTTAAACGCTAAAGTTTGAATATGATATTGGAGTAAAATTGTGTCAAATTTTGTATTAATATTTCCCCCTTTCCCTGTTCATTCTGGTCTTGTGAAGGAGCCTGTGCTTTCTCATCCCCAAAATAATCCCACCTAGCATCTCTAAATATGGAATTGTCAGCAGTAAGGAGGCTCAGTTTCCTGATTTCAAGAAACAGCCGAGGGGACACTTCTAACCCTGGCAGTGTTCGCTCCAGGTTGTTGTTGTTTGTTTGTTTGTGTGGATTTTAATCTGATCAAATTAGCATCCAAAGTGTACTACTTTTCAGTTTATAACCATAAGTTAGTGAACCTTCTATCCAGTGGTAACCTTTCTTATCACCACATTGAAAGCAATTTACCTTTCTAGATAACTTTTGCAGACTATATATTTGTATCTTTACTGGCAACTCACAAGTGTGAGACCAATATTCAAAATTCTGTGCAAGACTGCTTTACCATTCTCTCCATTGGAGTACATGGAGCATTATAGGAGAATTTATTGATTTATTTATTTACAGAACTAATGACTTTTGTCCTAGTCTTTCCTTTAGATGAAACTCATTTTTAACTAGTATATATAAATTATTGATTCTAAGTGTGATCTTAAAATTACTCTGAGAATGTGGGTTACTCATAATGTTTTTTGAGAGATTGCTTAATAATTCCAAATACAATAAACAATAGATTTAACTTGTGCCTTTTCTGAACCCATAATATGATGATAATACAGCTGACCCTTCATATCTGTGAAGTTAATAATAAGTCTATGTTTTTGGAATAAAAGTATTCAGAAAACTAAGCATCCTGTATGTACGTGCGCGCACGCATGTGTGCGCGCGCGCACACACACACACACACACACAGAGAGAGAGAGAGAGAGAGAGAGAGAGAGAGAGAGAGAGAGAGAGA
>JANHMN010000001.1:118996662-119007927 GCA_030674055.1 Rhabdomys pumilio
AGAGAGAGAGAGAGAGAGAGAGAGAGAGAGAGAGAGAGAGAGAGAGAGAGAGAAGGGGATCATCATTCTTTTCTTGTTAACACAGAATAGCAGTTATTTGTAAAGTCTTACCATATATTAGATATGATAACAAATCTAAGTTAATCATAAGTTTATAGAAGGTTAGACATTTATTATGGGACACTTTAAATGAAGGACGGAAGTATCTGTGGAATTGACATTGATATGGATGGCCTCTAGGTCAAATTCAAATCAGCCTGAGGTTCAGTTGTACGATGTTCACCAATAATGCATCTCATAATAAATAGACTAATTCTTCCTTTTAACCCAGCAGCAGAGACCAGGGTCAAAGTTAGAGATTGGCAGTGAGAAGAAAAGGAGGGTGGCAGAGAGTGAGATCGAGAAGTTGGGGAAGGGGTAGTGAAAAAGGAATAATGGGAGAGAGAGAGAGAGAGAGAGAGAGAGAGAGAGAGAGAGAGAACTTGAAGAAGATTAATTTTTTATAATGGTGAAAACAATTTTGAAGTAAAAAAGCTAGGAACTGTCTTTATTAGTCAATTGAATTTGCTATGCAACTATTACTCCCCACCCCCAAATACAGTAAGTCTCTCCCAAATGTACATCAGTTCTGTGATTTGTTCCTCAGCATATTCCCTGAGGTGGGGCAATTATGAATTTACAAGAATACAGTTCTCTTAAATGCACAGGCACACATTTTCAATCTGTTTGACAGGTAGTATTCACCAGCAAGTATATTATATCTACTACAGAAGACAAGTCCTTATTAAAATGGGTGCAGAATAAATGTTGGGATCACCATGCATAACTGATATGTACTGATATTCTCAACCTGAATAAAGAAAACTTGGGTTAGAATTTGGTATTCATTCTCATAAAAAAAAAAAAAAGCACAGTAGAGCCATTGGTAATACAAGATTATAGATAATAACTTTTCTCCCTCAATGTTCTAAAAACTTGAACTGTTTAAAACAAACAATGATCCTTAGAAGTGAGCCCTTGCTTTCTAACTACAAACTATTAAGTGTTTAATGGAATAAAAAGGAAGAAAGCAAATATGCCTGATAGCAGCTCCCTCTTCTGCCTTACTGCTGACCCCTTGAATGATCTATCTATCTATCTATCTATCTATCTATCTATCTATCTATCTATCTTTCTAATTTTGCCAGTGCCAAGTGAGACTCATTATTGAGCTGAGATTGAAGCAATTGCTTATTGTGGGATAGTTGGAAGCATCCAGAAGGAAAATGGAGTTGTCTAAACACTTGCCTAGCTTGAACTTTTAAGATCTCAAAGCCTTTCCTCCACATTGGCAAACTTTCTCTAACAAGGCCATACCTCCTCTAATAAGGCTGCACCTCCTGATAGTGCCACTCCTCATGGTCCAAGCATTCAAACACATGAGTCTATGGAGGCCAATTCTTCTTAAATCACCAGAGTAAATGATAGAGAAACTTAGTCTCTGTGTGGGATATTGATGGCTCTAGTGCATACATGAGATTATTAGAAAAAAGAACCGTCCTTCATGAAGCAGAAGAAAGGGATGTCATGAGGTTTCTAAATTGTTTCTGTGAAATTTATATTCCTGATATTCAAAGGTTAAGCATTTTAAGTAACTGTTTAAGTTTCAGAAGTTGGATTTTTCTAGGATTTCTTTCCTAACGTTTGTTGAGTAGCAGTAATTTTTCAGTCATAATACTAGGAGAAACTGTCATCACTAAAAATTACTATCAAAAATAAATGACAAGTCACAACACATGGTTACTTAAGTCATTCAGAAAGCTAATTCATACTTAGCATACACCATTCCAGTATTTATAACACAATGCCATTTACTAATATCGATTGTATTAAAAGTTTAAAAATATATTTTAAAATATTCACATATTTTAGGAGTTAACATTTCCACCATATCTTACAATGTTAGCCAAGCCATGTCATGAATATACTTTCTCTTTAAATATATTGTTTTTACATTTTCACTTTAATATTTGTTTCATAAATCTTGCTTGCAAATGGCCTTATACAGCTTTTGTTAAGAAATGAATTTATTTCTGTTAAAGATTTAAAACCAAATTTCTTAATTTCAAAAAAGTTTGAAATTAAGCCATATGCTACTGACTGTGAGTTCTTCTTTTTCTTGTTTTGTAAGTGATGTTCTAGCACCCAAGGTGTGGAAAGAACTAATGAGGACTAAGCAACGATATTTAATGAGGTTATTGCATAAGATTGAGTTTAAGGTGTTTGTGAAAAATATGACTGTTGACAATTTTATTTTCCATTTAACCTTCAACATATTTATGAAAGCATCGAAAAACTCTGAATTTAAATACTTTTAAGCAATATTACAGTTAGACAATGGAGTATTGTGCTAATATATACTATCAGGAACCTGGAATGAATGTGGCAGTAATCTTCTTGAAAATATCAAGAAGTAATTTGCTTCATGAAACACAATGCAGTTTTCATTTTACTTTAAACAAAGTCTTCCAGAGGATCCATTCTTTTGTACTTTTATTAAAGTGACCTTTGCAATGTAATTTATTGTTACTCTCTGAAGGCAGTCATTGGATTATTATATTTAATAAAAAGTAGAGTTCAACATATTTATTTTTTTAAAAAAATGAAGACATAACTGAAACCTATATTCCTTATATTTGTTGACAATATACAGATACACATACAGGTTGATGTGCCACATGCAGTTATATATAAACTGCAAGGATAAAAGTCAAGGTATACTTATTAATAAGAGTACTTGTTTGAATCTATATTATTGGTTATTTAAGTTTATATAGACTCTTCTGTAGACCAAAACACATTCTGCCTTGGAAAGCAGCAGCACTATTGTGGGGGAGCTCAACCATCAGAAACATGTTGCATAAATGGGTAAAAATCATTATGAAAGTGAGCATTGGGCTGCAGATGGGGCAGCTGTTGTTCTTTAATTGTGACTAGATTAATAAAATACGGTTTTTACAATTCATTTCAAACTCATCAGTAAGGAATACATTTTAGTGCCTCTTTGGGTGTCTTCTGGATAATAAATTCTTGCCTTTTGAGTGTAAGTATTTGGCTTGAAGTCCCAGATAGAAGTTTATTAAAAATTATAATAGTTCTTAGAGACTATAAAATGAAATGAAGTGCACAGAGTGTGTGTTTCTAGTGCTTGACTCCAAGACGATTTTTACATGACTAATTTCAATAGTTTCAACTTAAACAGTCTGTTGTTGAATTTAAATGATTATTACATATTGGACTAGATAGTGAATATATCATTTTGAGTAAGAATTTTCTTTCATCTTATTAACATTTTTTTTAATAATAAAATAAAATATGTGCCTTCTAGTAACATGTTAGACTAATGACTGTAAATCCAGTAACATTAAGTGAAGCATGCTGGTTTTTAGACACAAATTATAAGAAAGTATAGTTCTTGTTACACTTTATTTCTTTAATAAAAAACAGCTATGAGAAAGATGGTGTTAAATGATGTTTAGCAGATGATAAAAATATGTGTTGTTTAACACAAAACTATTTGGAATGTGACAATATTTTTATAGTTAGAGTTATTCTAATAAACATGCTTCCTTCTGAAATAAACACATCCAAATGCCTGCTTATATTCTATGTTACTGAGTTGCCCCCTCCTAAAGGTTCAGGCTTATAACTAACTAGTAGTACAGTGAAGGACTCACAGCAGTGGGAGAGACAAGTAACAGTGACCTCAAGCTTCATAATTTTTATCAGAAAGTGGTCAACAAGGAAGCTGTGGCTGGTGATTGGCTTTCTCTCTCTTCAGGACATAGTAAAATGTGAAGGTGTTGAGGGGAGCTTATCATAACAGAATTCTCACTGAAATAAACAATACACACAAGCTAAAGAATGTTCTCTCCTCCTTTCTATAACTATAGAAGATATAAAAATCCTGATGCTATTCAAAAAAGAAGTAGAACCCTGAGAGGTTCTGTGACCATTCTCCAATCCTCAAATTTCTGGCTTTCACATGGAGGCTAAATGAGTAGTAAGTTGAAGAACGCTGAGCATAGAGGACCACTGAAACCATCTCACCAATTTTCCTAGGCATAGTTCATTCTAATGATCTTCCTTCTTCAATTCCCTACTCATGACCTGTCAGCTATGTACCAGACTGATGACTGACTGTCTATAGACCTTTGTTATCTGGACAGAAGCAAGCACTGTGGCTTGTAGTCCCCATTTCTCTTATTTCTAGGAGGCTAGCTTCATAAACAATGCTGAGAAATGAAATGGAAACTTCTGGTTTCTTTGGAGAGTCAGATATGACAGATGATGTTTTGATGGGGCAAACAGGTAACTGGATGTTTTGCTGGGGCAGATGTTTTGTTAAAATAGTCACATAAAAGAATGTTTCACTGAAGCAGAAACAGGTGAAAGGATGTTTTGGTATAGAAGACATGAAAGATCATGTGATGTTTACAAAAGAATATAAATCTATGACCCCACAGACACTGGGAGCTTGAGCACTGGTTTGCTTGGCTCCTCACTAGTCTGCTCACAAGAGGCATGTATTGGCTCACCTTATGTTTCTTTGCTGGGCTTCAGTTGTGGTGACATTCTACAGTGAAACTCGCCAAAGAACTTCTGGTGAGGTTCTTGTGTCTACTTGCCTCTTCCACAAACTGAGGTTGGTTGGCAAGCCTCCTGGTTTCTTCTGGATTGAATTGCCCTTGCTGATTCCTGTGTGGGATCTGCCAAGTGGAGTAGAGAGTAGCTGTTGACTCATATTAGGTATTTGCTTTTGAACTAGACTTAATACAATGAGGACTGGAATGGCCCCAAATATTTATTTCTAAAAAGTTTCACTTTCCCTGTATCCTAATAACCTTTCTTTTTCACTACTGTTGGTAGGTGGTGGGCTAGAGGGGAGGTTGCACCATTTTAAAATAGGTTGAAAAAATATATGCCTACAGAGAAATGGTCTAATTTTGTATCTAATGTTTATCTAATAGTGTATCCAATGCCAGGGCTCAGCAAGAGTGCAATTGCCCAAAAGACCCATGGTAGACTGCCTTACTGAATCCTCCTCCTCCTGCACCTCTTCCTCCTCCTCTTTCTCTTCTTACTTATCTTCCTCCTCTTCCTTCTGTCCCTCCTTTTTCTCTTGTACCCCTCCTTTTATTCAAAGGAAATTTTACCCTACTATAAATTCATCCTGACCATAGTTTCCCCCTCCTTCTATTCTTCCCCGTTCCTCCCTTCCACATTCCCCTCTTACCCATATTCACTGATCCTCCATCTCCCATAAAAAAGAATAGGCCTCCAAAAAAGAACAACCAAACATGACAAAACAAAATACAATGAGACAAAGAAACCCCTCCCTGACATGAAAGCTGGACAAGGCAGTCCAACAGGAGTAAAGGAGTCCCAAGAGCAGGCATATATGTTAGACATGCACACTTTCACAATTAGGAGTCCCATAAAAACACAAGCAAACAGTCACTGTATATATGCAGAGGACTTGGTGCAGACCCATGCAGGCCCTGTGCTTGCTGCCTCAGTCTTTTTGAGCCAATATGTACCTAGCCAACTTAGTGGACTGTGTTCTGGTATCCTCCATTTCCAGAGACTCTCACAGTTCTTCTGCCCCCAACTTCTGCAAAGGACAGTGGAGAAGTTCCACAGGCATCTTACTTGGTATTCTGGCAGGTGTGATCTGTGTTTGTGCAAGAGCTATCAGCCTATGTTGGGGCTGAGACACCCCACTGGGGGTGGAGGTCAGGGAAGATGGCATGGACAAGGAAGCTGCACATGGTGTTCTGTTGCAGTTCTAGGCATTTCCTGAGAATTGGGTCTGAGAGAATGAAGAGAATGAGGATGGCCCTGGGCAGTATTCCTGGTCTTTTTGGTAGTAATGGCCAGTGGTTGAACAGAGGGTATATGCTCATCTAACCTTGAGTGAGGTAATAGAGGCCAGAAGTAGATGGCTATCATTTTCCTCTTATGACATTCTTCCTATGATTTTTAAAATTTGCTGATACTTTCTCCAGTTACATCCCCTGAATGACAAAGCCATGGTTCTTTCACCATCCCAGAAAAGCTTTGGGATTTGTTCCTCCATACATGAGTGTGCTCATTCTTTCTAATGGCAAGCTCATCTGGTTTAGTTTTAGGATACATTAACATTTTATGACATAATCTGAATAGTTTAATGCCCATTGTGATATTTTGAAGTCCTCATTTCAATTATTTCCATTTTTTTTAACTTTTCAGGATTTTAATTGAATAATGCAATACAATTTCCTTTTAGATAATTTGCCTTCAGATTAAGGTCTTAAAAAACAGACAAATTAATAAATGTTATTTATAGAATGCATTAGTACATGCAATATGTTACAGATCAATTTATCCAAAATAAATATTCTTCTGCTTTTAATTTTAAAGTCACTTGAGTAGGTAGCTTTGAAGATAAAAGGTATAAAACATGAATTTACTCATTCAAGGCTGAAGGACTTTTAGCCTCATGTCATCTGTGATAATCTAGAGGTAAATTTAACTGTATTAAATAGATACTAGATGTCTTTTGATCTCATTATAAATATATGTATTCATTATAAATTCAGTAACTTTCTAAAAAAGTTTTTCCAAAAAATATGAAGAATAAGAGAAAAAAGGTATATGTGTGTCTCTTTGTGTATGTGCATATGTGTCTATATGTGTGTCTGTGTGTATGTGTTTGTGTTGACCAGTGTGGGCATGTGTGTATGTGTGTATATGTATGGAAGAGAGAGAGGCTTACTGTCTTCTGATTTGCCTATAATTGAGAGTAGATAGATGGGCATTATGTTTAATGGTTTATGTTGTTTTGATGCCCTTGAGTAAGTTATCATCTTCCTGAACCTATTTCTTTTTCTATAAAGTGTGATTTTAGCAAAAATCTCATGGGACAACAATAATAATAGTAGAGTTCCAGTTGTGTTTATTTAAATTGCATGTCAGATAGGCTTCTATTTAAGAAAAGACTATGATGTGTTTCACAAATCAGAAAATAGGTGACAGATGGAAAAACTACTTTAGAGTGAGTTATTTCTTATGATATACTAGATAGACATTTGAAGGAATATTTGATTGTCATGTATGTATACTGTATAAATATTTAACCTCATGATAAGGTCTATATTTGTTTATAATTTGTGAAGCATAGAATATGTTCCCTCAAACTAATAATAATCCAACATCAAAATGAGTTCGTCTTTGAAATGATTTCTTTTTAAGATGATATTTTTCTCTATTCCACAACTTTCTAAGCCTGGGTTCAGTCCTTGTGACCCAAAAATTGATTAGGGAGGAGTAGATATTGCTTATGTAACTAAAATAGGAAAATTTTACTCAAATAACTGATATGGCACTTACTTACATAAAAGTTATTTAATTGAACATCCTCTGAAATTCACCTTCTCATGGCTGCAGGCAAGGCTCTGAATCTGAGTACTTGTTTTATGTATGCTGTGAGTTGACTACAACTGTGTGCTTTTACATTTCAAAGTAGGTTATGTGAGAGATAACTAGGTAATTCTTAGTTTACCTTTAAAAACTCTAAGCTCTATTGATTATTGCAGTAAATAAATATTGATATATTAATATTGTAATTAAGAGTTCATATTTTGCTTTTTAATAGCAGAATATTATTATGTTAGTGACTGACTAATAAAAGAAGATATTTAATATTGAAATAACATAAAACATAAAAATCATACTGTATTCATATCAATTTGCAAATGGTAGGAGTACTGCTTACTAGTTATTGAATATAATAAATATTCAGTTAATAATTACTGATTATATTTTACTTGTTAATGAGGTAGATCTTATAAATTACCTTTGAAGCACCCCAATACTTGTGTGGTAGCTTTGATGGAATGATGGTTCCATTTTTGTCCCAAAGTTCTACTAGAGATCATTTCAAATTTATTATGAACAATCGTGGAGTAGATACTATAAATAGGAAGGAATTTTCAATTTCAATGTCACCTTAAAGTTTGAACACTTGACATCACTTGGGGAATTGTGGTTAAAAAGGAAGACTCTGGGACTTCTAAGGTGGCTCAAAGAGTGAATCAGTTGTCATGCAAATCTGAGGGCCTGAGTTTCATCCCTGGAATCAATATAAAGGAGAAGGAGAGAACAAGTCTCTGAATTATACTATTACCTTTAAACCTGTGTTCTGGACTGCATGCCCTCACACCAAACACATTACCCACACAAAAGTATTACATTTTCAGTAAAATGTAATTTCCTGTATCCACTCATTAAGATTTTATTGTAGAGAGATTAAGAATCTGCCTTTTAAAAGTATACAAATTTAATGAGTAAATTTACTTTTTAAGCATACATTGAAGGTACCCATTCATTCTCTAAATACTTGCAGTGAACCAATAGTGTTGACTGGAGCTTGTTAAATATCCCCTGCAGGTAGACATCCAGTTCTCTGCTAATGCAGATCAACAGCTTCTCCTCTCTCTCTCTCTCTCTCTCTCTCTCTCTCTCTCTCTCTCTCTCTCTTCATATAATCAGTCACTTTTATTTAGCCCCATAATCTTCAGTATGGATATTACAAGTAAAACTGAAGTTTAGCATATGTAGATTTCCATGTTCAACATTCTTTTTTTATTGGATTGGTTTTTTATTTATATTCCAAATGTTATCCCGTTTCCTGGTCCTCCCCGAAACCCCCTATCCCATCCCTTCTCTCCCTGCTTTTATGAGGGTGTTCCCCCATCCACCTACTCCATTTCTCTCTTAATCATAACTCCCAGGGCAGCAGCATCTCTGTTGCTCACTTGACCGTAGTCTTGAGAGAAGCCTAGGAGAAGAAAATAAGTGACTGGTCCAGCAGATGTTCACCTGCTCAGTATTACACCACACAGAAAGCTATGATTTTCCACTTTTAGTAATTAACTCAGTTTTAATTCTATAGCCATCAATCTTATTTCTCTGTTTACCTTTCATTCACATAGGTAACTGTTTTTGTGATATATCACAAAATCAATATTATTAGAATATTCATACCCATGCCTACTAACAATAATGACACCATTGCATTTCTTCTACTAAGGTTGGCAAATTCTCCTTTAAGAATGCTAAATATGAGAATCAATCTGTGAATATCTACTAAATGGCTCAAATCAAGTTAAAATATTTTAAAAATAATTTGTAATAGAAGTAAAAATTACATTGTTTCCCCCTTCATTTCTCACTCCAAACACTCCTTGTTTCCCACGCTCTCAAGTTTATAGTATCTTTTACTTTTGTTATTATCTATATGTACTTTATATATGAAACAATATTACACACACACACACACACACACACACACACACAGAGTCATACATGAGTGTGTATTCCCAGACATATAATTACAACTTGCTGAGTCTGTTTGTATTTGTATGTATATGGCTTTACAGCTGACTACTCTGCACTGGCCAACCTATCATAAGGCTCAATTCTGAGTCTAGTTCTCAGCAGTCATCAGTTGTCTTTAGTTTTTTACTTAGTGGTGAGAAACTATTTTCCCATTAATGTCTGTTGATTTCTCTATTGTTTTAGCCCTGTTTATGTGTCCGTTCCTAAGAGAGACTCTTTCACAGTGAATTCCTTGCTATTCTGCCTCTTAAAAAAATGTTCTGTCCTTTATTCCTTAATGCCTTCTGAGTTCTAGTTGCAAGAGCTGTGATATATAGGTATCCTTTGGTGACAGCCTCACCATGATCTGTTGATCTCTGGATTGTGTCCAGTTTGGTCTGATGGTCTGCATTTGCTGTAGAGAGAGGGTTCTTTGATGAAAGGGGATATTTATACTTACCGGTGAGTATAAGGATAAATAAGATTTAGAATGTAATTAAAAATTATGTTAGTTTAGCAAAGTGAGAATAGTAGAGTGTATTCTGATGTCCATGATCTCACTGGCCGCATGAAGCTGGCTGTGTCCAGTACCTGCAGAGTTTGACATAATTCAGTTGACAGACTTTGGTTACCATCAACATGTCAGTGCTACTTCTTGCAGGTTTACTAATACCCTGCCATGCTGTTCACTGCCATGTGTCATAGGTATTGGAGCAGGGTAGCACTGTTTAATTGCCTCCCTCTCTTGGCAGATTGCACAGTGTATTCTTGTACCACAAAGGATAGATGGCAGGAAAGAGGATTTTAGTTGAGTTCCAGTTTAACATACAAGTTCTGTGTCCAGATTTTTACAAACTCACTTTTACAAAAATTTGTTCATATTTTTAAATTATTTTGCAAAATGTAATATGTGAGTAACATATTTGTATCATTTGAATCTTCCTTTAATCCTTTCTCTTCTTGCAACCCTTCTCATGTCCCTGTGATCCATATATATTATATAGATAAATTATAACTATATATTATGTATAATAAATATTGCTACTTGTTATAATTAATATATAAATATGATATAAAATATATATTTACACATAATATTCTGTGTTATATAAAATATAAAATTCCATATATTATATAATGTATAATATATACAATATATTTCAATGTATATATTACACATATAATGTAATATAAGCAACTGGTATTAAACAGATATAATATATAGCTAATATACTATATTGCATATATAATGTATCATGTATCATCAATAATATGTAATGTGTATACTATATAATACTTATAGTATAATAATAACAAACACCTACTGAGAGAAGATGAATTAATTCTCCACAAATATGAGCTGTTATCACTGCAAATATAAACAATAAGTAACACTAAGTGGACTAAAAGCCTCTATTTTCTTTGTTTATTTCTTTGTTTATTTATTTATTTTGTCAGCAGTTAACTGCTTTTACCTCTTTATCTAGGGATGACATTCATAAATTTCTCTCATCCACATTCCTCTATCAAGTAGATTTGACTTTGTTAAATCTTGTTTATGCAACCGTATTGAGATTTCATGTGTGTAGCTTCCCTGTAATATAGGATAAACAATCTCACAACTGGCTCCCTTAATTCATTGGTTCTTTTAATCTTGTCAACCTGTTTCTGGGATGTTCCCTTAATTTTATATGTTAGGATTTGTTGTAGACATATTCATTGGTCCTGTGCACATCATGGTCTGTTCTTTGCTGTGGGGTTCGAATAAGAAATGCCCCCATAGAGTCATACATTTGGGTGCTTAAGTCGCTAGGAAGTGGCAGTAACTGAAATGATTGGAAGGATTAGGACTTGTGGCCTTGTTGA
>JANHMN010000001.1:119007937-119028874 GCA_030674055.1 Rhabdomys pumilio
TTTCAGTTACTGCTTCAGGATCTGCCTCTATGCTAGCATGCTACCTGCCATGATGACAATGGACTGAACCTCAGAAGCCCTGTGCAATTCACCAATTAAGTGCTTTTTCTCCTAATGCCTTGTCCATAATGTCTCTTCACAGAAATGGAACAGTAACTAAGCCATCTAAATATGACCAATTATGGCCTTCTGTGATGGGCTCCATTGGAAAGTAGTAGTTTCATTGATAAGGGCAAAAGGGTATACTTATTTTTAGGTTCTCCCCTAATGTCATGACCTTACTGAACACAGGTAGTTGGCATGGTTTCCAATAGTAGACATGATTAAGTGAGCCTTAAGTACAATTAGACCGTTGTCTGATACTGCCAAGATAAAATGACACTATTGTACCTTCAGGGATATCTTTCCATGCTTCTAATGTTTGTGGTTTGCAGGTACAGCAGATAGGCAGGACTATATCACTTTTCTTTCTTGGCAGTTTTCGTATCAGCTCCTGGTACAATGGGAGTTAGTCCTCAGGGCAAAAGATGGAGTACTATTAAGCTGAAAAGGAAAATGAAATCATAAAATTTACAGGTGAATAAATGGAAGTGGAAGTTACACTGAGTGACAAACCCCATACCCAAAAGTACAAATGATGCATGTTTTCTTGCATTTGAGGAGTTTAGCTGCAAATCTTCAGATGTAAGTATATAATTTCATAAACCAGAAAATTACAGGGAGTCATGGCGTATGTGGGCACAGAGAGTACTTTGTTATACATTTTATACTCAACGCGAATGCATGTTTATTTAATTCTATCCCTACATAGTACTTGGGCCTAGTGGAAATTTGATACCATTTTGTTTTTGTTGCTGTTTTTGTTTTTATTTGTTCCTTTGTTTCTAAACTGTATCTTCCCTGAATTGCTGTGACACTGCTGACTTCTGGGTGTTTTCTGTCCATCAATTATAATTCTCAGGACTGAGCAGAGGCTCTTCTGTGCTTTCTATATTTGTGCTTTAGTACTAGTGATTAATCTGCATCACACAGCCTACACAATTGCTTAGGAATGTTTTGATGTTTTTGTTCATTATACTTTTAATGTTTTCTATCACATACTCATTGTTGATGGTAAGACAATTGTGATGATCTATTGAGATCAGTTTTAAATGTAAACTTGATATAACCTTCGCAATTCAAGATAAAAGCTTCAATTAATAGATTACTTAGATCAGGGAGACCTGTAGGCAAATCTGTGGAAATTTTCTTGGTTGTTAATTTACGTAGGAAGACATAGTCCACTGTAGGTGGCACCATCCCCTATGTTGGACATTGTAGTTTATGGGAGTGAATGAATCTGGTGAGCAAGTGAGGATCTATTCACTTATTCTGTATTTATTCTTAACTTTGTATATGATCCTGTTAGAGTCCCTGCCTTGCTTCCCCCAGTGATAATACTGTAACCTAGATGTGTAAGTCAAATAAAGCCTTCCTCCTCTGAGTTGCTTTGTTTCATGGTGTTTTATCACAGCAACAAAAATGAAACTAAAACACCTCCTGTATCTAATGATTTTGCTAGGACACCTGTGCACAATTAAATATAATTTTAGCTATGCTAATTTCACAAACACACATATATACCATATAATTATGCAATTTTCATTGAATTTTGTATTTTGAATAGGCTATTGTGGAGTAGATATTATAACTCATATTTTTATCCCAGTGTCTTCTTATTAATTTGAAATAAAATATATGAGTTATTGTGATAAATAAAAGTGAGAAGACTTTTTATAAGAACTCCATCTTCTATCTCTTACTGTATTTGAAATTAGGTCACATACATATGAGGAAGCCAAGTAAAAGAAAAGCATACTACGTTTAAGGTATTCTGCTAGTATAGAATAATCTTTTTTAATAATAATAATATTATTATTAATTATTATTATTTTTATAAATAAAAATTTATTATTTTTATTTATGAAAATAATATAAATAAAAATAATAATGTGCTAGTATAGAATAATCATTCTAGACAACAGAAATTCTTGACTGTAAGCAAAAGCAAACACTTTTGGTGGAGGTTGGTTTTGCATGTTAATGGACTTGCTATAAATTGTTGCTAACATTTACTTCCATTTCCCCACTCCTTTAGACATTATAGCATTGTTCTTAACCATTCTGTGTAGCTGACCTAATGACTTATCTCCTCTTCTCATGATACTCATGACCTTTAGTCCTCTTAGAGAAGCACTGATACATCCCAATATGAATAATTTCTGAAAGAGGCAAGTTTTCCATCTCTACAGTGCCTGAAAATTTCTGTACAAATAGAGACTTGTAAATTCATTTTTTTAGACACAGTTGATGTTGTCTACAATTATAGTGAGATACTTCTACTTTTCTTTGCAATTTAATTGTGTAAACTAACTCAGAACTCTAATAGATCTTGTAAACAGTAATCATATACTCAAGTTATTGTTGTAAAATCTGTTTCCTCCATTCCCAATTATCCTATGACATAGCAGGTTTGAGCATTAATTGAGCATCTGATAGGTTGGCTGCAAAATTTGAAAAGTATCCTAAGAGAGAATTAAATAAATTAATCAATATTTCTTAGACATATAGAAGTCTCATGACACTTTTCAAAGGAGAAGAAATGCTTAGAATATCATGTGGAAATGGTGGTTTTTATGTAAGAGAAATAATGTGAACTTTAAAGTGCTGTCAGAAAGGAGTTTATTCTTATTGACTGACATGTTTCTTTTAAGCTGTAAGTAGAAGATCTTCAATATATAAAACAACTTTACAATTTTTTCCCAATACAGCCATTAAATAAATGTAATTCAATATATAAAATCCTGAGGATCATAAGTACTCAGTGGTAGATTTAATGTGTAAGGGTGGCTTTATTCCAAGTTCCAAGAAAAAATATATATATATATATTGCTTCTTACTATCTATCTATCTATTCATCCATCCATCAGTCCATCTCTCTATCATCAACAAATAACATATCTATAATCTATCAGTCATCTACATTAATCAAAAATGGATTTTATATCTATCATTGATTTACCATGTATTTTTATCATTTATATATTATTTATTCATCTATTACCTGTCAATCATCCATTTGACAATTATCATCTATTATATAACTATTTAGCAATTGTCATCTAATTATATATATATCAAATATTTCATGTACTATCTATCTATCTATCTATCTATCTATCTATCTATCTATCCATCTATCATCTATCTAATCACCTATAATTCATCAAAGCAAAAAACCCTGAAGAACAAATATCTTTACTGTTTCTGTCTCTTTTTAATTACTTGTCATTGCTTGATAAGTTAAAATCCCTTTAGCTCATAGTTATAGCAGTCCGTTCTAGTCTGTGCTTTAGAGCAAAAATAAATAATGAGTAACTTCCTGACTAGTCCAAATACTGTATTTTGTGAAAATTCTATTTATGTTTCATGTCGCTAAAGTTTTCTTTTTCTTTCTCCTGTTAAGTGTTAACTAGTTTCACCACAGACTTGATGGCAATGATTCTTTATTCCTACCATCACAGTGTCATGGCCACCACTATCTGGCTGTGGCTGTGACTCTAAGCTAGGTACATGTGTTAGAACAAGTACTTGACCAGCTGTATCCTACATTTGGTGGCTTTGTTACTTTTGCCATGTCTCCTGCTGAGAATCAATGAACAAAGTTAGTCTTGACAGGCACTCCTATAGTAAATTATACAAATATAGTAAATTGTAGCTTATCTACACCATTTCTTTGACACTCTGATCTACTTTGGGACTGGAATTACACATTGGCACTTGGTGGCTTGGAGTTTGTCTGATCTGCATGCATTGGAAGCTCTGTGGCTGCCCCCACATCTGAGTGGTTTCTCCCCTTGGCATTCTCTCATAGTAGGTACAAGATAACACATTTCAGAGAAAGTGAGACATAATTAATATCTTTTAATTACTTTGAAAGCTTGTGAAGAAACCAGAGTTGTGATAGCCAGATCAAGTTATTATGGCCAGGTGGTAATAATTGTTATTATACTCATCTAATTAGGAGTTTCTCAAATCTCAATGTGCATTACAATCACTTGAAGTTCTGGTAAAAACACATTTTAATGAGGTCTGTCTCTAGGGATTCTAGTTTACAATACAGTATAATATCTGGGGTTCGCACCGTTCTCCAGTAAAGCTGATGCTGTAGTTTTTGAGAGCACTCTGCAAAAATGAGTTGAGATTACATGAAGCCACAGTGGTTAGAACTGTAAAAAAAATATAGAAAATATCCAGTGCTTATAGTAAAACCACTGATTTGATCTGCTTGTTTTCAAAATTATGATAGGATTGAAATAATCATAAATCATATAATTGCCACAGCAAGAATAAGCTACATTATTCTTATAAGAATAAGAATAAGAATAAGAATAAGAATAAGTGGAAGGGATAGTTGGTCTTGGAAAATCTAGGCAAGCCACATAAAACTGAAACAGCAAAGTAATAGACATGCAGAGTATAAAATATGCTTTTCCAAAAAAAATGTGTGAGATCTTGTGATATAGGAAAGATTATGAAAGCAGAATTTTTCAGTCATGAATGCCATAAACAGTTTATTGTGTGCATTCTAAATTTTGTGTAGCAATAGAACCTGGGAACATGGCTGATCAGGTCAATAGCTATTTCCTGGAAGAGCTTTAAGGGTGGATCAGAGCATCAGAGAACTTCAGTTCCATATGCAACTGCAGAATTGGAATGTGTAACTCATGGCTGCTTTCTTGTAAATATCAAACTGAAAATGAAATTTATGTGATTAATAACCAAAAGTCTTTATTAGTTTTTTATCAATAAAGTTGCACTAATAAAACTCCATAATAAAAGATATTCATCTCTTATAATCTAATAAAAGTATAAAATTACAAAACTATTTTTTGTTATTTTTATTAACCCCACAGAAATCCTTGTAATCTAGAAGTACTATGAACTCTGTTAGGCAGGATGGCTATATATATGTTTAGTATTCTCTGTTTAAAAGGTACAAACCAGCATACTAATATAGTTATATCAGACATAATCAAAATTGAAAACGAAAATGAAATGTTGTTTTGAAACATACTATATAGTTCCTCAGCAAATACATAAATGGTATATGTTTTAAAACAAAATAGAAAAAATATAATCCTGTGAGAAAAATACAATATGCTTTTCTAAGTTATTCCCTTTTAATATACAAGTCAGTTTAAAATAACCTTCTATGAGAACTAGGAAAACTACAGCCTGTTCTGAAATAATGGGAAAAAAACCAAGGTAATGCACCAATTGTTTTTAAAATTTTGCTCAGTCTATAGTTGTAGCTACTATGTGTCTAGCTTAGAACCCAGAATCTATTCTCTGTAGAAAGGTTGTATCTCAACAGCATAAATAAACATTTGGTGTAGAAATTCTGTGTGCCAATGTTGTAAAAGTGCCTGATGACTCAAGTAATCAATATTATAACCTTTGCCTTTTCCTCTTAAGCAACCTTCTATAGAAAGGATGGTATATAACATATATATATATATATATATATATATATAAAATCAGCCACACTCTCCTGGATGAATGCATTTTAGAAATTAGCAGAAAAATTCTTAAGGGAGACAGGAAGAGATTGGCAAAGACATTGCATCTCCCCAGAGCTAAGAGAACGGTGTAAGGGGGCCTACCATAACAAGCTTGAGACTCCAACTCCAGGTCCAGAGTCCCTAGTTCAGGCCATAAGGAAAAAGAGACAATTTTTTGGGAAGCGGATTTTTGTACAAATCCCTGGAAGTCTGCAGTTTTCATAGCTGTAGAAATGTGTCAATAGATGCCACATGTAACAACCTGAATGAAACTGGAAGACTTGACTCTATTTGAAAACCAGTCATACCCCACCCCCCCAAAATATATTACTCAATCTAGTTCACATGTGGATTTAAAAAAAAAGAGTTGATCTTGAGCTATGAGATGGGTTAGCATGTAAAGGCTATGCCTGAGCAAGCCTGGTAACCTAATTTTGATCTTCATAGTCAATATAAATGTGGAAAGAAAGTCCTACACAACTCCACAAAGTCATCCTCTGACATGCATATGTACACACACACACACACACACACACACACACACACACACATGCACACACATGCTCATGCTAAAAAATAAATAAATAAGTTGAAAAGTTTTAAAATTAAATTTTGATTTCATGTAATTGGAAAGTAGACACCAAAGGTTAAAAAATTTAGCAGATAGAAATTAATGGGAAGAGTTTGGGAAATTTGTAAGAGGGGTAGTGGACATAAGTTATAGTACAATAGCTATAAGAAGTATTTTAACTGTTTTGCCCCAAAGGATTGATTACGAGTTGAGGAAAGCAGTATGCCAACCTTGATTAAAACATTACATAATGAGTACAAGTGTTACAACACCATACAAGGATGACGATTATATACCAATTTTATGTGTCAAGCTGATACATAACATACAGAATATAAGAAGTGAGAAATTAACAGCTTTCTGCTTTCTACTTCATAACACAGCAGTTTGAAAGGAGAGGGGGTGTAGCCAAAGGGCATCAGAAGATAAAATAAATGGCAACACTTGGGTGTTGTCTTAGTCAATGTTCATATTGTTGGGTTCAAGAGCATGAAGAAATGCAATTTGGATTGTGAAGGGCTTTTTTATCTTATACTTCCTGGTAACAACCTATCACTAAGGAAATTCAGGGAAGGAACTCAAGCAGGGAAGAATTCTAGAGGCAGAGCTGATGCAGAGGTCATAAAAAGGTTGGATTTATTGGTTTGTTAGCCATGGTTTTCTCATCCCACCTAATAGCAATTTTTCCACAGACTACCCTTAGGGAGGCATTTACTTCAGTGAGAGTCTCTCTACCCAAATGACCTGCCTTTGCATCAAGTGGATTTGAAACTAGCCAGAATAGTTTTCTTAAAAATTATGGGATGGTATCAGTCACTTGGTGAGTGTTTACACCATGTGATAGTAATATTATATAAAGTGTTTCTAATTATCAAACTAGTTTTGCATCTTGCCTTTGGATTTTCAGGTTAAGAAAATGAGAATTAGAATTTAGAAATGAGGGGAGTGGGAGGAAAAGGGAGAGCGGGAGCAGGTATGGGAAGAGACAAGAGAGAATTCCAGATGCCCAGGATAATGAGTAAAAATATGAACTAGTGAGGGGTGGGAAATGGGGGTGGGTAACCACTAGAAAGTCCTAGATGTCAGGGATGCAAGAGGCTCCCCGGACCCAATGGGAATGACATTAGCTGAAATACCCTACAGCTGGGAGACAGAACCTGAGGAGACCATCTTCAGTAGATAGCCATGGCCCTCAGTTGAGGGATGGAGTCACCCACCCATCTCAAAATCTTTAACCCAGAATTGTTCCTGTCTAAAGGAAATGGAGCAGAGAATGAAGGAAAGGCTGTCTAGAGACCTCCCACCCTGGGTTCTCTCCTATCAGCAGACTCCAAACCCTGATATTATTACTGATGCTAAGAAGTGCTTGCAAACAGGAACTTGGTGTAGTTGTCCTCTGAGAGGCTTTGCCAGCACTTGACTAAGACATGCAGAGACTCAAGCCAACCATTGGACTGAGCCCAGGGACCGCAATGGAAAAGTTAGGGGAAAGACTGTAGAAGCTGAAGGGAATTGTAACCCCAAAGAAAGAACAACAATGTCAACTAGCTGGACCCCTCAGAGTTCCCAGGGGCTAAACCACCAACCAGAGTATGCATGAGTCTGTCCATGGCCCTGACTACATATGTAGAAGAAGATTTTATCTGACATTAGTGGGAGGAGAGCACTTGATCCTGAGGAGGCTTTATGCCCCAGTGAAGGAGCATGCTAGAGGGAGGAGGAAGGAATGGGTGGATGTGTGGTGGAGCACCCTCTTAGAGGCAAAAGGGAGGGGGAATGGGGTTGTGGGGGCTGTGGAGGGGAGACCTGGAATGAGGGACAACATATAAAATGCCAATAAAATAAAGTAATTAAAATAAAAAAAAACTATGAAAAAAAGGTAAGAAAAAGCAATGCACATTGCATTTAAGCCAATATATACACAAATCTACATTCAAATATGAATGACATTGTTTAGTTGGTACTTCATGACATCCTCCACAAAATGCTAATGATTATGCTTAAATGCTTTGTATTTGTGATTATGTGCCTAAAAATTAAACAAAAGTTATTTTGTGATTATTCCCCATCTTTGTTAACAATGAAAATAAACATTTTATTCAATCAAAAACAGAATTTATTAATTACCCAGTTGCACTTGTATTTTGGCAGAAGAGTCAGGGTTCTGCTACAGATATGTGTAGATTCATGTCACTTCTCTTTTTCATTCTCTCAAAGAGATAGAAAATAATTTCTGTCCAGTTATGTGTCTTCTGCTTTATTTTTTATTATCTTTAGTACTGTGTCGCAGAGACTAAATATTTCATTGATGTTTTCTGAATTAAGATGCAAATGTAAAAACATGGATGAAATAAAACCTAGAAAGAGAGTTGCTTGTGATTTTATGAATATATGTTATGTAAATTGAAAAGAAGCCTGCTAAAGACTGTGTTGTAGGTATTTCTGGGTTTAAAACAACCTACAGAAATTTTACACAATAAATAGAATTTCCTATAGTAGAAAGAGCTGACCAAGCAACACATTAAAAGCATTAACTGTAAAATCAAATTCAAGAGCCAAATGATGTTATCTTGTACAGCTTTCAGTTTAAATTGAGTACCTTTGCTTTTTGACTTATGAACAGGAAATGAGTGTTGAATGGTGAGCACCTGGATGAAGAGGCCAGAGTACAGATTATCAGCCTCCTGTCACAGCAAACTCCCTCCCACATCACTAGGAGCATTCAGGTAAGTACAAATTGTTTCATCAGAATGCAAGAGTTTTGGTCCTGAGTCAGCTTTCAGCAAGGTGAGCAGCTACATGTGTACACTGTGCCTACGAGGGCTCATTCTGAAAGCAGAATAGTAAATACAACATTATATGTCAAAAGTCTAGATACTTCAACTTCTATTATTTATTGTATGAACTTGAGTACATGTTCTGTAGATAGTTTTGTTTTAATTTGCCTCCTGAAATTGATGCAATTTCTTTGTTTTTATGTGTATCAATTATTTCATATATTTATAGATTTTGTCACTAATTAAATCTAACATTTTATTTAATCAGAAACACTAATTTCATTTTAAAAACTTACATACAAGGTAATTTGTACTTCAAGACAATGTGGATATGTGTGTGTGTGTGTATGTATGTGGGTTGAGACTATATTTGTATTTGTGTGTTGAGGATATATATATATATATATATATATATATATGTTGAGAATATATATATGTATTTGTGTGCTGATGATACACACACACATAGACACATATATATGCTCAGCATATGTCTTTCCTTAGATATTAGTCATTTGTATGCTTTTGTTTTAATTTATAGAACATTTACATTATCTACTAACTACAACTTATATCCACTATTAATATATATGTGTGTGTGATATATAATATATATTATATTTATGATGTATAATGTTATATATGTGTGTATTTGTATATTTTCTATGGATTCATTGACTGTGGCCTATTTTTCCATATATGGTGATATGCAAACAGTGACCTTCCATTTGTGCTTCCTCCTATAACAATTCAGTCTGCAGGTGAGGGAGTTGCTCTTCTATGATTTAAATTATTTTTATAGAGACCATATCTGTCCTTGACCTTAACATGGATATTCAAGTTTACTGTATATAAAATTTTACATAAATTGATAAAGCAAATCCTGCAGAAACAGGAGACATGAGAACAGATGGAATATGGCAACAAATGAGCTTTCAGAGCCTGGATGAGCTAATATTTAGCCTTTCCAAGTATTCTGCTTCTGAATCTATGAATTAAATAAAATAAGATCAATGAAACAGGTATATTCACCTTAAGGAAGGATAAAGGCTGAGATTTATAATGCAGATTTTGAAATGCTATAGGGACAAACATTTCCCTTGTGAAGATATTCAGATTACATTTTAAATTCATTTATCCCCTCATTCATTCATTCATTCACTCTGCATGTGCGTGCGTGTGTGTGTGTATGTGTGTGTGTGTGTGTGTGTGTGTGTGTAGGGACACTATTATTGGAGATCAGAAGACAAATCTCTTTTTTTGTGGGGATGTAGGGATTAAACAGTAGTTTCTGACCTGTGAGCAAACCCCTCTACTTGTATACCTCCTTGCCAGCCCATAATTTAGTTTCTGCAAGTGAAAACTGGCTAGGTCTGAATCTAATCACCTTTAAATTGTTTATGGTGAACACATATACAAGTAGCACCAAACGCCTAATGATAAGTCACTTATTGGGTGAATCAGTTTTCTACTTTCACAAGGAAGGTCTTAAGGATGAGATTCAGGTTCTCGAGTCTGGCTGCTATGACCTTTATATACTAAACTATCTTGTTGCCACAAGATTTCAACATTTTTAAAGTAGACAAAATTAAATTGAGAAGGCAGCTAGGAGAGAAGAAGAGCTGAATTTACTTTCTTGATTTGGACCTTGGATTAATTTAGTTCTAAGGTTCTTTTTAAATCAGTGTATGACTATAAAAAATTATTAGGTAAAACACATATCCCCTACTATTTGTTGAGGGTGCATATGCTTCTTGTTATTACCTAAAAATAAGTTTATGAAGAATGTTTGGGCTGGCTGTCTCTAAATTTTAGTAGCAGAAGTGAGGACAAGGCAAATCTTAATAATAAAATTCACACTAAGAGATTCTCCGTTATAATAATTCTTTTGAGGTGTTTTATTTGACACTTAGCAGTGGGAACTGTGAATGCAGTACAGAGGCTAGGAATCAAACCTAGCCTGAAAATTACTGGCTAGCGGCTCCTTGCTTAATTAGTACTTTCACTGAGAAATTGTTTGGCTCTCTAAAGAAAAATTACCTATTTGGGAATAGTTTTATGATTATTGACCAAGTACAAAATGTTCAAGTTTATTAATATATACATCAATCATAAATTAAATTAATATATATCAATATAGGGTAAAATCAGTATATTTGAATAAACCTATTTTTTTCACAGTTTTAGCTTCCTTGGCTGTAATTTTCTATTTTATTTTACTATGATAGCATATGTCTATTTATTATAATTACTTATTTCTGCCTTTCTAACCTATATCTTAGTGGAAAGCATAGGGCATTTCATCAGAATCTAATGGTAATTAGGCAACAAGCCTAGTAGAAAATGGGAAGTGAGCCAAGGCTGAATAATTGAAAAGTCTTTTTTTATTTTATTTAGTTCAAATTAAATCAGAATTTATGCCTATAAGACATGGAATCTTGGACAATGTGGATGCCAGTGAGGTATCCTTAAAATAATTGGAGAATTAGAACAGGATGAGACCTGTATAGTGTTTGTTGTACCTTTCTATTACCTTTGTCTAACCTCTGGGCCCCATAAAGTTTGCACTCCATGACCACACATTTATAGCCAATTAGGTACTTTAGGTTTGATCTGTTTTGACTGTGAGCAAGGGCCACTGAAGTGTACTGCTGATGTCAACGGGTTTCTGGATTACAGGAAACAGTGTCATTGCTTGTGATATGTAGTCTTACAATATTTTATTAGAAGTTCATTGCATTCTATTAGAGGGTAGCCACTCAACAATAGTTTTACTGTCCTTTTCTCTGATAGCCAATTCAGAACAAAAAGACTCAGATGTTCACATTCACACTGCTTGGAACTAGCTTTGTCCATATTCCTTACTGATTAATTCTTCACTTTGCAGAAGTGTTACTTCTGTAATCTTGGCCTTCTATTTAATCCTGTGCAGATTTGATGCATTATGCAAAATTAGAATAAGTGGTAACAGTTTGCACTTAAGGGAAAGAATACTATACAAGGAGGATTTCTCTTGATCATTCCTTGTATTCTATGACCCTCCTTAATAAAGGGAATTTAGAACAAATAAGCCATAATCATGCTTAAGTTATTTTCAATTCAATTAAAGGAGTAAATTACCAAAGTATATGTTCAATAATTTGATGAGGCATTAAATGTGAACAAAGTATCTTTCTATACTTCGGGAGCTGGTGACTTCAACTTGTATTTCTTTGTATAGCTCAATGTTTCCTGACACAAAAGTAAAGTGGCCCAAGCATAAAATTTGAGGTGCTTGAAAGTCATAATCATAGCCAGAGATGTATCCGTGGATGTGAAGTTAAGGGCTCTCTGAAATGAATTCTTCAGCGGAGGAGGATGTTTTCATGCCACTTACCATGAGGTCACCAGTACTTGACACTCATTAGCCATGACTTTCAAATAAAGTGTTTGATTAAAATCAAATTGTCATTCCTTTAATAACCAAGAAGAAAATGCATGAGAATTCTTTAAAAAATTAAAGATATGACAGTGGATTTAAAAATACTGTAGCTTTTATGGGGCTATGCCAATTGTTTAACATTTTAATAAAATGTTCTTTTTCTCAAAATAGATTTTACAGTACATTGATGCAATAAAGATGCAATATTCACAAATAATCCCAAATATTAATAGTAAAAATTTAGCTGGAGCCTAGTGGAATTGAACTAAAATTTTCTGGTCAATTAGATTTGATCATGTAAAACAGTGACACACTATAAAAGTAATTAGGAATCTCATATTACTGAACTACGAGATGCTTGGTGCGCTTAGGGAAGTTTATGCTGTCTGAGATTCACGCTTCCCAGGTCTCTTCAAGCTTACTAGAAGCAATTATCTGTTTTTATTTTCTTGAGAAGATACCACTATTCTAGAAGTGTAAGCTTTTATATTTTAGTTCCCTAAAGAGGCAGACTACACATAGGCGTATAACAAACTGAAGAATTAAAGATTTTTAATGGTCTACAACCAGAAATTAGTTAAGATTAATCTATTTGCTTTCAAAGATATATTTTAATAAACTTAATATTTTAGGTTTTAGATTTATCATGTCTTTATGACTGAAATATGCATTTAAATCGATATTTAAGTTCCGGTATACTATTACTGGCTGAAATGATGGTTTATATATACTAAAATATGTCTTTGGATCAATAATTCTATTAATATACCTTTACATTTTCTTTAAGCATATGTGCCATTCAGAAAGCAAATTTGTAATATTCTAAAAAAAAAAACATAGGAAAGGAAAACTTTCATACAGTGAAGAAAAAGTTACTCATTAAAACTAAATAATGCTTTTAAAATATTAAATTATTGTTTTTTTTTAAAAAACCATTGTGTTTATGAGTGGTGTGTGTGTGTGTGTGTGTGTGTGTGTGTGTGTGTGTGTGTGTTCCTTGGCAAGGTGCAGAGCCTGCTCTACTAAGTGCTACAGCCATCAAGGGGGCAGGGATAGCTGTTCACCTTAGGAATCAGCTCTCCCAGCTATTGCTGGAAAGCTAAAGGGGAAGGGGAAAGGGAAGATGAAGGAAAGGACATCACATTAGCAACCACACAACCTCAAGGTAGCCTAGTGGTGTGGAACCAGCTCTCCCATGCTCTTGCCATTCAGGGTAGCTAGTCTGTGCCCTTCTACCAGGGCGAGCTCTACTGTACTGCAAAGGTGATTTGCAGTGCCCACTCTCCCAAGTGCTGCCGCTCCCTGGGGGCAGGGCTAGCTTTCCTGAGCTCAGGACTCCAAGACCAGATCCCCCTGACTGCCACAGGTTTTGGGGAGCAATTTGGAGAAGGCATCACACCTGCAGCATGCCACCTCACAACTGATGAGTTGCAGGGTCAGTTCTCGCATGCCCTCAGACTTGAGACTGGCTCACCTGGTTCGCACCATGGTCAGCTCTGTTGTCCTGGACAAGCAAGATGTAGGGCCAGCTCTCCTGAGTTCCAATTCTGTAGCTGGTGATGAGCAAGGCTAGCTCTCTGGAGCTCATGACCTTGTGGCAGCTTTCCCTTCTACCCAAGGCAGTGAAGGGTGGTGACTGGGATCTCATTACCTCTGCACCAATGTCATCCCAGAATAGACAGTGGCGGAGTCAGCTCTCCCACACTCAAGCCTTTGTGCCAGCTTACATACACTCTTGCCACCAGAGCCAGCTCGACTGTGCACAGGTCCCACTCTGCCACCAGTAAGAGACAGAGCCAGCTCTTTGGAGCGCCGCATCCAGTGAGGGCCAGTGTCACTTATGCACAACCTCTGAACACCCACGTGACCCCCAGCATCTGCTCCAACCAAGGACATCCCCATATTTTATAGAGGTAATATGAGCCACTGACAACATCGACTCCTGCCACTGTGTACCATGAACTCATTTATGGTATTCAGTAGTAGCTCAGGCTGGGACCTTACCATGGCCTCAGAGTGCAGGGCTGCCACTCACAGCAGGCTACTCCCCTCCACCACCGCTACTCTACAGTTTCATCTTTCTACATAGTGCTCACACTGCTCCACTTCTTTTTCTCTCCTTTATGACCACCATGTACTCAATACATTGTGGTGGTTCCAGCCACAGGCTGGATGCAATGATACCTCCTTGTCTTCATCATCAGGATTGATTTCAACCCTACCCATTATTGGACCTTGCATCCCATGGTTTTAAAGGAGGAAAATTTTCTCAGAAGCAGCAGGAACTCGTCATCTTATGTGTTCTGTAGATATGACTTAAAAAGTGTGTCCACCCTTTCTAAAACCCAGTCATATAGGCGTGTCAGGCAGTCTTTCTGCCAACATTACTTGATAGTGATTTTACATACACACCCAACCACTGAATAAATGGAGTGGACAGTATGTAGCTTTCAAATCCCATGTGGATTGGATATTTCTCCAATACACACACAAGTCTGTGTACTGTAACTAGATTGTCAGTGAATGTGTCTGAGGAAGTATCCGTGGAGTGTGATGTTGAGTTCTTAAGGCATGTACCAAGACCTGGGTTATAAGATAGATTTATTTTTAGCTTTTTGAGAACCCTTCACACTAATTTTAATACTGGCTGCAGCAATTTGAAACATCACGAACAGTGAAGTTGTTTTCCATTTTCTCCTGAGTACCCTCCTGCATTTGCTTTACTTTTCTACTTTCTGTGGCTAATTCAGGATATGTACTCATATCTGAAAAGGTAGAGTTACACTTATTGATCCATTGGTCTTTGCCATTCTGATGAGGGTAAGATGAAATCTCAAAGTTATTTTGATTTATGTTTCCCTGATTGATAAGAACAATGAACATTTATGAAATAATTTTGATTACTTTATATACTTCTTTTGAAGTCACAGGCCTATTTTGGGGATAAGTCTGGTTTTCTTTAATCTGCATATTGGTCTTCTCTTACATAGCTGTCAAATATTCACTTTCTTTCTATAGGCTTCTTCACCTAGCTAATTGTTTCTTGGCTATGTAGAAGCATTTTTGTTTTCACGAGGTCCCACTTGTCAATTGATACATTAATTGTTGGGTAAATGGGATGATTTTCTGAAGTTATTATTATATTTCTGGTTTTATAGTTGCTCTTTGATCCATTAGGAGATATGTTTTTGTTTTTTGTTTGTTTGTTTGTTTTTGTTTGTCAAAGGGAATAGGTATGGTTTTAATGTCATTCTTCCATGTGTGGACATCCCATTTTCCCAGCACCATGGGTTAAGAATGCATTCTTTTAGGCATCAGCTTCCAGCCTCCATCTGTTAACCTAGGACTAGAAAGTTTCAGCCTCTGAAACTTATTGCAAAATAAACTTACTCTTTCTAGCTTTTTCTTAACTCTATCTGAAATTTAATTAAAATATTTTAAAAAATGAATACATTCTTTTCTCCACCATATCTTTCTGACACCTTTGCCAATTACTACATGCCCGTATTTCTGTGTACTCACTCATGGTTGGGGACTTCAGGTTTGTTCCAGTGTTATTCACATCTGTTTTGGTGCCAGTCCCATATTGGCTTTATTACTATGACTCTGCAATATATCTTATACTATGGGATAGTAATCACTCCAGCAGCACTACTGTTTTTGTTAGGATTCTTTTGCTGTAATCAGAGAATTTTGTGATTTCATAGAAATTTAGAATAAATTTTCATAGAAGCTGAAAAAAGCTTTTGATAAAAATGGTCATAGTCACAGTATTGAAGCTACTAATCCTTCAACATGGGATTTTTTTTTCTTCTAAGAGGTTTAAATTTTTCAGTTGCTCTGTGTGGTAGAATGAGTTTGGTTTACAGGATCTGGAGGCACAACTCCCCAGAGGTCCTGTCTCCAGGTCATTACCAGTTCTGTCAAGAACATCCTTGCTTCTATAGAAAGAGCTATGCTCATGCCCTACGCATTGGGAAAAGTTCTCAGTGCCCTGGCCCCAGCTGTTCTTAGATCTGCTAAACATGTTCCTGGTGCTTTAGAAGAAGATACATTTCTTTTCCATATATTGAGGGCTCAGTGAAAGCCTCAGGTGATCAGTCCAGTCCTCAACAGGAGGCAGCGGACATCCCTGTCCAGTTCCTGACTTCAGAAGGATTCCTCAAGATTTTCTCCTTTAGGATGATGTTGGTCCTGGATTTTTCCATATGTAGCTTTTATTGTGTTGAGGACGTTTAACATGAAGGCATGTTGGTTTTAGTCAGAGGCTTTTCCTGTATCCATTGAGATGACAAAGTGACTTTTGTCTTTAAGTCAAAATTTGTATGCTTCACTACATTTATTACCTGTGTACACTGAGCTATCTCTGCATTTCAAAGATAAAGCCGACTCGATTATTGAGTATCATTTTTGATATCTGTCTTTACTCTTTTTGCAAGAATTTTTATTGAATATTTTTGAGTCTATGTTCATCGTGGATATTGGCCTGGCCTTTAGTTTTCTTTTCTGTTGTGTCTTTACCTGGTTTGGGTATTAAAATGGTACTCCCTTCCTTAACAGAGCTTGAGAATGTTATACATTCGGCTTATACATTTTTAAATAATTTAAGAAGGATAGGCTGCAAATTTTCTTTGACATAACTTTTTGTGACTCTGTCTCTGAGCATTTTTTTTCTTTTCCTGGAAGTTTTTTTTTTTTTTATGACTGTTTCTAAGTTGTCATTTGTTATGGGTTAAGTCTAGTTGGGTTTTACTCTTGGTTTAATTTTGTGTGTGGGCTGAATCTAGAAATTCATCAACTTCTCTTAAGTTTCTGACCAAATGGGGTACAGGCTTTAAAAAACCTCATCCTATGCTGTATTGCATGTCTTTGGTGTCTGTTGAAATGTTTCCCTGTTCCTGTCTGATTGTGGTAATTTGGGTCTTCTCTTTGTTTTAGTTAAGCAAAGTCTGCATCATTTACCTTCTCAAAAAACTTCTTTCATTGATTGATGTTTGGCATTGCTTTTCTTTTGTTTGTTTGTTTGGTTGGTTTGTTTGTTTTTTCACAAATTTCTACTCCTGTTTTATTATTTCTTACTCTCAAATATTTAGGATTAGGTTTCTTTTTGTTTTATTAACTTTTTCAGTTGCTCCATTTATCCATTTATTTGTGTTCTCTCTGATTTTTTTTTACAAGTGCTTAGAGCTATACATTCCCCCTCCCCGCATGGACTGCTTTCAGTGTGTCCCAGAAGTTTTGTTATGCTTTTATTTTTTTTATTTCGTTGCAAGAATATATTTCTTTCTTTTACTTTGACCCATTCATCATTCCATCGTGAGTTGTTATATCTCTTGAGTTTGTGTATTTACTAGAGATTTATGTGTTCTCACTGTTGTCTTATCGCATTGTGGTCACACAAGATAAAAAGCTGATCTCAGACTTTCTGAATTTGTAAAGGTTTGTTTTGTGTCTCAGAATCTGGTTTAATTTAGAAAAGCTTCTTTGTATTGTTGAGTAAAATGTGTATTCCTTGGTGTTTCTGTGGAATATTCTCTAGATATCTGTTAGGTCCTTCAAAGTATGATGTCCCAGGAGTGGTAAGCACACAGGATTATTCTTTCAAAGGACTATAACCTATAGAAGGCTTCAAATTGAAGGTGATCAATAGCCAATGATCTGTGTTATCCATTGGGCCAGACCACATGAAGTTTTCACATTGAAGACACGAGGTGGCTAGTAGTCTAAATGACTCTTACATTATCTGTATAGTCAGGACCTCCCCACAGCTCCCACAGCTAGGAGTGGAGGTGGCTAATAGTCCAGCCAAATGCCCTCTATGCTTCGTGTATGACAAAGGTCATCTCAGACTCTTCCCTAGACCCTTTAGCTAGTACATGTAGCCTGTTACTAGAACACAACTTTGTGGATGACATAACATATACACAGAGTTGCGCTTCAATATAATAGTTCTTTCATGTTCGCTGGGGATTGTATCACACCAATAAACTTTGTTTTCCGAATTTTACCATGTTGAAATATGCTGACAATAAACAGCCTGACACTAGCTTCCCATGTTTTGATTTACCCTAATTTGACCTGAACCAAGATTTTATGCTTGCTTCTTCACATATTTCCCAGCCGGCTGTGGTAACTGCAGGAATTCACACACTGATGTTTCTCTGATAATTTTATTTTTGTCCAGATTGCCTGCCTATGGAGAAAATGAGGTAGTTAAATCACCTGCTATTATTACATTGATGCTAGTCTGTGTCTTTAAATCCAGCAGTACATTTTTTAAATGAAATTTTGTGCCCCAGGTTTTGGTGCCTATGTTTAAAATAATAATAATGTTTCTTTGTTAACTGTTCCTTTAAATTTTGTCTATTTTGTCAGATAATAGGATAGCTTCATCTATTTTTTTCCTGTCCTAATTGATTAGAACACTTTTGCCCATCTTTTGACCCTCAGATGCCACCTATGTTTAATGGTATGGTATTTGTAGACACCAGGTTAGATGAATTTGGTTTTTTTGAATCATTTAGCCACTGTATCTTTTGATTGGAAAATTAAAGCCATTGGTATTTAATATTATTAATTAAATGGGTGTGTTATTTGTCATCATTGTCTTGTTGATATTTGATGTTATGTTCCCTCTGGTGCTTTGGGCTTTAAGAATTATGGCTTCATATTTCTTTGTACAATGTTTCTGTTATGTTCTTCCCAAAATAATTGTTCATATAAATTTAAATATAAAACTTTTAGGCTGCTTATGTAGTGAGAAGTTTTCTTCTCCTTAGATTATGGCAGATAGCTTTACAAGGTATATTAGTATACATTGTCTCAAGTAGAATTTTGGGATTTGGGATACATTGATCCAGGCACTTCTGGCTTTCAGGTTTTCCACTGAGACATCTGCAGTTATTCTGATGGAATTTGCTTTACATGTGACTTGCATTTCATTTTTTTCTCTTACAGCTTTCAATACACTTTCTTTGTTGTATCTACTTAGTGTTTTCCCTATATTATACCATGGTGATTTCCTTTTCTGATCTTTTTGATTTGATATTGTGTGTTGCTGAATCGGTATGCATAGGTATGCCTTTCCTTAGTTTGGAGGAGTTTCTTCTGAGATTTTGTTCTGTTATATGTCATTGACATGACATTCTTCTTCCTCACTCTGCCTGTAATTGAAAGGGTGTTGTAATTTTCTTAAGGTGTCATAAATTTTCTGTGTCTTCCTCTTTTGTGGGTTATTTTTCTTTGTTTATTTTGTCTAGATATATATTTCACCTTTGAGTTTTGGATAACCTATTCTTTGCTTGAATAACTTAAGTCTTTTTTTTGAAATTTATAGTTGAATTACTGGGTTTTCTACTGGCACTTCCATTTTAGCCTGTCTTCTTTCCTATGTTTCTCTATCCTTAATGACATTCTCTCTCCTTATTGATGTGCTCAAGTCCTCCACCGTGTTACGCATTTCTATAAGGCTTATGTTTGTGTTTCTTGGATGTCATTCTGGTGTTTATTTTCCCTTACCTCGTTTCCCTTAATCTCTTTGAGCTGTGTGTTTTTGTATTCTTTAATCTCCTTTAAATCTTTTATGAACTTTATAATTGTTCTTTTAATTTCAGTATCCTTTCTTTCTTCTAGGTAATTAAAGTAGGCAAACCTTTCTTCCAAATATACTCTCCAAGTATCTTCCTCGAGAGAAGATACTAACTTGAGCTTCCATATTGTTGATATTTTTGCAATGAAGCCTGTGCATGGAGTTATGTTAATTCTGCATCTGTTGGAGACAGAGAAGATTAGGGCAAAATAGAGTATGTGTGGACACATTGAGCCTAGTGGTTGGAAATTTGGGTCGAATGGAGTCAGGTGGACAGAGGGAACTAGGCTGATTTATAGAATATGCTTTCTGCTTCAAACTTGGGATTGATGTGGCTGTGTGAAAAGGTTGGGCTTGACACAAAAGTAGCCTGCTGGGGATCTATGGAGGCTCTCTAGATGAAGCCTGGAAATTGTTTGAGGTACAGGAAGGGGAGGCCAGACTAGGCAAGGGTACTAAATATGTGTTCCAGACTATATCTCACAGGTTGGGAATATACCTGGATAGGGATATCAGGGAGACTCATGTGGCTAGAATATAGTGGGAGACATGAGAAGTCTGGCTAAGTTGTGATTATTATAAATAATCATTAATGCAAAATATACCTGTCAGTGTTTTCAGGTAGAAGAAAGAGTCCAGGTAGAAGCCTAGAGGTTGGCCGTGTTACAGGGAGTGTATCATCTCACTAGACGGGGGTCAGTGGATGTGGGTCCATGGTTTGATCTGATGGGCTGCAGAGGAAGCATGGATAGGGAAGTCAGGGAGATTCTCCTGGCTGGACCCTGGAAGGCATCATGACAGTTCTGGGTGGCCTGGGTGCTTAGCAGTGATGTAGAAGGACACTTTCCATTTTAAATTTTTTCTTTGATGGTCTTCTTATGAGTTTTTTTTTGAAAACTGACCAGTTCTATATCTCATGATGACCATTCAACACACACACACACACACACACACACACACACACACACACACACACA
>JANHMN010000001.1:119028884-119043600 GCA_030674055.1 Rhabdomys pumilio
ACACACACACACACACACACACACACACACACACACACACACACACATACAACTTACGAGTGTTTAAAGGATAATATAGGGATAATATAGATGTACAATTTCTTCTCATGGAAGAGTTCAATAAAGGAAGGATGGAAAGATATCGGGATTTAAGCTGTGTGGGTTAGATTTAAAGTTTTACTCCTGCCCTTCTTTAGCAGTGCTTCTTCTTTGTTGTTTCCCACAGAAGCAGTGTAGGTTCCCTCTTCCTTATTGCAGGGACAGAGGATACAGTAAGAATGTCAGAATCAATAAGCCACAAAACCCACCAGAACCAAACAAGGCTGATTGATGCCAGACTTTAGACTCTAGAAAGGTAAGCTCAATCCCTGTTTTCTCTGTTCCATTTCCAATCTGTGACAACTTGATTTGGTAGCCTGAGCTAAGACAGTCATATTTCTCTTTATTTGTGTTGAATTTTGCTAACTATGATTTTCTTTTCATGATAATGAAGGGTTATTACCTTGGGCTGTGGAGAATTGTAACAGGGATTGGAAATATTTGAAAATTGAGTTTAGCAACACAATACAATACACACATACACACACATACACACAGACACATTTTTTACTGTTATTTATATGTATATAATATATGTGTATAGTCATTGAAATTGTCAAGAAATCTATGCAGATGTATACATATATGGATTGATTAAATATAATAATTTAAATAGTTTTATTAAATTATCATAATGAGATAATTTTAATCATACCCAATTATTGTAAACTAAAGATTCCTTTGGAAATAAAGACAAAGTACAAAACAAGAACAGTATAATACTTCATGTGTAAACATCTGGTTGTTTTTTTAAATTTGACAGTCTTTATTTGCTTGTTTGGTATACGATATGTTTTAGAATGAGTCAAATACATGTATGGTCCCTGGAGGAAGAGCTACCTCTGAGGTCACAATCTAACATTGGTACTTGTCTATTTTCTGGTAGTCCTGTCCAATTCATCAGGGGTCATTCATTATTAGTGGAGCTAAAGATAGTTGTTACGTCTTAAGTTTACTTTCTCGTTCCCAGTTATCAGGAGAGATGGTATTGTTTTGTTTGAGATGAGGCCATAACTAAGAGCTGCCAATAAGCACCTCTTTTGTGTTCCTGACTGGTCTGTGTGGGAAGACAAGTTACAATCATTTAGTTCTTAATTCCTAGGTTAAGATTCTTTAAGTCTGTGGGTTGCAAACTCCATTGGCTCAAACTAAGATCCACCCATTTCTGGTTCTTCCCTTGATGACCACTTGCATTTATATCTGTGGAATATAAAATATATTTGCTAATCTAAAATGAATTGCCTCTACTTTTTTGAACGCCTTTCTTTACTCACCTAGTTTTCTGTGCTGCCAAAATCTTACCAGGAGAATGAAGTACACACTAGCTTCTTGAGGGAAATAGAACACATTTGCTCTTTTTAAAGACATAGAAATTCTTTCCCTATAACACTTGATGTATAAAGTGATGATCTCAATAGCTCATACATGGCTTTAGTGATACAAAAAGTATCCAGCCAGGTTTACAATGTCACTTGGTAGGTAATAGATTCTCTTATCAACATATGTGCTTCTCCATATTTATCTGTGAATGTCTGTAGCTCCATTTCCTAATGTGCTCTCGAAGAGGAATCTGTGTGGTCAGCTCTTGGATTTTGCACTTTGCAAGCAGCCCCTTTATTTATAGGTCTACTGTGTAGACAAAGGCTTTAACTCAGAAGCCTACTGTGTTTATTGATCTATTTCTTTGTAATTCCAAATCAGGCAATCACACAATTCATGAACAGTCTGCGAGGGGAGAAATACACATATTACCATCAGCAGGAGAATAAACTTGCCATGCACTTGGAGACTCCACTGAGGATTGTAGCCTTCTCTGTATCACGTGTCATTGTTTGGAAGAACCACAGTGAGGCTTTTAAACAAATCAGAGCTATGACTTTCTTTATGTGAGGTACAAATGTTTCTTTAAGGAATCATTTTGGTATTTGCCTAAGGTTGTTTTGTCTTCCATTTGAATAGGATGAGACATTTCCGAGGTTCAAATGAGGTGGTTAGCTAAGCTGGATTCAATAATGCTCAGTCTTTGCTCTGAAATGGGCTTTTACCATCTCAGAACTCTTCTGAGCATCTGGACTTGACTTACATATCTTATACTAGATAGTGTTTCGCTATTCCGATGTGACCTCTGCTCCATCTACTGGAATAGTTTCTACTCAATATATTCTTTAACAAAATCCTAATGGTTATATAATTTTTTAAAAAATAAATTCTCGGAAAAATGGCGTGAAGACAACATTAAAGTTATTTAGTTAAATTGAGAAGTTTTAGAGCAGAATTAAAATGAATCTACTAAGTTAATCCTGTTCAGTTGTGCAAAAGTGTATGCAGCCAGCAGACACTTCTGTCATGCGGAGATCACAATTTTGCAAGGAGAGAGAAGCTGGTGTGAGGGGCTCAGAATAGCAGGTAGAGTCTGCTGTAGAGCTGGCACAGTGCAGGTCTGCTGTGCCACTTTAAGTCACTGCTGATGGTTCTCACTTGTAACCTCTGGTGGCTTTTCACTGATGTACATGCATGTCCTTAAAGCCTTTTCTTAATGATAACAGACAAACTGTATCTCAAGTTTTTCAGTAAGCCAGATAATTCATTTTAGGAACCTCATGATGTTTCTATACAGGAAGCAAAAATTCCCTTCTTTGTGTTTTTATTCTTCCAGTATGTGTCTTTTAAGACTCACTTCAAAATAACTGTAAGAGTAACTGCATTTCTTTCTGCTCTCCACTCAGACACCATTGGACTTCATGGCCAACATCCTTACTCTTATTTGTGGCCCCACTTGTTAAGAAAGGAAAATCCTGGAGTTTAGAAATCATTTGAAATTGTCTCAAAACAGGGGTTAGACAAATTTCCGGGGTTTGTTGATTGAGGGGACTACTAAGGGAAGCGTGTACTTAACTCTTGACAAGGAGGCTGGAGGTGAAGGCTGCCTCTGGACAGATACTTAGAGATTTGAGCAGGACTTAAGAATACTTTGGGAGTAAGTGAAAATGGTAAGTAAACTGTTCATTTTTTCCTCTGAATTTTCCATAAAATTTTCAAACCTAAAATGTAGTTTTCTAGAAGTCCATTGAACACGTACTGTGGGTATGTGTATTGGTTCCCTTTCTGGTACTGTCATACAAAACATAAACAAGGCAAAGTAGAGAAGACACTTTATTTGGGATTCTGTCTTCAGAGGAATAAAAGTCCATCATGGTGGGACAATAGTGCAATACCTAGGAAGCATGGCATCAGAAGCAGGAAGCTGAGAGACCACATCACTTACCACACATATGAAGCTAACTGCTCAGACTGGAACAGAGGTAAGCGTATTTGTTCCAAGTCCTCCAGTGACATAGTGACATGCTTCCTCCTAAAAGGCCACACCAGTAAAATTTACCCAAAATGTGTGCCTGTGTATGTGTGTGTGTTTTTGCTGGAGATTGAAGCTGAGTGACATCTCCACAGCATATTGTTCCACAATCCTTTTTTCTGCCAGAAGATATTACGAAGAAACCAAAAGAAATGTTATGACTTCCTCAATTGATGCAAAAAGAGGTGAGACCCAAAGAATAGCTATTGAGGCCACAGCTCAAAAGTCTATGTATCCAACGTCTCCAGAAAAACCAGAAATGTTAAGCATAAAGGATCATCTTTCCAAAAGAAATGTATAAAAATCTTTTCTTCCATTCAAAAAGCTGGGAATTAGAAGGGATTAATAGCCAGATGATCTGTCTTATCTGTTGGGTCAGATCATATCAAGCTTCTCCTAAAAAGACCACAGGTGACTGGCTAGTAGTCTATATACCCTTAGTGCCAGGGGCTACCCAAGCTCCCACAACCAGGACTAGAGGTACATGATAGCCCAAATGACCTCTATGCTAACTGTATGATGAAGAACAGACTGGAGCCTTCTCTAGGCCTTTAAGCTAGTACAGGTACCCTATCTCTAGAAAACTTATTATTTGAAGAAATAGCATATACCCTGAGTTCAGTTTTGATATAATTATTCTTTCTTGTGCATTGGGGATTGTATTATACCAGGAAGACCTTTTCTTAATTATACTGTTTAAATTTGTTGGAAATCAACCACATGATACCAAACTGTCAAGAATCCTTAATCTTGGTTGATGAAGTTATTCCAAATTGAATTTTCATTCTAACTTCTTCAGGGTTTGCTTCCCTGACTAATGTCTGCAAAGATACCTCATCTGGTGCCCCTCAGTAAATGATATAATTTGGAGTGTGTACCAGGAGTATTAAAGCATAAGAGGCATGATGGGACTCAATGAGTAAAAGAAGAAAATGCCTGAAGGTTTTTAAGCAAAATTTCTGAGGAGTCAATCAAGCCATTGATTCCTACCTTTGTCCAGATACTGAATGCCCTTTCAATGATAAGGAGTATCTGTAAGAGACTCAGTCCTTTCTATTATTGCAGTTACAGCTTCAAGACACAGGAGGATGTAGGTGAATTGGTTGTTTTTGTCCGTTACTGGTTCAAGTCCACAAGAACTCACAGAAAGAACCAAATGAATGTTGGTCCTGGATCCATCCTTACTTTTAAAATATCCTCATGTAAAATACAAAAGTAGACAACTTTAAATTTTCAAAATTTTTAAAAAAAAATAATGCTTTCTTTCTCTTTTAATAAAACAAAATCCACCCTTCAGCATATTGTGTTTTAGCATCTCAAAGCAAGAACATGATTTAATGACAAGAAAAGGCTACATATTTGTAACCCTCTATACACATTTTCTAATCTTTAGTAATTATTTAGAATTATGTTATAAAATGCACAAAAGCATCATGGGTACACGAGATGTTCAATGAACATTCTCTTTTCCGTTTCTCATGATGGTGTTGGGACAAATCACCAAACCCGGTGCCATCGGTGAATATCAGTGGAAATGCAAAAGCAGTTATAACATGTCAGACCCCCATAAAACATTAGTATCTACCAAAGGGAGGCTTCATGCTCAGAAGACATATAACCCCTTAGCCAGCTTTGCTCCTAGGGTAGACATTTTTTTTAACATCATCCAAGAAGAAGAGGAAGAGGAGGAGGAGGGAGAGGAGGAGGAGCAGGAAGAGGAGGAATAGGAGGAGGAAAAAGAGAAAGAAGGAGGAGGAGGAGGAGAGGGAGGAGGAGGGGGAGAAGGAGGAAAAGGAGGAGGAGAAGGAGAAGGAGAAGAAAGAAGAAGAAAAAGAAGAAGGAGGAGGAGGAGGAGAGAAGGAGGAGGAGGAGAAGGAGAGAAGGAGGAGGAGGAGGAGGAGAAGGAGAGAAGGAGGAGGAAGAAAAGGAGAGAAGGAAAGAAGGAGAGAAGGAGAGAAGGAGGAGGAGGAGGAGGAAGAGGAGGAGGAAGAGGAGGAGAGGGAGGAAAGGGGCAGGGGAAGGGGAAGGAGAAGGAGAAGGAGAGGGAGAAAGAGAAGGAGAGGGAGAAAGAGAGAAGGAGGAGAAGGAGAAGGAGAAAGAAAAGAGGAAGAAAGCTTATCCAAACAGTCCACTGTTTTCCAGTCCAGGTGTAAACACTGAAAATATTTCTGCATTTCCAAATGCCTTAGCAGTAGCATGACAGCATCATGATGTATAAAACGAAGCTGTCAATTTAGCTTCAGTGAGAACCTGGTGTATTACAATTTCTCATACCATGTAGTTTTAAATAAGTAAATTTAAACATTTTTAAATGAGCTTAATTATTTGTTTTCTAGCAAAATTTAGCAAGACTGTTTTAACATGAAAGTGCCTCTCTTGTAAAGGGTCTCAGAAAAATGTATACACAAGTATAAAAAAATACCAGCAAATCTTCCACATATTTAGGCTTGAAGGAGAATCACTGTCGTATTTTTTTTTTATTTTGCTAGTAGAAAGAACACAATTTGTGTCTCTCAAAATTTAATACTAACTAGAAAAAATTGTTTTATATCTATGCTACCACAATTGTCTGTTTTGGCAGCACTTTACACACATTAATTTGTGATAGTTACACACAGTGCTATACTGCTAATTGAATTCTGATGGGTTATCGAGAATGGTTCGGGTATTTTAAGTTGCCTATTCTTAGAGATAGAAGCTCACATATCCTTTCAAAATTTATATAAAAAATACAGATGAACAATCATTGGCTATTAAGAATCAGAATTCTCATTTCATACCCTCATGCATTTGAACAGGGTATACTTCATCACTAATCTGTAAGATTAAACTCTCTCTCTCTCTCTCTCTCTCTCTCTCTCTCTCTCTCTCTGTGTGTGTGTGTGTGTGTGTGTGTGTGTGTGTGTGTGTGTGTGTGTTTGTGTGTGTTCTTGAGATTTTCTGCTGAAAATGTTTTGGGTAGTTCTTATGGAAGAGGAGTACATAACAGGTAGAAGCAAGAATTATGTGTCTCACATTCTAAGCATTTTTGATAAAAAGTCTGAAACACTTTCATGGGTTAGAATTCATTAGTTTCCTTTGTATGTATGTCAAACACATGCATATAATATAGAGGCCTGTTCCTAAAGGCTAAGGGCCAATATCAGGTTTCTTCCTCAACTAATCTCCATTTTATTCCATGGATCATAGATTCTCCACCTTGGGAACTTGCCGCATAGCATGGTCTTCCCCAACTTTTCTACAGGGTACTGAGAATCAGCCTCATATCTTCATGGTTGCATACTTTACATAACTTGATCACATTCTTAGTGAGTTAATACAATAGTAAATACTCTCTTTCCCCCTTACTTTTCTGCTTCTTAGAAGTTGTATTATGATTACATTGTTTCTTCCTTCCTTTTCTTCCCTCTAAACTTATTGCTCTCTTTTTCTCTTTTAAATCTATGGCCTCTTTGGTTCATTAATTGTGATATATATATATATATATATATATTACTCTTAGGTGCGATTCGTTCATTTTGAATAGTGTTATTTGAGAGTGAATAACCAGTTGGTTGGTGTGTCTTCTTTGGAGAAGACTCCTCTGCTCTCTTTCAGCATTTAGTACTTGCCTACAGTTCATTGTATAGACAGCCTTGCGGCCTTCCCCTGTCCACATGAGCATGACTATTGTTGTTCTCTTCATTCAGCTTATGCTTAGGCAGTCATGTTGGTTAGCCTTTCTGCAAATAACTTCTGACAGTCCTAGGAGGCACCTCTCACAGTAAACTCTTTCATCTTCTAGTTCATGAGTCTTTACCCTCTTTTTCTCACAGCTCCCTGAGCCTTAGGTTTGAAAGTCGTTTTGTAAATAGATCCACTAGGGTGTGACTCCACAACTGGCTGTGTGTTTCTCTAGTGTTCCTTTCTGCTGTAAATAGAAGTTTCCTTGATGAGAAATGCAGTCCTCGCCCATCTGTGTCTATAAAGACAAATAGTTAGAATGTAGTCAGTGATTATGCCTGTTTTGTAAAGTAGAAGTTGTAAGTTCTCCTGCATGATTCAAGACTACATGTAACCTGGGTAGTTGCCTAAGTTTCCAGGATTAGACCTGGTTTCCCACTAGTTGAGCAGGTCCTTTGTCCAGTTACACAGTTGTTGATTACCACAAAGTTATAGATGATACAATTATTTTCTTAGGGTTATCCTGATGATCTAGTCCTTGTAGTGGTTTATAAGTATCATAACTTGTTAGACCTACGGGTTGTTTCCCTTCTGTCTGAATAATTCTCAAAGAACCCTACATTTTATATATGGGTTGCTTCCCTTCTTTCTGAATAATTCTCAAAAAACTCTAAATTTTATATATGACCCATCTATACCACTCACTGGTTTAGTCCCAAAAGACTCAGCACACTGCTCCACAGACACTTACTCATTTGGGTTAATTGCTGCTCTATTCACAATAGCTGGGGAATGGAAAAAGGCTACGTCTCCTTCATCTGAAAAAATTGGATAGTCGATATGTGGTATACATATGTTTTGTTTTGTAATGCTGTTCTACAACAGTGAAATAAATTCTGCAGGTAAATTATAGAGATCGTATTGAATGAAGTAACTTGGACCAAGACAGACATATGTAACAGGTTCTATCTCATAAGAGGCGCTTGTCTCCAAATCTTCAGAGTTGAATATACATCCCAAAGTAATTGCAGAAACCCGAAAAGGAAAAATCGACCATTGCTGGGTTTGGGATGCAGTATAAAGGGTAATAGCAGGACACAAGTGGTCTCATCCAAGAAACGAGTTGTGAGTCTCTGATTGGGGGAGGGGGAAGTGATATGGATACAGAAGAAGAAAAACAGTTAAAATAACAGTAAAGATGTCTGAAAAAAGTAATAATGAATCACACTATTGGTAGCAACTTAAAAACATATTAAATTGCATATATAGTTTAAACAAAACTTTCTCTTCTCTTCCAAGATCCAAAGAGCATCTAACAGATCCCTCAGGACCTGGAATGAGAAACCCTGATTTGAAATGTTGGTCATGGTTGTCAAAGAGACTCCCAAACATTACAGGCTACTGTTATTGCCCTTGGTTGTTCCCAGTGTTGGAGGACTGCATGGCTAAAGATGCCTGACTGAGTGGGTTTGGAGCTGGTAATCACCTGCAGCCTTGCTCATGAAGACAACCTTTCACGACATCCAATAAATATTATCTTCCATAAAAAATTCTGAGCTGCACAAGTTCAGAACACTATCAAACCAAGCATAAGGAGATATTTCTCACTCTGTGTTATGAAATCCAAGTGTTTTGAAATTAAAAGGAAAAGAAATTCAGCATTACAATTTTATTTAGCTAATGTGTGGTATTGTATAGAACATGTGTATTCATTGTATTTTACCTTCCCAATTCCCTATAAGCAGCAGGTGGTAATTTCATTTGCAGGAAACTTTTTCTATGAGATGTGAAGAAAGAAGGCAAAGGAGCTATCATCCTTAGCCCCATGTGTCCATGTTGACGGGTGTGAATACTGCCACATCCCCTTATTCTTCTCATTTGCAGAAAGATTCCCAGGTAGGATCTGCAGTGCTGATTCTGTAGGAAATATAAAAATCCAGGTGTACTTTGTTTACCTAATGGTAAAGGTTCCAGAGCAGCTGATATTTCATTTATTGATTAGATCCTTTCCCAGAGAGAACTATGCCCCCATACAATCGATCACTAAGGCTGTGGCTTTGTTGCCACAGGGAAGTGAGACACAGATTTAGTGAGATTCTTCTATTTTTTTTTTTTTTAGATTTATATGGGTGGAGAATTTGATGACTGATCTGAAATACATCACTGACAACAGGCAGCATGGCTTTTTCAGGGAGACAGCTACTTAGTTAGAACTGGGCAGGTGCTGCCTGGCCTAGGCCAGGCTATTGCTGTTTCTGTTCTGAGTAGAGGATTAGGAGGCAGCTTCATAACCGATTCTTAGTTATGGCTGGAGCTGAAATGCTATGAGCAGTAGTAGCAGCCACCACTGTTTGGAAGGATATTCTCCTTTGTCCTGACAGGCAAAACAATGTGCATTTGTTCTGCATTCTGTTCTGTTTCCTAGTTGTCATATTTTTTCTTTTCAACTTTTTCTTTTTTGTTCTGAGCATTCATATCTTTTAAATGGGAAGGAAAAGTATGCCTGCCAGTTTTCAAATCAGACCCAGGGAACAGTAAGATCCTATCTTAAAAGAATGTCTTATAACTATAAGAAAATATGTCTCCAAGTTGGTACAAAACAGGGAATAGTGTTGAGTTTTTTTTTATTTTATTTTTTTTTATTTTTTTAAGAAAACAATGTGGCTGGAGGAAATTATCATTCTATATGCATGCTTCTTGATTTGGGATCTCCTCATATAGATATATTTGGCAAATTTAAATGATTTTGATATAACTTATTCTGAGAGATGCACTTATCATTTAAAGACATCTGAGAGCTCACAAGGTAATAAGAAAGTACATGTTCTATGATGATATTTAGATTGAAAAACATAGTGGGACATATATAATTATTTATTTTATTTATATCCTAGATGTTGCACTTCCTAGTCCCCTCCCACAGTTCTTCATTCTATCCCCCCTCCCTTTTACATCTGAAAGGGTGCTCCACCTCTCGTCTCACTCCTGGGCATCACCTTTCTCTGGGGCTTCACAGTCTCTACAGGATTAGGCACATCCTCTCCAATTGTAGCCAGACAAGGAATTAGTCAGTCCTCTGCCACATATGTGCTAGGGGCCTTAGATGAGCCAATGTATGCTCTTTGGTTGGTGGCTCAGTTTCTGGAAGGTCCTAGGGGTCTGGGTTAGTTTAATCTGTTGGTCTTCCTATGGGGTTGTCATCCCTTTCAGCTCCTTAAATCTTTCCCCCAAGTCTTCTACAGGGGTCTCCAACCTCAGTCTAATAGTTGGGTGTAAATATCTGCAACTGTTTCAGTCAGCTTCTGGTCTAGCTTTTTAGAGAAGAGTCATGCTAGACTCCTATGTAGAAGCATAACATAGCATCAGTAATAGTCCAGGCTTTGGTACCCACCCAAAAGATAGATCTCAAGTTATCACTGAATAGCCTTTCCTTCAGATTCTGCATTATTTTTATTCCTGCATTTCTTTTAGACAAGAACAATTCTGGGTCAGAAATTTTGAAGGTGGGTTGGTGCCCCATCCTTCCACTGTGGACCCTGTCTAACTACTGGAGGTGGGCTTGTAAGGTTCCCTCTCCCTACTACTGGATATTTTGCCCAAAGCCACTTCATTGAGGCCTGGGAGTCTCTCACATTCCGATCTCTGGTACATCCCAGAGAGTTCCCCACCTCCCACCAGCAGTTTAGAAGCTGCATATTTCCATTTATTCGTCTGGCCCTCTGGGTTTCTCTCTTGTTCCCCTCCAACATACCTGATCCTGGTCCCCTTTCTCCTACCTCTCACCTCTACCACCTAGATCCCTCTCTTCCTCTTCATTCTGTGATTATTCTGTTTCCCCTTCTAAGTGCAATTGAAGCATCCTCACTTGGGTATTCCTTTTTGTTAAACTTCTATGGTCTTTGGGTTGTATCATGGGTATTCTATAATTTTTGGCTAATATCCACTTATCAGTGAGTACATACCATGCATGTCATTTTGGGTCTGGATTACCTCACTCAGGATCATAATTTCCAGTTCCATTCATTTGTCTGCCAAATTCATGATGTCCTCATTTTTAATAGTTCATTTTTAATAGTATTTCATTGGGTAAATGAATCACATTTTCTCTATCCATTCTTCAGATGAGAGACATCTGAGTTGCGTCCAGAAATTTTTCTGTTTGCTAGTGAGTTTGAGGCTCTTTCCTACTTTCTAGTTGATTAGATCCAGGGGTTTCAGGTTGAGGTCCTTGATCCACTTGGACTTGAGCTTTGTGCAAGGTGTACACCAGTATTTTATGATTAAAAACATCCTGATTTATTTTTTCTTGTGAAATGTGGCAAATTAAGGACAAGGCACTGTTAGGAGGAAAGAGAACCAAATCATGAGTGAAATGAAGAACTGACAGACAGAACCGGGCCATGAGAGAAGAGAGCAGGGATGAGAGAGTGAGAAAAGTAGACAGAAAGGGGGCAAGAAAGCACAGAGAGTATACATCTGAAAGAGTAAGTATTTCTAGGCTTCAGATGCTGGGGCAATGGAAGCCCTTGGGCTACAGACTTTTTTGGTAGGGACAATTTAAGAAAAGCTGAAAAGAACCACGGGTGCTGAATCAGCATACAGGCCAGTGTGCACTATAGTATAGGCACTGTAGTTATCCATTTATTCTGAGTTTCTTTGGGACCTGACATATCATATATTTATAAAATTTTAAAATTCATCATGGCAAGTATTTGAAACAAAATGAAAATGATTAACTACTGAAGCACTTTCCTTTATATTTATCTAGTATTTAAATACCGAGAGACTTCATTGTTCTGTGTCCATAGCAATAGTTCATGGCTACAGGGTCATTTTTCTTTCAATCAAATCTGCAAATAATTGTTCTGGCCTTTATGATTTCATGGGCACATCTCACTCCAAGTCTTTGTTGGGTACACAATACCCTGAAGGTTAGACTATATCTGTGATATTTGTAAAAGTGTGACATTTAGTCCTCAGTTTTCTTCTTTAAAAATATCTAGAAACTTCAGAGAAGAAAGTAGACAATCTAGAGCTATTTGGGTGTCTTTACCTTACTGAGGAATATATGACACAAACAAACAATTTATGCTACATATGGTGTTTCATCACTGCCAGATATTACCTCAGTTCTGCTTAGCTACATGAACTTTTGAGCCAAGTTTTATTGCTTGGTGTGATAAATACACTTGAAATAAACATCACTTAAATGTGTAAATCGGGTAACTGCTCACATAGCAACCTACCAATTAGTCACTTATCAATGCAACTAGCTGTAACTGCAGCTAATTTGTGGTAAAAAAAAAAAAAGACATATACTTTGTTCCCAATGAAGACAGTCCACACTTATGCCTTAGTAGTCAGTTTTACTTAGTATGGTGAATTCCCAGGCAAACTTGACTATAGGCACTTCCATAATTCTGGATTCCTATGGACTGCACAAACCTGGCTACATGTTCTTCTTCCTTACATAGAAGCTCTTCTGTCTGCAGCATAGTAGACGTGAATATAATCTGGCCCTGCACAAACATGGTCGCATGCTCTTCTTCCTTACATAGAAGCTCTTCTGGCTGCAGCATAGTAGACGTGAATATAATCTGGCCCTGCACAAACATGGTCGCATGCTCTTCTTCCTTACATAGAAGCTCTTCCGGCCGCACTGGATTTGAGAAAATAAAAGCTGATTCTGAATTACCACTTACATCTTCACACTCTGAATCTTGCGTTTTCATATGTGTTAAGAGGAAAGCTTAGAGTATTTGTAAAATTTAAATAAAAGAAGTCAAATGTCACATAAAACAATTGAACCATTGTTTATTTCCTCTTAATAACCCATTTCATCAATTTAGAGATGGAATTTATTAAGTTGTCCAAAGTCACACAGTGTAAATATTGATTCAAACTTAAAGTTGGCTTAGCATTCTTAGTGTATACATGTTGCCCTGTTAAACAAAATGACAAAATTGATTAACCTGTTTATTTATTTCCTGCTTAGAATAAGGTTAATCCCAGCTATATATGGAAAGAGATAATTCAGAAATAAATATTTCAAATATCAAAGTGGTGTAACCTAAGCTTAGAGACACATACTGAATCAGTGTCTCGGTGTACTGAAGCAGTTTTGTGGCTCCAGATCTGAGGATTATAAAAATTGGTGTTGAAAAACTATATTAAAGGAGTTTGTTCATTTAATAGCAAGTAACCATTTTAGTATTTTCTATCACATTACCAATAGTGAAAGAATTTTAATGTCATTCCTTAGAAATATAAAATCATTATGACAATAAAAGTAACACTTTCTTGATAATCATGCTATGTAATTGCAAATCAGAGTCTACGACTTTATATTCAGCACTGAATTGTAATAATAAAGCCTATTGATGCAACAACCACCCACCTCTAAATAGCTAAAACTCAGCCTCAGTTCCAGGCCCGACTCATCAATAACAGGCTTTTCTCCTATTTGTATTTCTAACATTCAAAAACACATTCAATGTTATATTGAAGCAGCATACTAAAATATTAGACTGACCTACATTATGATGTCAAGAAATTAAATGCTCAAAATAATCTACAGATTTCACTGTATCCTGAATATACTGTTGAATTTATATTTCTAATTCTGTTCAGAGGGGTATATGAGTATGGTGATTAATGACACAAAATCTTGGGGCTTTATGCACTGAGGCAAATTATTAAAATAGAGAAATGTAGAAGTGTCATTCATCACAGACTGGTTCTCTATTGCAGCTGAGGAATGTCAGTGTACAAGCAATGTATCCAGTGTTAATGGGGTAGAAAATGAAAAATAGCCACAAAAATGTTGGAGATGAAGATTGTAGGGTGAAAATAGGTTGAAATTGGATTTTTAAAGGTCTATGCATCAGTTGTTTTTTTCCCAAATCTAGCTTTAAAAAAAAGATATAAAAATCTATAAGCATTTTGAGAGCCATGATCTTCTGAGATATTTAGGAAGTAATAGTAATTTATCAAATGTGCCTTCCTCTATATCAAATAGGAGGAAATTGGGGCTAAAAAAGAGGAAATGGAAAATAGTTTTAATCACTTGCTCTAACATGCTCTTAAGAACCATTGCTTCTCAAGTGTTTCAAAGTAAACCTGGAGTAATTAGAGTAAGGACTAGCCTCTGGCCACTCTTTGTAGTCTTAGCTAAAGTTATTCTTAGTCATCATTTTTTAATCTAGTATTGAATTTTAGCTAGAACTAAGGGTAGAAGTTACTGCTCATTTCAGAGTCTGCATACCCTGTGTGTAGCTTCCTTTCCTGAATTCCTAGAAGGAAAATGCAAAGGAGCCACGTGTTCCATTGGTTAGAAGGCCAAGAGTAACAGCTGAAAAGGCTGCGCTTAACGAAACAATGATAAATAATAAAATAAGTTTTTGAAATTAGCTACGAGTGACCTTTTAAGTTACATGGAGTTAAGAACCAGTGAGTACAGCAGTAGTTAAAGAAATGGAGGAAAATACTAAGACTTTTGATTAAATACAAGTGGTTAACTTTAAATGGAATAAATCTCAATCTTGTCTTTGTCTTTCACACACACACACACACACACACACACACACACACACACACACACAC
>JANHMN010000001.1:119043610-119081675 GCA_030674055.1 Rhabdomys pumilio
CACACACACACACACACACACACACACACACACACACACACACACACAAACCTTCTTTAACCTATATTATGCATTATATATGTGAATATATCTATTCATATGTGATAGAGAGACAGGGTCTTTCTGAGAAGCTGGTGCTTGCCTTCAGCTAGTGAGCCTCTTGCCTTATGCTTCCAAGCAGTGGCATTACAAATGTGCAGCTCCTTACCTAGCTAACTAGATTGCACCGAAGTACAAACATAATAAATTTACTTGTGCACTGAAATATAATCTCATGTAAATATAGGCACACTATTTCATGGACAACTTGAAATCTATACATGTACTGATGGCTTCTTATTGTCTTGCTTTCTGTTTCTCTATGTTTCCTGCACAGCATGGAAATAATAGAGCGGAGAATTTAATGAGCAGGAAAATAAAACCCAGCCGAGTGACTTAGTGTGAACTGCATAACACATATATGCAAAGGTAGAGTAGGGTGGGTGGAGACAGTCACTCATTCACACTCATTTTTGAAGCTCCCATATTTTGATTCCATGCCAGATGGAATAGTTATTTATGTATAAAATGAGAGCAACGTTCAGTTTTGTGAAGCACATGAACTCATAGTGTCATCTTAGCCTGACTAGAACAAGTTTCATTAACAACAGTGCAGAGAAGTGCTGAGTTTTGTGCTCTGAGGTGCTGCTGAACCAATCATAGCACCTCTCTGACCCTGTCAACCCTTGGACCATCCTTCTCACCTTCCTTTACCAACACAGCATTAGAAAATAGAGTTTCCTGTCATTTTGAAATGCGTAAAACCTGCCCGTTTCAATGCAGCAATGAAAAGGGAAAGATAAGAACAAGTGCAGGCTGCATGTACGGCTTCTCTCTGTTAACTGACGGCAGTGCTGCTTAAGTACACAGTCTTTCAGGGTGAGCCGTTATTTATTTTGAATGCAATATTGAGGACATCTTTGTAGATTGCTTGCATTTTTATATTCTTCACAAAAATATCATGTTTGAAAAAAATGACTACAATAGAACTTGTTTGCATTATTTTCTATCACTTGAATTTTCACACCATACAACACCTGCCTGCCAAAGAGGAATGTGATATCCTCACCTCTGGGTGTTGATGGTGGTGAAGCCAAAAGAGAGAGAAAGTTACCCTCCCCTGGTGTACACCCAGCTGTGAGTGTGCTATAGCTGCCAGCATTGTTGTTGCTTAGTCATAAATTCCTGGGAGCTATTTTCATGATGGGACTGTGCCCAAGGACTACATCAGAAACACATCTCTCAATTCCTTTAAAAGCTCTGGCCTTCTGTTCTTAAATTATCAGACTAAAAATTCCTTGAAGCCAAGGACTTAAAGAGCACATTCTGCCTTCCCAATGAATGACTGTATGTGTCCACTCTGTCGTTTCTGACCTCTGTTTGTAATGCTTACATTCATTTGGGATAATCCCATCTGTGGGTGTGTAGAAGCCCTTGGCTTGCTGCCATTAAGCCTATCCTTACAGCTGGCAGCATTGTTGATCTCTACCTAATCCCAGATCCTTCAGAATCATCTCTTCCTTTAGTAATTCTTACATTCTTGTGAGGTGAAATCCAGAAACCCCAGAGAATCCTGAGGAGCGAGCGTGCCACCTGGGCACAGTACTTACAGTGAGACAGCTGTGACTTCATACATTATCTTTAATTGAAGATGAAGGCACAGTTGCTTCAAAGTAGTCTTAACAAGCTTGTTTCACTTAACCCACTGCTATCATGTCCACTGTTGTCATGTTTTATTTTAGTTATTATTTTCTGTGAGAGCACTAGTTAGTTCAGAGTTTCTCAGTAAGCTGAGTTCTCTTTTAAAACCATCTGTTTAGGAACTATTTATTGGGTGTCTGCTACTCAATAATCTCTGTTCTTGGCATGTGTCAGGAAATTAGACTGGTAACAATCTGTATTCTGAGTGCTTACATACTAGCAAGAGTTACATGTGAGGAAAAATTGCCACAGACTAAGCTGAAATCCCTCCGCTTTGTGGGGCTTGGCAGAGATTACATGGGCAGCTGCGTGTTTTGTAAAATACCCAACTCTGTGAACAGCCAGTCTCCTTTGTATGTATGCTCTTGGTGCTCAAGAGGATGGTGGGCTAGAAACCTCAGCATCTTTGAACAAAGACCTCATGGAAATCAGGTAGACAAAAGCAGCATCATACAATACCATTGTGCTACACGGTACAGCTACGGTCAATTAGAGGAATGCTTTACAGTAAGAGGTCACCAATGCTAAGATACCCACTGAAGAAATTTGCTATGATTTGAATATGCTGAAATGATCTACCAAGCTGATTTTGTCACAGTTTACTATATCTACATTAGAGAGCATACCTGACTCTAGAACATATTCATTTACAATTCATGGATCAGTTTCCCTTGTAGCTTTTATTGTTGTTTTGACATGATCGATTTGTTCAAAAAATTGAATTATAGAAATACAATGAAAAAAACTATTCTATTTCATCTTAATGTTTTTGTTTATAATTTGAAGTTACTAATATAGAATTGTGTGAATAAACAAAAAAATGTGAAAAAATGTTTTAATTAAAAGTGAAACACAAAGATTTTGACTCCATCAAAAATAATAAATGTGAATACAGTCTTGATGAACAAATAAAATTAACAACCAATAAAGAAAACTATGGAAACAAAGAGCAATATTCAAAACATCTCATATCTGACGTGTTTGGGACTAGTATACTACATAGCATTTGGATGTTGAATTTTTGGATAGGTTATGCATTCTGGTATCAGTTGGTATGATATAGCAAGTTGAGCAAAACCACCTCAAGGAAGAAAGGGTTTATTTAATCTTACACTTGCAGGCTGCAGTCATTTATTGGATGAACTCAGGACATTTTCTCATGACAGCAACACGGATGCAGGGTGGGCAGGTTATTTCACATAGCATAATTTCAGACCAGGAAACTCATTCACAGTCAAAGGAGAACATCAGAAAGCATTGAGGATGCTCCTTTTAGGCTTGCTCCCTCAGGGTTTGGTAGATTGTTGTTGTTGTTGTTGTTGTTGTTGTTGTTGTTGTTGCTTAGCCCAGGATAGTCTGTCTAGGGATAGTGCCGCTCAGGATGGCCTGGGCAGTATTGCATTCATTATAATCAAGATTAACCACCCTACATCCTTTTTACTAGAGGCCAGTCTGATCTAGGCAAGTTTTTTATTTAAATTTATTTTTTACTTGTTCACTTTACATTCCTCTTACTCACCCAACAGTCACTCCCTGCCACAGTTTTTTCTCCATGCCCCCTCTCTTTATCTTCTGAGCCGCTGGGCTATCTCTTGTGTTTTTGATCTTAGCCATCCTGAAGTGTGTAAGATGGAAATTCAAAATAGTTCCGATTTGCATTTCCCTGGTGACTAAGGACTGTATACATTTCTTTAAGTGCTTCTCTGCCATTCACGATTCCTTTTTGAGAATTCTGTTTAGCTCTGTACCCCATTTTGGGGTTATTTGTGGTTGTTGGTATTGAAATTCTTGAGATCTTTGTAAATTTTGGATATTAGTCCTCTGTCAGATGGAGGGTTGGTGATCCTTTTCTAATCTATAGGCTGCCGTTTTGTCCTATTGACAATACCTTTTGCCTTATAAAAGCCTTGTAGTTTCATGAGGTCCCATTTATCAATTGTTAATTTTAAAGCCTGACCCACTGGTGTTCTTTTCAGAAAATTGTCTTCTCTAACAAATGCATTCAAGGGTATATCTGACTTTCTCTTCTATGAAATTTAGTCTATCTTGTTTTATGTTGAGGTCCTTGATCCGGTTGGACTGGAGTTTTGTTCAGTGTAATAAAAATATGGAACTATTTTTATTCTTTTACATGTAGATATCCAATTAGACCAACACCATTTGTTGAAGATGCTTTTATTTTTCCACTATATGGTTTTGGCTTCCTTATCAAAAATCAAGAGTCAATAGGGATGTGAGTTCATTTCTGGGTCTTTTATTTGATTCCATTGATCAATGTGTCTGTCTTTGTGCCAATACCATGCAAAATTTAATCCCATTGCTCTGCAATTCAGCTTCAGATCAGGGATGGTGATTCTTCCAGAAGTTCTTTTATTGTCCAGGATTGTTTTGAATATCCTGGGTTTTTTGTTTTTCTACATGAAGTTGAGAACTGATCATTCAATATCTATAAAAAATATGTTCAAATTTTCATGGGAATTTTATTGAATCTGCAGATTGCTTTTGATAAAATGGATATTTTTATTATGTTATTTCTACCTGTCAATGAGCGTGGGAGATTTTTTTTATTAGATATTTTATTTACATTTCAGATACCAACCCCTTTCCCCATTTCACCTCCCTAGAAAACCCCTATCACGTGCCCCCTTTTCCATTTTGCTTTTATACAATTTTTTTAAATGTTAATCAAAGACTTTATAAGTATGGTAATGCTCAATCAGAAGTGTAACCTACTACCCTTCTGATATCTTCTTCAATTCTTTCTTCGGGTACTTGAAGTTCTTCTCATACAGATATTTCACTTGCTTGGTTAGAATTATACCAAGATTTGTGGCTATTATAATGAATGTTGTTTTCCTAATTTATTTCTCTGCCTGTTTATCAATTTATGAAGAAGGGCTACTGATTTCTTTGAGTAAATTTTGTATTCAGACAACTTGTTGAAGGTGTTTATCAACTGTAGGTGTTCTCTGGTAGAATTTTTGGGGTCACTTTTGTATCCTATCATAGATGCAAATAGTGATACTTTGACTTATATTCCTATTTGTATCCCCTTGATCTCCTTTAGTTGTCTTATTGCTCTGGCTAGAACATCAAGTACTATATTGAATAGATAAGAAAAAAGTGGACTGTCTTATCTTGTCCCTTATTTTAGTGGAATAGTTTATGGTTTCCCTCCATTTAGTTTGATGTTGGCTATTGGATTGCTATATATTGCTTTGGCTATGTTTAGGTATGTGCTCTGTATCCCTGACTTCTCAAATACTGTTAACAGGAAGGGTGTTGGCTTTTATCAAGGGTCTTTTCAGCATCTAATGAGATAATCATGAGACATTTTTCTTTCAGTTCAAATTTTTCCTTCACCACCATCTATCTGTGGATGCAGTGGTGGTTTATAAAACTAACTCTAATTTACTCATAAAGCAAAAGTGTATCTTATGACATGAGAAGAATAAGAATATAGTTAAATATTTGAAAATATTGCTAATTGATCCAAAACAATCTGATCTCTACATTACAAAGTGTTAATATCTAGGCCTCTATTTATTACATTATATATTGCATTATATATATTTATATATATATATATATATATATATATATATATATATATATTAAAGTTTTTAAACCATATTGCCATGTGATTAAAATTGTAAGTCTTAATACTTGGTAAGTGTTGCTTACTACAACCAATATTAGCTATGATTATGTCAGTTTGATTTTACAGAATCTTTTATGTTATTTTAAAAGGAAACATTCACTAAGTTAATAATATTCCTTTGATTTCATCCTGAGAGACTATCTTATCTCTCTTTATTTTTATTAAATCTGAGTTATAACAGTTGGCTTATTTTAATGTTTATTCTACAATACATAAACCTAAATATATGAAATAACTTCTAATGACCAGTTTGAGTCCTTGAGTAAGTTTTGGAAACAATATTTTCACATTATTTCTAGATACATTTTTTTCCTTTATAGTCTTGCTTGGTTTCCATAGCTTCATTGTTCATTTTTATTATACTTTATACTTTTTGCTTAAATATGTATTTAGACTAGCTATGATATACTGTTTTCAGACATTGTGGAACATCACGTTGTCAGCTGTTGGCCAATTGATTTGTTGTTCATCTGGTTACTGTTATAAAAATTTTGATATGTTTAAGTAGGGAATGACTGAAGAATAAAGATTTTTTTTTTGCTTCCAGTGCTTGAATGAGCCTAAGTCCAATTTCATATGAAACTATATTGTTTATATAGTGTTATTGTTGGCATAAATATTACATTATTTTCTTAATCTTCCCAATATTTCTCAGTATGTGAATATTTAGATTTATTAAAAATCAACAAGATGTATTATAGTATATTTCCTAAAATATTTTGATTTTATTTTATGATATCTTCATTTTCATATTTCAAATCCTGGGTTATATTCTGTCATAGATAGCTAAAAAAGAAAATAATTTACATACAACTTAGAAATATCTTGAGAAGGAAGGACTAGGATAGCCCCCATGATTCAAGAAGGAAGAAAAACAGGAAAGCAGGACTCACAGTTCCTAAGAAATTCCACATGGTGCTCAGCCTTTACCACACATCACAATCACCTGCCCACACTTGTCAAACTTCACGGGGCTGAATCCCCCTTCCAAGAGAAGTAGCAGCTAGATTCAGAAGGCAATATGGAAGGTTACTAAAACCTTTCCAGCTACTATGCATGATGCTGGTCTAGAGATCCTATTTGAAAAACTCTTTAAAACTCTTTCTAGTTTGGGGGAATGAACAGAAAGTATCCTCAACATTGATCATTTTTCTCCATCACTCTTTAAAGAATTTACTATTCTCATACTACTCTTGTTAATACAAAAATAGTGTGAGATATATATAAAAAAAAAAGAAGTATCTAAGTTCTCAGCATCCTATGGAGACACATTATTTCTTCTAAAAGGCTTACATTCTCCTATCTGATGCCAACTATATATTTTTTCTGAATTCTTATTTTTCATAATTATTTCATTATTTCCTCAAAATTATTTTAAAATTGTCTATTACCACTTACAATAAAAGTGTAAATCATTTTATTTTTCCAGTAACTTTGTATTATACAGACTTTATATCTATGTATCACATACTTATAGGCTTTTATTGATCTCCAAAATAAAATATTAGTTATCTTTAGAACTAATATCAGTGATTATTTTGCCTGCCAATTTGTATTTAAAATAAGAAGTCAGTTGTTTTAGTTTCTGTCTACGTACATATTTACCAAAATCAGAACTCACAGGCACACACAGAGACATAGGCTTATATATAGTGTAAATAACTAGCAGTGTACATCTCTGGGTAATGTTACCACTCTTGCAAAATAAAGGAGAAAGAAACATGATACCCAGCTTTATCAGCACACAAACTGCTGCAAGTTTGGAATGAGACCCAACAGGTGGTGCATGGCTACTGTATGATCGGATGTCTGACATGGAAGTATGCATGGAAAGGACAAGCTGGAAAGAGGAACATGGGCCGATAGACTGGAAAGTGTAAATCTTGTTCTCTGCTTTGGACATTCTGTTTCTTTTCATCGGTGGGTAGGTAGAATCAGTAATGCTATAAAGATTACTTGATGGAACTTAATAGTAAAACTTAAGTTCCAGGTGTAAATACAAACCTGCAAGTATTTTGTATTAAGGTCTGTATAGGTTATATTAATATATAGTTTGCATCACAATTGTTTACAGATAATTTGTATTGTTTTTCCATAGAATTTTAATATTCAGTTTGCTACCTTTCCCCAAGATATATTTGAAGCTGTGTTCTGTTTGTTAAAGGATTATAGCACTATTACATTTCTATCTGGGCCTACCTAAATCAGAATTAATTTTATAACTTATGAAGTCTGAATTATTGTGTTTCATTAGTGTTCAGATATATTAGTGTTTAGTTCTGTCATTTTGATCACTCATATATTTTACAATAAATATCTTTTTTACATGCATTGTTCTGTGTTAGGGAGATAGAAGAACAAAGCCGTGTGTGTGTGTGTGTGTGTGTGTGTGTGTGTGTGTGTGTGTGTGTATGCACACACAAACACAAAAGTTACAGAGCATGTTCAGTATGTTAAGAACACCTTCACTTCTATCTGAAGTCAAGACAGCTGAAAGTAGAGGCATAGCATATAGAACATGGGTTTCTCTTGACTGCAAATTAATGTTCAGTCCAACACAGAGCAAAGTGCTTGGGACATGGCTGTCACTGAGCATAGGTGAGAAGGATGGATGACTGTCACTGAGCATAGAAGGATGGATGGTTGTATAATGCTCCAAAGCACAGCTGATTTGAAGATTAGAGAGACACTTGTTTCTTACAATGCCCAGTAGGTAGAGGATAGGTGAGAATAGGTGTCTAAATGCCTTGACATGAACATGAAGACATGCGTTCTAACCTGGCTGCACGTGCTTAATGTGCTTGAGTAAGCTCCAGAGTTTCCTTCTAGATACACAGAAGCTGAAGCGTGCTGCATCTGGAGACACGAGAGCTATGTCACTATGTCATTACTTACAAAATGCCAACAAAGGGCAACATAAAACAAGAGTGGCTAAGGTGGTTTTAAAAATCTAAGAGAGAATGGATTTGGGGGAAGTTCTAAGAGAAGTAGACATTTATGGCAGAATTTTAGAGGTATAGACATGTTATGTTCCCAACAAAGCCAATGGAGACTTAAGGGAAAGAATTTTTTCATGGGCACAACTAGATAATACATATTCATAATTGAACATATGTAACAGGCACAAAGACAATTCTTTTATACTTCAGAAGCTTGCAGCCTGGAGTTGGCCCCAGCATCATTTTAGGCATTATGATTATGACAAGTTGATGCAAACATATTTTCTGAAATACTGGCTAATACTAAGCTCTCAAAGCACAGTAATAATGATAATAATAAACACTGTAATTGTATTTCCATGAAATCTTCACGCTTTTTCTGTCATTGTGTTTTCTTGCTTTGTTTCTAGTTAACCAGTTAGGGAATGAAAATATACATTCATGTTTTTTCAAGAATAATTCATCACTGCATTTAAAAAATAGAAATGTATCATCCCTCTGATATTTATTGCAATTTTCTTTTGAATATTTGTGGATTCAAATTAATTATAGAACATTTTAATTAGTGTGTAGACTTTTTATAAACTGTACATAATATGAAGCTAATTGTTGTTTTCCTTAAAGAATGAATTCAAGGAAATGTGATTTGGAAAATGTAACACTGTTAATCATAGTGATGCAGGTGTAAGAAACTATTGATTGAGTGAAATCAGCAATTTTGGTTGTTTAATCGCCAACTTAATCAGACAGAATAGAATTAAATGATAGCAATACCTGCAAGACTTAACCAATGAGAATTCTGACCAGACAGGCATCTCCTCTGCTTGAAATCAGTAAGTCCAGGCAGATACAAAGTGGTCTATGCAGTTTCAGATTAAGTTTGGAACATCATGGGATAAATACATGAAAGTAACTATAGAAACATCCTGGAGTAAATATAATCTATTAATGTAAAGTACTAAAAGATATTCTGACAGAGGGTTGGATAGAATCAAGAAATATTCTGCAAGTTTTGAAAATAACTCCAAAACATGTGAAAAAAGACTTTTTTCCAAAAGGCACCATAACTGGGTAGGGTTGAATAAAGATGAGTATATTTATTTTTTGAGGAAATGATAATGCAGAAGAGCCTGCAGATTGACTGGTAGGATAGCTACAAGTTTGAGAGTACTCTTAACAAATACAGTGCTGAGATGCGAGGAGGTGGATGGGCTGTCCTTAAAATCTAATGTAGCTAGAACAATAGAAGAAGGCATGGAGTACAGAGGCACAGAAACAGGGTTAAAAAAAAAAAGATTGGTGTTTGAGGTGGGCTGACAATAGAGACCATGGGAAACCAACATAATTCGAGTGCTGGCTAAAGAGAGAGGTAATAAAAGGGGCAACATTTGGAATGTATATAAATAATACAATTTAAAAAGAGAGAAGGGAATGTGCTCTTGGCACAGTGTCTGTCTCCCACGCGGTAAAGGTGTTCTCGCACTTTTAGTAGATAACTGCTCCATAAAAACCTCTACATTCAGTTCACATTGGGAAGAAATTTTACCAAAGAAGGCAAAAGAAATATCTGGCTGGGACTTCTGCAAGGGTACGCTTGAGATTATTTCCCAAGGTTCCAGAGACAATCACTCTGTTCCCTTGTCTCTTCACTATCTGTATGGTAGGGAAAGCTTTAGTGTAGCAGTGACTTATACATCTGACTGAGTGCACTTACTAGCATATACTCTTATTATTTGTTGTGCATACTTTCCAAAAGTGATTTCAAATTTTTATTGGTTATCTTATTAATTTAGATTTCAAACGTTATCCCTCTTTCAGGTTCCCCTCCAAAAACTCCCTATCCCATCTTCCCCTCGCTGCTGGTGTATCAAGCGTTCACAAAACCAAGGGCCTCCCCTCTCATTGATGCCAGATAAGGCCATCCTCTGCTACATATGCAGCTGGAGCCATGGGTTTCTCCATGTGTACTCTTTTGTTGGTGGTTTAGTCTCTGGGACCTCTGGGGAGTGTGGTTGGTTGATACTGTCATTCTTCCAATGGGGTTGCAAACCCCTTTGGCTTCTTCAGTCCTTCCCCTAACTCCTCCACTGGGGTCCCCGTGCTCAATCTGATGGTTGGCTGCAAGCATCTGCATCTATATTGGTCAGGATCTGGCAGAGCCTCCCAAGAGACAGCTATATCAGGGTTCTGTCAGCAAGCATGTCTTGACATCAGCAATAGTGACTGGGGTTGGTGGCTGCATATGGGATGAATCCCCAGGTTGGACAGTCTCTGGCTTGTGCTTTCCTTCAGTCTCTGCTCCACTCTTTGTCCCTGTATTTCCTTTAGATAGGAGCAATTCTGGGTTAAAATTTTTGAGAAGGGTGAGTGACCCTATCCCTCAACCACGGGCTTTGCCTAAATTCTCCGTATTGTCTCTACAGGTTCTCTCTCCCCTTTGGTGGGTATTTCAGCTAATGTCATTCCTGTTGAGTCCTGTCAGCCTCTTGCTTTCCTGGCATCTGGGCCTTTCTGTTGGCTACTCCAGTTTCCCATCCCACATTGCTATACACCTCTGTTCAATTTCCCGACCCTCTGTACATCTCCCCCATCTCCTCCCACACCCGATCCTGTCCCCCACCTAAAATTTTCTTTAGAGATTTTGAGCAATTACTGACTATCACAAATAACAACCATTTCTAGATCTAGATGTTAAATATAGGAGAAACTATGGGAGGCTGTCTAGGGAAGAACTTTATAGTCAATACTTGTAAAGTACATAGAGAGTAAATTGTTGTGAATGAAAAATAGTTTTGAATTCATTTGTTTGCTTTTTCCACATTTGCAAGGTGCTTCTAACACTGATGGATCAAATCAGTGGATCAAAACACTGACTGGGAGATAAAATGCAATGTCTACTGCATATAGAAGTCTAACAGGAAAATTTTGAAATTCTCTTTATTCCATTTCATTATTCATGTGTCAGCAAATATTTATCCCTGTTTGATGAATAAATATATTTTTTGTCTTTGGTTGAACTCAGAGATCCTTAAGAGCCCCATTGTCAACCCCCATATGAATCAGGATTCCATCTCCTCTCTTCTCCATTCTCTTAATCTAGCACATACTTCTTACTTATGGAATTGTTTGACCTACAAGAAGCCTCCTCGTATTAAGTTAAAGGTAGTAGAAACAATTCTAGGTATAATCCATGATATGTGTGTGGATCATTGTCCATTTCACAACGCATGCCATTCATATGGTGGAAGCCTTCCTTACCGCAATTTTGTCATCCCTCTCTTGTCTTCTTTCTCCACATCTTAGGTAGACTAAGAAGCATAGCTGATATTTAGCTACTAACCTGACACCTGACACCTGACATTGGAGTCAAATGTCCTTAATCTTTTCTTTTCTTTTCTTTTAAGGCAACCAATAATCTGTCAGTATTGTGGTCACAGGACAGTTGTAGTTCTAAGGATAAAGCAGTCCTTTACCGTAATCACATAGCTCTCACAAGGCAGAAGGTTTGAGGTGCCTGATCCTTCACAGAGTTTACAAAGCAGAAATAGGCCAAGTCCGTCATTTCAGGGACAGCTTCTCCGTGCATGTGTCTTCTAATTTCAGTGGCTCCTCATATTTTTCTTTAAATATGGGTTACACACATTGATTCACACAGTGCTAGGCTACTCTACAAGGAAGTCACAACTTACATGTTCCTAGTATGTGCTTATCTTTATACTGAATATTCTAAGCACAGTGGAATAGAAACAAGCATTTAGGGGGCACACTCTAGGGGCTGCTTGGCTTTTCAGTTCTGTATCCTCTCCAGATAAACCAGTTAAGTTTTGTAAAAATTCACTGAATCTCAATTTCAGTTGTAATAGTAGAAGTTTTCTTGACTATTGTGTTGAGAAATGACAGCTGTTAGTGAAGCAGGAACAAGTGCCATCAATTCCTTCTTTCTAATCCCGAGCCATATCGCTATTTAAAAACAAACAAAACAAGGTATATTTTAAAATACCTTAATGTTTTTACTCAGGTAAATTTATTAACACGAGATGTTCATGCACTGCTTATGTGTTTCTTTTATCCATTTTTTATAGTCAATCCTGTGGATATAATAAGACTATGGTACAGTTATGGTAATTTGAGGGTATTTTTCTTACTATCCTGTCATGCTCAATCTTCTATTGATGTGAAAAGACACCATGACCATGACAACTCCTCTCTTCCCCACCTTGGTATTTTCAAGACATGGCTTCTCTGTATAGTTCTGGCTTTCCTAACTCACTCTGTAGGTCAGGCTGGCTTTGAACTAACATACTCAGAACTCAGCCTGCTTCTGCTTCCTGAATTTTGGGATTAATGGTGTGTGCCACTAACTCTTGGCATAGCAATTCTTCATAAGGGAAGCATTTACTTGGGACTAGCTGACAGTTTCAGAAGTTTCATTCATCATGGTAGCATGCTGGCAGACATGGTCCTGGGGATAAAGCTAAGAGTTCTACATCAAAAATCACAGGAAGCAGGAAGAAACAAAGAAACAGAGGGCCTGGTTTGGATGTTTGAAATCCCAAAGTCCATCTGCAGAGATACAAAGTCTCACCTTCTATTACCACTTTCTAAACACTCAAATATCTGAATTTTTGGACGTCATTATCATACAGTCTACTGCAGCCACCTCTACAAATTTAAATCCTGTCAGCAACCATCATTATTCCTTCTCCACCTCAGGCTTTTGCACCCACTTTTCTACTTTTTGTCACTAAAGATTTGTCTGTTCCAGACATTTCAGAAAAAAATAAACTATGAGTACAGTACATTTTATACTATATTTGTAACTGGCTTGTTTCACTTGGCATAGGTTTGGAAGGTTTAGCTACAGTGTAGCATGTACCAGTTGTTCATTAATTTTAATGTTGTAAGTAATATTATAAACCATAAAGGCTCTCTAAGGATTTTTCTTTCATGAAAAAAAATGTATGGGTTTAAAAACTATTGGTAAATTTCTGATAGATAATAATAATGAAAGGAAAATAATTAAGCAGAGTGATGAGGCCACAGGGCACATTTCCCAATAGGAACTTCAGACCAAAGTCTACCCAGTATCAGGCTCTTCCAGCATCTTGCATAGCTATCTTCTTTGCTCAGCCATTGATATGGGCCCTGTTAAGAATAAGGTAACTATTGCTAAAATGTCTGAGATAGAAAAAATGTAATATGTATCTCTTAACTATTCATAATCCTGGTAATCCTGTAGTCTACTTTAAGAAATTATCCAGATATGTTATTTCTGTAGATAACCTGGCTAAAATATACATCTCTTAGGGATGTTTTTACTCATTTCCATATACTGTTGGAGATGGTGACTTTTTTATACAACAACAGCATATATATCTGCTATCTATCACCTTTCCCATAGCAGCTTTTGAAGACAGAATTCCACTTCCTTCTCATGGGTCAGCTTTCATCAAATGTAATCGATCACACAAAGAAAGAGCTCAACAGGTGTTGTTGATAAACAGATCAAGCCAAATTTTGAAAATATTACCATTTTAGACCTAAATTCTTTCTTTTGTGCATTCAATAAAAGAACCCATGCTTCCTCATCTAACTTCTACTAAGATATTCTTAGTACTGCAAAGAACATAAGGAAATTGTCCCAGAGCTGCTGGATAACATCCCAGTGATGTCACAATCATGGTAGGGACGGGAAAAGGAAAACCATGACTCTATACAATGCCTACCATTCTCAGAAGAATGACAAGCCTCATGTGACTGTAAGTGTCCTTGCTCATGTAAAAAATAATGTCTCACATCTTCAGACTCACTGTCTGTAGTTAACTCATGGATCTCTTTGAGTCACGTGCTCTGTCCAGTGCCTAACTGCTTGAAACACAGCTAAACTCCATATACTCACCAGAAACTGGCAAGTCTATCTGCACTCCCTCAGTCATGACATTTGCCACTAAGAAAATTACATATTCATAATTTATGAACCTGTAACAACACATTGTAACTGAGATGATCTAATCTCCAGGCATATGATATTTTAAGTCTATTTAAGATGGAAGAGATTCCCTTCTTCTATTACAGGTCATTTTATAGTTTTTATGAATCATAGTGTCATTCAGATCAAATTAAGAAATTCCATTGATTCTGTTAACACATGACTTGCTCACCAGGCTCAACAGACTTATACAATTGTTTATACATAATTCATTTCACTGTCCATAGCACAGCCTGAGATCATAGAGACATTTGAAAAAAAAAATAAAACCTTAGAGTTGCTTTGGAGTAAAAACAAACTTTGAAGAATACTTCAAAGCACCACATTTGTAGGAGTAAAATCAATAAAGATTTGTATTAACTTTATAACAGTTTTAGTGATAATGAGCTACTGTAGAGGCTGGAGAGTTTGCACAGCTGTTAAAAGCAGTTACTGCTGCAGTGAGCCAGAGTTTTATCCTCAGCACCCAAGTTGGGCAGTTCACAATAGACTGTGACTCCAATGTTGGGGGCTATGATGCCTTTTTAGGGGCTCTAAAGGCACTGCACATACCTAAAAACATGAATACATAATTTAAAATGAATTAAAATCTAAAAGAATGTAAATTGCAATGTATAATTTAGCTGTTTTTCAAAGAACTGTGTATAATAAATTTCCTTTTTATACTATTGTGACTACTTAGAAACCATTGTCCTACCTTTTGTAAGGAATTCATCTCTGAAATATACCTTAAATTGCTAAGCTCTCTGGCCTAAAAATATGCATGTATTTTATAGCTTAACAAAAGTACAGATGGTGTATTAAAAAAACAACTATGAAACACTTTCATTTAGTGCCTTTCTTTCTCTGTTATGACACATAAAAGTGGGAGAACTATAAATAAATCTAGATTTTAAGTTCCTAAATTGATGATGAAGAGATTGAAATTGATGCAAAGTACAATTTTGAAGGTGATGGTAGGTCAAAGTTTCTGAGTTGTAGTTTTCTGTAAGATTGAAGAATGTTGCAAATGTTGTAAGGTAAGAACACTAAGGCATTCAATTATATTGTTCTTTCTGTCCCAATGAGATGGTGGTTTCAGATAGGATTTCTATTGCTGTGTTAAAATACCATGATAAAAAGCTAGATGGGGAGGCAAGGGTCTAATTGGCTTACACTTCTGCACCATTATCTATTATTGAAAAAAGGGAGGAAAAGAATTCATACTGGACAGGATCTTAGAGGCAGTAGCTGATGCAGAAGCCATAGAGTAGTGCTGTTTAGTTGCTTACCCACCATGGCTTGTTCAGCCAGCTTTCTTATGCAACCAAGGACCAGTAGCCCAGGAATGGCACTATTGAGAATGAACTGTGCCCTTCCCATTCAATCACTAATTAAAACGATGTTTTACAGACTAATCATAGGGAAGACGTTTCTTAATTAAGAATCCCTCTTTTCAGATGACTATAGATTGCTTCAAGTTAACATAAAACTAGCTGTGACAGAACAGTGTTGTCCTGGATATCTGAAAGCTGATGTATTGCAATCATGACAAAGGATTTCTCAGTGAAGGTGTTATTCTCTTTCATGGATCTTGGTTCCTCAAGTGTTTCTGCAGTTTGGATTCCTCCCCCTCTTCCCCTGCACTTTCGGCGTTAGCATGATATTTGTATATGACCTTCATTTTCAGAGGACAGTCATCTTCTATCAGCTGTTTCCTTGTTCAAGGGTGCTAAATGGCTTTAAGAAAAATCAAAGTTGTCCTAGACAAAAGCCAAATTTTAAATAATGCAGCCAGGCTCCAGTGTTGCTGAGCATCAACCTAGATATCTTTAAAAATTACGTACTATTGGCATCTCAATACTATGATAATCACATCAACAGATATCAGATCTGTGTTTCTGAGTGTTCTCTGAGTGCACATTGGCACTGTTGTGGATATTATACCATAAAAATAGTCAGTATTTCTTTAAGCATTCAAAAGTATTATGAACAGGTTGTCTGGTGGCAGTTTAAGAAGGACTAGATTTTCAGTATATCAAAAGACAAAGACCATGGTTAAAAATGGCATTCATCACCCTCCAATCTGTCATAAGGCTTGTAATATCACATACATAGAGGTAGGCAGATCCTGGCATTTCTCCTTGAGTTACAATGAAAGAAGATACTCACATTTCAGCCATGTCTGAGGAAAAAGGAGCACAGGTTACTTTTTAAAGTTTAATAGTTTCAATTAATTGTGCATGAAACTGGGATGTTTACATTTAGTAAATAATATATGCACTTCTCATCTTTAGAAGTGTGAGTATTCATCTGCCAGGGGTAGAGTGAATCTTTCCTTCCATGAGATTCCCATTCAGACCAAATGTTTTGAGTTTTCTCTTAAACCTCTTGTTTCTGTTGCCAGTGTCACACAACCTTTACTTAAGTAAGGGTTTGTGATGGAAACACTAAAGGGGAGGAGTAAGAACAGGCACTGCAGAGTCTATTGCCCTCGTTAGAATGACTTGAACGTACCAACTGACCATGAGCACTGAATTCGAAGTAAGGCTTAACAGATGCATAACATTAGGTCATTGTGAAGGAAGATGGTGAAGGAATGGGAAAAGGAATGAGTAAGCAAGGGAAGAGACAAATATTTTGTTGTAGTGAGAGGGATAGCAGAGAGCACCCTGGGGACAATAGCAGTCACCATTTTATATAGAGGGACAGCAGAGAGAGGCAATGCATATACAGTGGAGAGCAGTGGATTCACAGACTGCAGAGAGCTGAGAAATTACAAAGGACTTTGAGGGGTGAATGCTTCTCTCCTTTAGCAATGGGCATATATGGTATAGCCATGAATTGACCCATTACCGAGATTGACATTTTTGTTATCATTAAAACTTGAGATGTACTTGACCATTAGATGTCTGTAGGAAAGTCAGAATGGACATAGCCATTGTTTCGGAATTTCAGTGTTGTTTTAGTTCACGCCTGAACATGATTTGCTTTGATTCAAGCTGGTCCAGAACTAGATCAAAAGCAAATAGATGATCTCAGAGAATAATAATGCTCTTCACTGAGTCCAAGGCTATATTTGAATTCACCATGCTCTATGGAAAAAGAAATACATCTCAAACAAAATACAGAGGAGGAACGAATGGAAAAGTCGCTTGTGTGAGTTTTTGCTTCAATGTGTATGTTCTCATTTACTTTGACTATTATGGAGACTTTTATGCACTTGACAGATAATGAAAACAATTTTTATATTTACCCTGACGCAAAAGGGTACAGAAATTTGGAAAAAGCTCTGAGCAAGAGCATATGTTTATTATGTAGACATTATGAACCTTATCAATATATATGTAACAATTTTTAAATTAAGCATTGAAATGAGTATGACATACTGTATTTATGATATTAAAATTTGGTTTCCCTTTGACCCTTTTCCTCTTTTCTTGGATGACATTCATATTTACATTTTCTTGTAAAAATGGCCAAAGTTCATGAAGAAACTTTATTAGCACTGTCTAATGTTGTCAGAGTTTTGTTTTCCATTTGTACACACTTAAATTATATAATCTTCAACATCAATAGTTTTAAAAAACTATTGTACTTAAGTGTAAAATAGTTTATATAATTTCTCACCTGAATCTCTTATCTGGGCAGAAATATTTTTTAGGGCATATTTGATGACTGTAGATTTATTTCACTGTTTCCCTTTAGGCCCCTCTCATTTTCTGCTGTTATTTCTACTAGTATAAAGATGAGGTTTACTTCTAGACATGAAAAACATCATGGGTGTTATCCTTGAAATGACTTGTCTTGCAGTTGATATTGAAGAATGGCTCTTATTCCTACCCAATCCTGAATGTTTTGTAGAACTTCAGCAGGATTTGAGTCCTTTGATTTTGCTACAATCAAATTACTTGTATGTATAGATTCAATGAACTGTCAATCCCTACCAACTTTAGCCTAGAGAAACTGTTTCTTTAAATCTCTGCAAGGCTTTCATGCTTCATATTTCTGATACCTTACAGAGACCATTTGCTTGGCAAGTCCTCTACCACTAATTCATATCCCAGGGAAAATTACACAAACAGAGTTAACAGTTTAAATAGCTTTTTAAAAATTATTTTTGTTTTGTGTTTTTGTTTTGTTTTACATGGATGGAAGCTCAGACAAAAAGAGAGGGGTTTTATTTTGAATAGATTTGGTTAAATGTTTGGTCTTTTGAGGTAAAGTTTTGTGTAGACCAGGCTAGTTCACTTCCTGATTTTTTTGTCTCCACTTTGTAATGCTGTGATAAGCATAGGCCACCATGTTCTACTCCTAATATTGTAGCTACTTGTTTTTATTGTCTTTGGCATATGATATTCATCAAGTTCTATACTGTCTAGTTTAAGAAATTATTTTTTTGTCTATAGGTATGTTGCCTGTGTGCTTATTAATAAATGCCCCCCTTGGTGCCTGTTAAGACTAGTAGAGGGGGACAGAGGCCCTGGACCTGGAGTTACAAATGATTGAATGCTGCCATGTGGGTGGTAGAAATTAAGCCAAGTTCCTCTAAGGGAGCAACCAGTGCTCTTAACTTCTGAGTCATCTTTCCATCCCCTATACTGTCTTTCCTAGGTTGTACTATTTAGGACAAGAGGGGAGTTAGATTTAGGCTGCCTGACCTCAAGTGCAATGTTCAATAAATGTTCCCCTCCCTGCAGCAGTCAGAGGACTGAGATACATATTTTTGAATATTCTACCAGGTTTTTTTTTTTTTTTAATCTCCCTCTGGGCCAAGCAGAAAATGGGTTTTCTAGATATTAACTCCCCTTATCCCATCCCCAGGCTCACAACAAGTTTTGAAAGAACTTTACAGTCATTTAAGTAAGTTCTCACTTTCCAGCATGTGACTTTTAGGGAAGAAACTCAAGTCCAGGCTGTCAAACATGGTGGCAACTGCCTGAACCTTCTGAGACATGTCAGCATCCTGCCTACTAATGAAATAGTTGACATGCAATTTCACAGGAGGAAGCCATCCTAGGAAAGAACTCTTGTTGCAGTCATTTGCTGTGGTATGTGAGAAATTTCAGAAAGGAAATCTCAGACAATGGTTGTGGGTGGCTCTTGCCTGTAATTCAACATTATGCATGGTGAGGTCGAGATTGTGGATTAATAGACAAGATAGAAAAAAGAATTATGTGTCCATGCAGAACAGAAGGAGTTGCTACAAATACTGGATTGGGGGTTTCTGACAAAAATTGATAAATGGTGCCCACACCACCAGACATACTGGCTTTCCTGAAGGAAGAATGCATTAGTTTTATGCTGCTTAAAAAACAAAAACAAACAAACAAACAAACAAACAAAAAACCTTTCTATTGACCTTAAAACACAGTTTTCTACAAAACGCAGAGGGAAATAAATCACGGGGATCCAGGTCTGCAGCCACATCAGTAAGCAAACCAAGAAGAAATGACAAAAATGGGGCCCAAGGAATACTTAGAATCCTGTTTTCAACACAGAGTCTGATATTGTTGAGTGAGTGACTTTCTGCTCATTCAGGAATAGACTTTCTCTCCTATTATTTCCTTCTAAACTTTCTTACTCTAATTATAAAATTTTAGAATGGCTTGAATGATTGACTGATTTTGAGACAAGATCTCTTGTAAGCAATGCTAGTTTCACACTTAGTATGCTTCTGAAGATGACCTTCAACATCTGGATTCCTTGCTTCTCACTTCTGGGATTACAAGGTATAGCAAAAACATACCTGTTTTTGAGATGTGAGTGGTGATGCCCAAATTCTTGTATAATGGGTTCGTACTTTGCTGACTGAACTACATTTCCAGCCACCAAAACATTTATAATTTAATTAGGAGTTAGATTTTCAGTACCCTGAAGAAAAAAAACCACAGAATTATTTTAGTTAGTATGTAATATGAATGATTCTGAAATCAAGGATTTAAGAACAGTAAAATTTCTTCTTCCTTTGAAAATTTTCAATCATAATTACAATTATAGTTTTGTATGCTCTAAAAAGAAATTATAATTATTAATGTGAGTTAAGCAATTGCAAAATGGTAGAAAACCCCAAACCTTCAAAGGAAAAAAATATGCTGTCCAATTGTCCAGCATTAACATTAGTTATTTTTATTTGAAGTTTACTGAGGATACCTGTTCACATTCACCTGAGTGTTACTGTTATTAATTAATGTTTACAAACTACCAGATTGTGAGAATATATACTTTTCCTTGCTATTTAAAGTTTATCTCAAATAATAAGAGAAATTTATGTTTTATGAGATTAGTCCTACTCTGTGACACACAAGACCACCCTGCCTCTGTGTATTCTGAGTGCCTGACTTCTGTAAAATGGAACAAACTGGGAGATGCATGGTGTATTAGAATTATTGTGTGGGCCACTAACTATGTAAATACTCACAGTTTGCTTAGTCATGTTTCCAGTTTTTCTTTGTCAAGATGGTAGACTTTATTTTGTCTCCTCTATAGGATTCTCTATAGAATTACTTAGACATGTTCTATCTAAGAAAGATCATGGCACCATTTTGGCTCTGTGTGTCTATGAATACTCTGACTGTATAGCTTTACAGTGTAGATGAATAATTATTAAGATGCAGGTTGTGAAAAAATAAAATAGTGTTTACATCTAGGTTCATTTCCTGCATTATTTATTTATTTATTTATTTACTTACTTGGTTATTTATTTCTTATGCTGTTTGAATTTCTTTGTAATAACATCTAAAAATACATTAAAAATGTATTATAAATGTGAATTTTGTCTTTAAAACTTATGAAAGTACTTCATTTCTTAGTTCTGTTCATGTTTTCATTATCTCTTTACCACTGAGTTTCAAGTGGACAACTGCAGGCTGTTCTCACTTAATATTCTGTTTTCTGATTTAATGCATATTACACAGTTGGTGGTTGTGCATGTCACAGCGATTACATGATTAGCTGTCTTATCTTTATAGCAATGTCTAGTTAGTTAACTAGTACCAAAAGGCCAGGATACTGCTAAGAATTCTATTTAATTAGCATCAAAGTGCAATCTGATTATCTTTTGCATTGTATCTCTCTTACCAAAATGATTTGTAAAACAAAGAAATGATACCTTTACTACTTAGTTGGAAGGATGGTTAAACGATTTGATGTCTTCTGAATAAAAAGTAGATTAAAAGTCATTTTGTTTGCCCTGCTGTTTTTGGAAATATTTTATTGTTCCTTTTCCATTTTTTCCTTTTTTTGCTTTTGGTTAAGTTTTTTTTTTTTTTGATGATTTATTTTAAAATTTAGAGAAAGATGAGCTACACTCACTAGGAAATATCACTAGGAATTATAGAATTAAACTGTAACATTTTAAAATATCAAGAATCTCAATGTGTTAAATATGATACATGATTGCCCGCGGATGGGTCTCTGACATGCAAGAAGACCTGACTTGTTTCCTAGCACCCACGTGAAATCTCAGCCTCACAGACCCACCTGTAACACTATCATTAGGAAGCAGTGGAGCAGAGATATAGGGATCCCTGGAGCTCATCAGTCAGACAGCCCTACAAACCATTTTCAGTGAGAAAACCTTGAGTAAGAAGAACACTCATTAGCAACCTTTTGTCCCAGATGCTTGTGTACATGTTCATATCCACCTATATGTACACATTTATACACCATGCAACTGTGTATTTATATTGCACACTCAAATATACAAAAAATTAAAAAGAAATCTTGTTCAATAAATTCAGCTACACTAATAATGAGAAAACATCACTGTGTTTTTCTTCTTCACATCTCACATTCAAAAAATGATCTGTTTCTTTATTATGTTTTCAAAAATATGCAGTCATTATGATAGGAAGTGTGTGCTTGACAATCCATGTGATATTTTCATCATACAGCAGTGGGAAAAAGCATCTTAGGGTGATATTTGAATTATATTTCTTCAGATGTAAAGTTATTAGTTTTTTTATTTCTTCTTCCAAACTGACAAAATATTTTACAAGTGAGAGAAAAATTAAATGTTTAATAAAAACACAATGCCGAAGATTGCATAAATGCATCATGTTTTATTTACATTTCTTGATGTTATTAAGCCAAATTATTGGATTTGTTTATTGTGTTGACAGAGTGCTGTTGAAGGGAATGCTAATGATTATTTTATGGTGCTGTTGAATAGAACCAGAACTGGGTAGACCATAAGGCTGTGAGGCAGTGTCAGCACTTGTTAATCAAGACTTTGGTACATTGATCCGATAAAAATTATTTAATTCAGTAGATACGTTTCAGAAACATGTAAATAAGTGTCCCCATCTTTAAAACATGATAAACTGCTACATAAGTAACTGTAGTCTTACCAAAGTACATTTTTTGGGGCCCCAGACTATTTTAACATGAACTGATATATAATCATGTAAAGTAACAAAACTCTTTAGAATCTTCTGTTTTCAATCCAGACTTTTACTTTATTTTTCATGCATACATATGTATATTGTGTTGAAGAGACTAAATAGTGCATAAGAACATATATTGAATGCATGTGGAGGCCAGATCCTGAAATCAGCTATTGTCCTTTATCGCTCTCTCACTTTCTTTACTAAAATGGGGTCTCCTGTTGGACCTGGAGTTCATTTATTTGGCTAGTTTATTTCATGAAACTTTGACAATATGCTTACAAAAAGCAAAAGAAAAGATACATTATGTACAGCCCAGATTTCATTTGAAAAACACTGTATGTTTTTGTATCCCTATTTTTTTAGAACCCTATCAATGTTTATAAAATCACAGTTATTTGTGACCCAGAGACTAAATACCAAACTCAACACTTTTGTAAGCAATGTACTGAAAGGAAGATGCTTTATTATTTGAAAAATGAAAGATGTAAAGGTGAATTTGGAAGTTATGGAAGTCAGAGAGAAAGTTTCTAATAAGGAAAAGTAGACATTACATCTAAAGTTATTAGGAAATTTGAGCAAATTTTGGAGCATTCATTATAATGAAGGTACCAAATGGAGAATGGTAGACCAAAGGACATGAATTCTATATGATCCAGTGACCATCTCTTTATTCACCCCCACAATGAATAACTCTCTAATGCTGAATTTCTACTGTGTAGCACAGACATTGCTCTACACTTGATGTTCAGACATTAAACGTGTAATGACTGTCAATACTTCTTGATTTACTATTTTGTGAAATTCTTTGACTCTTACATTTCCCATGGTCCCATGTCAGGTGTTTCTACAACCACAATATCGTATTAAGGTATAAGACTACTCTGTGTGAATGAGTGAGTGTGAATTGTATATAAGATACACACACACACACACACACATACACACATGTATATATGTATTATATTTACTTATATACATATGTTTAATTATGTTCTCATAATATATTATGTATTGTAAATTTTGTTATTTTTAAAAGTTCATATAATTGATCACTATAAAATAATATAGATGTGGTGCATTGAATGTGAATGGTCTGATATGCTCATATATTTGAATAAATATACAAGAAACTATTTTGGAAGTAGTAGGAAGTATGGCCTTGGTGAAGAGAGCTATGTCAGTGGTGGAAGTCTTTGAGGTTTCAAAAAGTACTGCCATTCCAAGGTAGTTGTCTTTTACAAATGCTTATGGATTGAAATGGACACCCTCCATTACTAGTCCAATGTCATGCCTCCCTGTTTGCCTTTTCTCATGTGGTAAGCATGAAATCTAAACTCTCCAGAACTGTTTGCCCCAAACAAATCCATCCCTTTAAAGATTACCTTAGTCATCACAGCAATATAAAAATGATCAAGACATTAGGACTGTATCATATACACTTAAACATTTTCTATTGCATAAATCTAAGTGAAAGCAGGTAAGAGTTGATCCAAAAAGAATTGAAAAAAATAGAAACAATAGTAACTTACACTTGTAAAGAACTATGAGTTGATGGATATTGGGGTACAGCATTGAAGATCAAAATTATTTTTGTATACCAGACTTTCTTGACTGTTGTAGAAGGCATATCCTTAGGGAAAGTCGATTCTCTTCTATTTTTTATGATGCTAGCTTAGTAAATTTGCAGTGCCCTCTCATAGAGCAGTATATTTTGATGTTTTCCAAGTCTTTGAATTTATTAGTATATTAAGAGACTCTGCTTATCTAGGTTGTGTCTGATCAATCTAATTTCCTTTCACTGCTGAGAAACTCCAGACTAACGTATGCTGTTTCTTCAGATAAATGAAATGTGTGGACTGACAGCTTGACCGTGGCCCCACAATCTCTGATTTGAAAATCAAAGCTAGATTATTACTCATTACACAATTGAGACAGGCTTTAAAAGGCTAATACAATGAAAATGTACACATTAGTTCAAGAAAAGTAGTGATTCTTCTGTAGTTGTGTTAGCAGTAAGGTAGAAAGATGTATGCATCAAAAGGCAAGTTTATATAGATAAACTGTATTGGAAACCCCACATGATCTGAATAATTTAAAATAAATTCTTGCTTTCTCAGCTCAGATAATCCTGAAATAGCTCACTAAATAAAATTGTAAACTAAGAAATATTGGACCACTCTACTTATTAGTCTACCTTACATGTTGGAAATTTGAATCAACCTATTCAAATTTCAAAATTCGAATTAAACCCTATGCTTTCAGAAATAAGTGGAGAGAAAACTATTAGTGAGAATTACCAAAAAATTATCTAGGATTCACAAAGACAGTGATTAAACCTACATGTTGCTATGTTATAGAAAAATTACAACCTCACTACTTTGTAGTAACTTTTATGCCTCTAGCAATTGCCCCTACCAAAATTGAAAACAAAAGAATGCAGAGTATATGCTGGATTAAGACACACCCAGCAGGTCAGAATTTACCTTAGGGTGTTGTAGTCTGGCAGGGGATGAATGGATAGTGAGCACAAACATATATTTATTTTTTTCTATATATACAGAAAATGTGTGAAAGAATAAATGAACAGATTTGGGGTATTGTGCTAATTTAAAATAAATTCAGATTAAGTTATGATCCGTAGAAAGATTCTTCTCTCAACATTCTGTAGGAAGGATACTTCAGTCTCAATAGATAAACCCTCTCTGGTACTGATCCCAGTACTTAAACACAAATTTAAAGGATAACAGTTTCTTCCTAATACAGGAGTAAAGACAAGTGAGGTGGTACAGGGAAAATATATATAATCTATTTGAGGTGAGCCAAACATAGACCTTTACTATGTTCAATGATGAGGGTGATATCAATACCAGACCAGTGTGACATCTGAACTGTAGAATTTGGAATTAGGGTTTCACCAAGGAAGAGAATGCCTGAAGAAGTCAATGTAGGAGTAAGTTTATCTTGTTTCAGTCCATGTTAACTAACTTCACTGTTTCTGTGTCTGTGTTGAGGAATAAGATCATGGACAGGAATATGAATGGATAAATGCAGCCCACTGCATAGTGGACAGTGGAAAGAAAAAAGAAAAATGAGAGAGGAGGAGAGAGGGATGTGAATGTTATATCTGTGGACTTTGGTCTTTTTACAGTTTACAGCACCTTCTACTAATCCATGTAACTATAAATCTCTCCATGTACTGAGACACTGATGAAGCCAGATCCCTTATAATCCACCTCCACTTGAAAGCCCATATTTTCATCACTACTTCGGAATGAAGACTTCAGCTCATGGGCATCTCATAGATCCTTCAGACTGGAGTCATAAAACTTTAGTCATTCTCAGGGTATTCTGGAGAATATAAATCCCCAAAATAAGTGAAACAGTGATTAAGGCTAGTCAGTCATGCTGTCTTTAAGCATAACACAGAAGGAGTTAGAAAAACCTCTACATTATACATAGAAGCAAACTTCACAAAGCATGATCTAACTCTTAAATAGACTGTAAGGGAACCTTTTAGTGAGTATCTGCATAGAGATATCTTACCTTCAGCTGAGAACATCCCTGCTCGTATAAGAAGCTAAGTGTTTTTATAAATCTGCGTTCACTCATTTGTAGTATCAATAGCCAGTAATCTTTGGACAAAACCCCCAGAATGAAGAGAAAAATGATTCTTTGGAGAAAACTGGGTTTAATGAATATGCTTTATCATCTGATTTAGTGTATTCTCTTTCCTACCATTCCATATTTTGTGTGTTAAAGAAAAATCTTTTATTCCAGTGTTTCATTTATAAAAATCTGTAACTTATTCACAAACCAAAGTAATTTTCAAAACTGAGATAATGTTCTCAGGTTTATATTATATAATATTTATATATTTTATAGTGTAGTTTGTTTTATTTTGTAATATATTTTCCATTTTTATATATTTTCTGTGTTCCCTTTAGATTATGATGAAATATAGTTTACAAAGAAATAAAAAACACTGCAAAACAGAAACACAAACTATATTTGAGTCTATACATTAAATGGTCATTTTATTTTCAGAGCTTGAGAGTGTTGGATATTAATTGTAAGGGAGAAGTGTGCTTGAGACCAGAAAATGGCACTGTACAGATATTTTCAATGTGTTAGTAAGTAAAGTTCCATATAAGACTTTTAATCTTTCCATGAAAAATCCCCACAAAATACACCCAATATCCACCTCAGACTTGGGATCACCTGACCCTGTCTTAAGCCACATTCTCCATGGTTGCCTGTCTTTTACTTCATAACTGCTATGATTTAATTGCTTATATTCTCCAAGATTCATATACTGAACCAGCGCCTGTATGTGATGCTGTTGGGAACTGTAGCCTTGGGAATAACCCTTGAAAGCTCTGGTGTCTGAACTCGGTGACAGACTCTATTTCTCAGGTAGAAAGAGCATGCTGTGAGTAAGGAAAAAGGCCCAGACCACACTGACTCTTCATATGCTGTGATCTAGCTCCCATCCTCTTGAATTAGGAGACATTTTTTTCTGTTTCCTGTAAAGCAACAAATTTACATTTTATTAAAACTGCAAAAATTGGCTTAGACATTTACAACAATTTCAGAAGTTTATTCTTAGCATATCATTTTATGACAACATACTAAAGGTGAATATAGGCATAAACTTTGAATCTATATTTTTCTGCTACTTTTTTTAATGTTATGAATATTTGATATCTTATGTACCTAATCTATGTCCTTTAGTAATTAGAAAACCTGAAGTGTAAGATTGATTTTGCAAACCCTACGGAGAACAATAGTCTTTGTTCTGCTCACTGTAATATCTTGTGCCTTACACCTAGAAAATGTTTAATATTCATTGAATCGATGACATACTGAGATATTTGTGTCTGTATTTCTATGGTAAATCACATAAATTCTTTACTCATTACCTCAGATACTATATTTAAACTAGTTAAGGACACACTTATTGCCTATCAATCTATTTTGTCATGGCCACCATCTCTGTCCCTGTCTAGTTTCAATGCCAAAGTACAGAAAAACCTATTTACCAATACTCATTTGTCTACTGTTTATAATGTGTTTTGAAGTCATCACTTTAGGTTCTTTGATGTGATTGTTATGTATTATGCTTAGATAGGTGCTCAATTTCCCATCTTGTTTAGCAATTCTTTTGACTAGGTTTTATCCATTTTTATCCACATGGTCACATGAAGATAGCATAGCCACTAACCACTGTTCTCATGTCTTATTTTAAAAATCCATGGGGAATGTAACTATGAATATAATACCTGTTCTGTATATCATTAAACTTTTATCCTTAATAGTTCTTCCACAATCTCTCACTTTTAATTTTTACAAAGAAATCTGAGGCCAGAGAGATCTCTCAGTGGCAAAACTTCTTGCCAACAAGGCTAAAAACATGTACTTAACCTGTGGGACCAGAATGTTAGGGAAAAAAGAGAACTATTTCACACAAATTGACTGCTTACTGCTGTATTCATAAACATTTATAAAACCAAGCTGGCTTCATCCATTTTACAATTCTAATTTTCAATAACTTATCATCTTTGAGAGTCTGCTATAGCATTACATTATAGATTCATGTGATACTCTAAACTGTAATACATTCTTGATAACCACTTAAAGGTTGAAAGTTGGAAAGTCAGATATGACCGCAAGCTTATAACCACAACATTGGTGAGACCGAGGCAGTAGAGTTGTCATAAGCTTGTCACAGACCAGATTTACTTATTCAAAAAATTAATAGCTGTGAGGTAGAAAACATGTTTTCTTCAGTACAGTGACACTGAGTATAGCAATGGCCCCAGAAGGTGCAATGCTTAAGACAACATAAATTGAACTGCATGTTTTTCGTGACTTTTTTGTTCTTGTTTTGGTTTTTGCACAAAAGAACATGAAAGCAGATAGATAAAGAGTCCAGAATCAAGAAGTTAGGGGATGGGAAAGAATATGTTATAATTCTTTAAGAGTAGATACTTTTAGAAAATTAAAGGCAAACACAAAAGTCCAATTGAATATTATAAATAAGATATTATTGAGTTTGGGCTCATTATTTCGAGTCAATAGAAGCAATACTTGATAATATATTCATTTTAAATTGTCTTCTTAAAAGACTTACATGACATTTTCAATGATCTTATCACTTAAGACATAAGAATATCCCATCCAACACTATACTTTTTATGTTAGCGTGGATATAGTTTAATTTGTGTGGGCTGGAAGACACTTGAATTCAAAATGCTATTACTTTAATGTGCAAAAAATTACTTTGTTTAACAATAGCTTTCTTTTTATAAGAAGTAATAAACTGAGAAGTATATAATGTTGAACATAAATTACATTAATACAGCTAGAGTTGCTGAACAACCTAAGAAACAGAAAAAGTTCAAGCTCCTGAGAAACTAAAAACCTACATTTTCTATAGCTAATTTATTTTCTTCCTTTCAAAGTCATAATTTTAAAAATCTGATTATATGGAATCTTTAAATATGTTCACAAGGTTATACTCAGGACGTGACAGAGCCGTGAGGTTGCTCAATCTCTTATGATAACTAACTCTTTTCCTTTACTAGTTTGTTACTGATAGACGCATTGATAGGAGAACTGTTGTCTCAGTATTTCTTTCAAGCTCATCTAATTATCATTTGTATTTCTCCTCTTAATGAAGGTGAGGATGGAAGTCAGAAAGTACTTAAGGATAAAACACACAAAATGAGTATTTGGCACAGATAATCTTTGACTGGAGACTAATGATGATTCTTTTTTAGAACCATATATTGTTTGCTAAGTTTACCTTAGTTTTACCATGTTCTCTGTGGCGGACAACAATTATTAGATATACCACAAAAATTAAATTTTAATTTAAAGTATTTTATTTTTATTTTTCTCTCTGTGTGTGCATTCATGGATATGTGTACACATGTGTGTATGTATGGAAACATACATTCATATCTACTACCTTATTTTTTATTGAAAAAGCTTTCATAACATATATTCTACCACAGTTTTCTCCATTGCTCTTCCCAGATTTTCCCCACCATCTTCTCACAAATTTAGCTCCATACCCTCTCTCCTTTTCTGTCTCTCTTCAGACAATAAATAGGCAAACAGAAACAAATTAAAGAAAAAACAATAATGAAGATAAAGCACAAAACAAGCACACACAGAGACGCACAAAAACAGACACATGTATGCACAGTATAAAATCTGGAAACCTTGTGGTTGGTGACAGGATGTAAGTTCTTAGCTACTGCTCCAGCACCGTGCCTCCCTGTAGCCTTGCTTCCTTGCCTCCCTGTAGCCTTGCTTCCTTGCCTCCCTGTAGCCTTGCTTCCTTCCATGGTTTTAATGTACTCTAACCACCAGCTTTCTTTCATCAAAACCATCAGTTGCCTTTGTCAAAGCGTTTTCTCATCACAAGAAAAGTAACTGAGACATGTACTACATTTTAACATTTTATATATTATACTATAGTATTTATATTAGCCTTTCATAATATTTGAAATAAAATTTGATGAATTTTAGCATGAAAGTTCCAGAGGCCACCAAGCATGTTGTACTTCTACTGTGACATTTCTAATTTGGCTAATGGGTTGTGATTGGTGTTATAAAATAGATATGCAAATTCTTATCTTTGGAACCAGTGAATAAATTCATCTATGAATATTTTTAACCACACTTAAAAATATTTCATCTGACATTCCAAAGATGAAATCAAGCTTCTCTCAAATTTCTTCTCTCAGATTTTTAATTTCAGAGTTTGTAGCTACATGTATTAAATATGTTATGTCATGTTAAAGGGCATTCTCATATATTCAGCTCTACTGTATTCAGTGTGGATTCTCAATTTTTCATGTACCAGTTTCAGTAGATCCTGACATGAGACTACTGCTTCCTCTCTGTCTCCTCTGTGCATTTACTGAGTAATTGTTGCTCCACCTTTACTAAGTGTTGGGGATGCTAGGCAAACACAAGCTTCAGATCCTCTAATTTCAATGTCTTAAGTGCATTGTGGAGACAGACTCTGAACATGTGGTACTTGCAGAGAGTCCTGAGGATGAGAAATGATGAGGTTAATTAAATGATATGAGATGTTGAAAAATAAGAGATATTGGTTATAAGCTATTAGTTCTAGCAATCTCTAAAATTGCATTTAAATACTATATATGACTTCAGAAAAACAAATATTTTATGATGATTTCTCTCATACATGGAATCTATATAAATGTGTGTGTGTGTGTGTGTGTGTGTGTGTGTGTGTTTTACAATATTCTAAGAGAACAGTTTGGGAACAGTGGGAGGGAATCAGAAGAGGATGGGTATAAGATGGGAGCACAGGGGTGAATGAGAGAACGTGATTATATTTTGTTTGCTACAATGAAGCTCATTTTCTTGTATTTTAGTACACATATAAAATACATTCAGTAAGGGCTTGATAGACTGGAGAGATGGTCAGGCAGCCATGAGCTCTCGGTGCTCTTGCAAAGGACCTGAGCTCAGTTTCTAGCACTCTCATTTAGCTACTTGCAACACCTTGACTCCATCTCCATGCCCCTTTCTGTCTTCTACAGACACCTGATGCACATACACTTATATATAGGAACACACAAAAAAAATCTACAGACAGACACAGGCACACACACACACACACAGAGAGAGAGAGAGAGAGAGAGAGAGAGAGAGAGAGAGAGAGAGAGAAAGAGAGAGAGAGAGGTAGAGAGAGAGAGAAGAAGGAGAGAGAGAGAGAGAGACATGGACATAGGCACATGCACACAAACACATAAATATAAAAAAAATGGAAGGGACCAAGATGAAAAATTTTTCATAAGTATAATATTTTTAAAATTCAATTCTAAAATACTTAGAATGAAAAATATATGCATTGATAATTCCAAAAGAGTACTATTTTCCAAGAATTCTTACTTTTGTAAAACATGAGTCAAAGAATACTTTTTCTTTAATTACATTTATCGAATGTAAAGATTAAGCTGTCCATTGATCATATAATTGAATCTGTGTTCTAAATTATCTTCATATCATGGATATATATCTTCTTGTTTCCCGTTACTGCCTTGAGTACTAGTAGAGAAAGGAAACAAGTGAGAGAACATTTTTGTTTTATGATTATGCTGATTGTTGGTCTTTTGTTTTCTCCTTCTTTTTGGAATATGTCTCCCTCAGAATTGCTCATTGAAGCTCATTATGACAATGAGCTGGTTGGAGAGAAAAAAAATAAACTTTATGTATTCTTCATGCTTTTTAAAAACCTTCCATTGTGGTTATTTTAAATTTGACTCATTAATGTTCCTTAAGAATATGTTTAATAAACTATAATCCATTGTGAAATAGATTGCACTTCTTAGATGAGGCCAGTCAGAAGCCAAACCAACTCATTAATTTGCAAATAAATGAAAATATGAGACAGTCTATAATAGTGTACTCATCTTGTGAAGGAGACTCTTTCCAAATGTCTAAGTTCAGGGAAGATTTTTTTTCTATGCGGTATTTGTTTGCAAGTGGCCTTCCTAGAAACTGAGCAGTGCTCTTGAGAGTTGTAGGACATGTGTGGTGTGGGAAGAATGCTATTCCCATTTCACAGAGAGCAAAATTGAAAACTCCCAGGTGTACATAGTAAAATCTCTAGTGACATTTGAAATGAAGATTGACAGATGTCAGGCAGCTGGGCTTCCTCTGGATTTCTTTCCCTTTTGAGATCCTTCTGTGCTGAGACAATTTTTCTGAAAGAGATTTTATTTAAGTATGTGCATGCAAATATTTTTCATTGGATTGACAACTGTAATTTACATATTTCTTTTATTCTGTATTATAGTTTCCTGGTGCATGTTTTTAGGCACACTATAACTGGAGAAAATTCCCAAGTCTTTATGGTCATCTGGTAAACAGGCCAGGATAAGCCCCATTGTTCCCGGTAATAGATTACAGAATACACAGAGCTATCAAGATACTTAACATAATCCCAAGACAATACATAAAAGAAGTTGAACAGAAGCCTTCTCAACTCTGACTGTAAATGCAATCATTTATTAAGCATGGGATTGTATATTTTAGTCTCAAGTCTTAAGAGAATTTGAAATTTTATTAGTTCACATGCTATTATTTTATGAAGTAGTAGCTTAATTGAATAAGAATCTATCTCTTACTTCAGCATTTTTCTACTTTACATTTTTTGCAATATGAATACCAATGCAGTCAATGTTTGATATATTCATCTGCTTCTACATTACAGAAGGAGAATAAAATATATTAAAACAAATACTGTGGACTCCCCTGGCCAGCCAGGGCTTGCATTTGTTAGCAGGTTCTGGTTTCTTATTTCATAGTGCACTCAACAGTGTCCCGCTGAAGCACAGGGGTAATAGGCACCCTGTTTTATCTGATCCAGCATTCACTCAGTGCAAAGTAATTTGTGTTAAAATATTCCTTTTCTATTTGTGCGATTTTCCCTGCACATGTTTTTCTTTTGTAATTTACTTGTTTGACATGTGGCCACGTGAATAGCTTCCACAAGACTTTCTTCTAAGAACATGTAGTTTGCAAGTTTATGCAAATTGTTCAAACGCTAGAAGCAAAAATGAACAGAGTAGGCATGAATAATAAATATTTAATTCATTTCTCATCCCGTTTTGATTGTTACTTTTATAGTGAGCATTGTTTTTAATTTCCTTTTCAATGTAATTTTGGTTTCTGAACACTGAGGCGTCCACAAAAGAATATATTCTCTTTAAATTAACTAAAACCCCATGGAGTCTTAAAATAAGATAATAACTATTAGTTGATCACCTTTGTTTTCATCACTGTGTGTATGTGTGTGAATGCAGACATATATATGTTCAGTGACAGACTTCATGTATATTTTTAGTATCATACTCAAATGAAGTCCCTATTTGGTTTGGAATGTTTTTCCATTAAAGATAACAGGCCTTTTAATGTTTATAACATCAAATATATAAGTAAAAGTAATATTATATGCATGAAAATTGGAATGGTTTGAGAATTATGTCCACTTGTCAGAGGCAAATTGATAATCTGATATTTTGAATCTTAAGAAATAAGAAAATGCACCGACATATTAAAATCCTTGCACCTCATATTATTTTCCATGAGCCATTTAATTTTGAAAAGTTAACACTTATGAAATACCAAATAGAAAATAAATTTATTCTCCATTACGTGCAAATTACATTTTAAAACACCATTAAGTCAAGGTGCACATATGTCATTAACCACTTATAGTATAGTATACAGCTGTTTAGTTCTCATGGAGTGATATGTAGAGAAGCAGATGATAAAACGAACCAAGGAGGAAACGATGCTAAATGAGGATCTGCCATTAAGTGTAACTTAAAATGCAATTGTAAGGCTGAGCCAAATGACTCGTGCTGCAATCTCAGACCACATGAGGCCAATCAAGAGGGATGCCATGAGTTTGAGGCCAGCCTGTATTACATAATGTATTCACAGTGGCTACAGTGAGAAGTTGATTGAAAAACAAAACAAAAAATAATTAGATTCCAGAATCATCTTACATAGGAAAATACATGATTGATATTGTATTGGCATAGACACATCATGTAACCAATAAAATGTAGCTAAAGAAGTTAGTATCGCACTTGCTAAACAGTTGACTAATAAGTACAAGGCTTTAAATTCAATTTCTAACATCATAAACACAAACACAGAAACCACAACACAAACACACACTTACACATGAGTAGAGTTACTTCCTTTAACAGTTATGCTAACCTGAGCACAATAAAATAGCCATCCTTTTGAAACCTAACTCCTGTGTTTATACCTTTATAGTCAAAGACATATTTTCTTAGTCGAATGATTTACTGGGTAAGAAAATAGCTCTGATTGATTTATGGAAATTCAAAAGCTGGATTTATTTTAGACAGGTCTTTTTAAATCAATGTTCTAAACTTGTATTTATATTTAAGTAAAACCAATTGTCATATAAGTATCTGTATTACTGTAATCTATTCAAACACTGAAATTTTCTCCTTACATAATTTGAAATAGACCTTTTAAAAATCATATTTAAATGCACAATTTATTGAGCCCTGGTTTTCTGTGAACTTTTCTCGTAGTTATTACCTATTTATGTAAATTACCTTGATTTGTCTTGATTATTTACCTAATGGGCCTCTGCAAATTTTAGTGTCATGATAAGCAATAAATAAGTTTTACAGAAGTGAGTCATAGAAAATCTATCCAAAGCAGGTTGGAAGTCAGGTCAGGAACAGCATCTCAGCACATGATAAGAACAGGTATGTGGGTATATATATATATATATATTCTCAGATTCCATTTGATCTGGAAAAAAACCTTAGAATAAATAAAATTGTAAAAGAATACTTTAGCAACCATTTGTAGTAGAAGAAATCATTTTACTTTATGAAAACACAACATAGAAGAAACTAGAGTAGTGTGATAATCTGACACCAAAGGTGGCATGGTGGTACAGCAGTTAGTGGTGTAGCCTCCTGGGAGCCTCAATGAGGTCAGGGTTCTCCACAGTCACTTTGTGATAGCACAGTGTGATTCTCTAATGAGAATCCACCTTTGCACAGAAGCTAGACATTTATAACTGGGAGTAGACATTTAGATGTGTTGTAGAAATGCTTCATCTCAATCCAAGATTTCTACTCCTACTTTGGCCTTTCAACTCCCAGACACACATTTGTATTCATGGTAAGTCTTAATTAGCACTAGATCTGGGTAGATAACTACCTTCTATGCTATCAGAATCTATTTCCTCATCCATAACTCCAAGGTTTAATCTTGGCAGCTCTTAACTCCAACTGGTCAGCTCTCTTAGCTGTATTTTCATGATTCACCTACCCCATGATGGCTTACTCCTCTCTTCATCTTTTCTTTCCCTTATGGTTTTTCACTGATCCCAAACTCCACCTATGTCAGTTCTGTCCAGCTATAGGTTGTAGGCATTTTAATTTACCAATTAGGGATAATCTGGCAGAGGGCAGGTCATAGTCACAGGAAGTCACTGGAGTGTATATGTAAATTTTCTTGTCCTTATGGGCCAGTATTTAGCATTCCAATGCATAACAAAAGTCTAAACCTCAGCAAAGATTTTTTTGTAATGAGTACAGAATGTTTTAAGCTAGATATTACAAGATGATTCAAAGATGATATTTAAATAATATTTTAATTGAATTTACCTCTAATAGTTATACAAGGGTTTATCTGAAGTACATTTTGATGAATCTATTTATATAGATATTTGTCTGGCCAAATAACATTAACAGCTTTTAATCTCTTAAACTTTAAAAAAATTCTAATTACAAAAATGATATTCAAACTATCAATCTCTAATACGAGGTTCCTCTGTCTATTGAAAAGATATTTTATATCTAATGTAACTGCTTCACATTCCCATCCCCATTATATTGGTATAACAAGAGACCTTTCTTATAGAAGCTTAATGGATGATTGGATGAGTTGTATTGGAAGAGATACTGAGAAATGTGTGCCTAGGTGAAGTTTTTAAGACAGGAAGATTATGAAGTATATATTGTTCCCGGATTTACTATTGGTATCCTGCGATGTTATTTGCTGTATACAATAATAATGGAAAAAACTAAAGGTGTATCGCATGTTTCCAAGAACACAAAAGTGCACATGAGCATCTACAGAGGATGGCCAACACTCGTGGAAGCTTGTGTTTCTTTTTAGTATCTTGATCCAGTGCAGACGGAACCTCAAACTCAGAATGAAACATAACAACATACTTGTATTTCATTCACTGTCAGACATAGAAAGATACCTGTTCTCTATGTTAGTCATAATGTTTTTATCATCACCAAAAACGTTTAAATTATACTACCATCAAAAATATCTGAAATGACAGTTTCAAGTGTTGGTGTCTGTGTGTGTGTATGTGTGCATATGTGTATGTGTGGGAGGAGTAGGCATGCATGAGTGTATGTCTGTAAAATCTATTCATATAGTAAGTCCATAACGTTAGAAATTGTACACCTTAATTTTGTAACTCATTATTTCTGTCACAATTGGGTTAGGAAGGTTCTTCTGCAATCTGTAACATCACAAATTTATTGATTAAAAAAATACAAAACTATTTTTTTTTTAGCTTAGAAGCTAAGGCAAGAACCAACCTATTTAAAGGATGCTTGAATTTTGTCGGATCTTTATGTTCTACCATTTATAGAATCAAGTGACTATCTATATAGCCAGAGTATAAAGTATGATTTGGTACAGGCATCATGACTACTTACTGAGTTATTTAACTGTAAGCTATAATATAAGATTTGTAGAATAAAAAAAATATATAATATATCAAATATATTTTATGCAATATATAATAAAATTATATATATATGCTCTGACGCAATATTAGAACAAAAAGAATGTCCTGAGTTTATTTTATTTTAGTTGTTTACAGTTGGGAAAGCAGCATACTCTGTGTTTTCTTTCCTTTTTTCTCATACAGAATTTAAAAACTTTTTATTCATTCTTTTCTCTTACAGCACATCTTTATAGCTGCTATCCTTCATTCCACTCCTCCCACTCATGCTCTCCCCAACCCCAGAAAAGTCATAGTCCGGCCAGGGATATCAACTGGACATCAACACAACAAGTTGCAGTAAGACAAGACATAAGCCAACACATCAATGCTCAGCAAGGAAACCCAGAAGGAAGAAAAGGGTCCTAAGACAAGAAAAAAAGAGTCAGAGATACAGTTATTCCTACTGTTACTTCTAAAACACCAAACTACTAACCATAATATATATGCAGAGAACATAGCACAGACACATGCAGGCTTGTCTATTACTGCTTCAGTCTTGAAGACCTCATGACCCCTAAGAAGATAGGGAAGAATTGCAGGAGCTAGATGGGTCAAAGACACTAGGAGATCATTGCCTTTGGAAGTAACTTACTCATAAGAGTACGTAGACAGAAAGGACAGAAAGTCACTGAAAAGAGTTCTTAAAAATTGTGATAAAGATACTGAAGTATAGCTCTCCTAATTGTTGGCTTCTGGCAGGGGATGGAGGCAAGGGAGAGAGATAGACTCGGTTATTTTTAAGGGGCTGGCCATGGGTAGTTTTATCATGCTTCAGTGAATGCAGGGAAACAAAAATTGGACTTGGTATTTTTTTCCTTGATCTTCTCTGTTGGCGGGTGGAAACATGGGAGGACGGGGAAGGGAGTGTTCTCAAGGTTCATGACAAAATTTCTAAACGATTAATAACAGACAGATAGATAGATAGATAGATAGATAGATGATAGAAGATAGATAGATGATAGATAGATAGATGATAGATAGATAGATAGATAGATAGATAGATAGATA